>CAWUFW010002683.1:1785000-2094988 GCA_963921515.1 Calotriton arnoldi | reverse complement strand
TTTACACGGACAAGGAATAAAGCAATATAAAGATTTGCTTGCTTGCTGGTATTTCCCACTAACCTGGACAGTGGACGAGGGCAAGTCACAGTACAGTACACCAGTGTTATCACAGTTGAATATTTTTTAAATATCCAGAAAGGATTGTGAGTTTTTGTAAAGACAAACCAATACATTGACAACTACGCCTGCCTGAATTCTTCCTAAATCAGTAGTAGTGGATACATCAAACTATTCCCAAAGTTATATAACAGATACTCATATAATTACATTTTTATCTTATCTGTGTGTCAGGTCAACATTAGATTATTATTCAAGGTGCAGTATACATGGAACATAATAAGCCAACGTAATTCTAAAAAATTACGAAATCTTTCATTGAACCATATGGATATAGTTTTGATACATAAAAAATACACAATTCAAATTGAAAAATATCTTCCTCCACCTAATTAATCAAATTACTGATACTCACTCGCATACATACTCTCATTAGATAAACTCATGTATACCCTCTTCCAACAGTCTCCCACATACAATAACGTCTCAAAGTTCTGATTGTAACCTCTCCCATTAATGATACACTGGTGATATGTTGGGGCAATTTTAAATGGACATTGAGGCAGCATTTCGGTAGGACTTTTTTTCTCTACTAATGCCACCTTCTGCCGGATGATAGCAGATTTTATCAATAAAACCAGCACAATTACTGACATAGAGTGGATATAGAATAGAACTACTAAAAATTACATTTGCAAAAACACAAACTTAATATTCTAACATGCAATTTCTTTCTGTTTAATGAAATAGGTCAATAACCATTTGAATTTCATGGAGGAAAACACTATTTAATTAATCAGAAGACCTCTACTACCTTATCTCAAACTGTTGTATGGTTATTGTATATCCTAAACTCCAATTCGGACACTTGTGTGTTCATAAACAACATTTCTGGATGGAGACAATTCTTCACAATTTACTAGACTCAAACCCAAACTCAAAAAATGAGTCACAACGCTATATATGTCCTGTGTTTCTTCATGCAGATTCCAATTTTCCTACGACAAATATATAACAAGACACAATTGAGGGAGCATTTAATAATAACGAGAAAATAATGCAGTTCATATTAATGTGCAGAATTAGCATATAGGCTGTGTTGAAAAATAAAATGTGTTTAAATGCAAAAATTGTATTAGGCAGCCATATTTACTCGTACTAGGCCTCAAATGGCTGAAACAACATTACCTGACAAGCTGGCATGTCTAGAAAATGCTTAGCGTGCATAAAATGTTTAGTTTCTTGACCTTTCCATGAACATGTTTTTCATAACGAATATATGTTGCTTAAATGTTTTCATCTAATGCTGCAAATGTTTCTTCTTATACTATGATTTCTGCTAATAAATAAATACGTTTTGTTATTTAGAAGATAGAGATGATAATTTCCTCATGGGAAAGTAGTTTTGAACAAGAAAATGTATTACAAGTAAACCAGATGTAACTGCTTGATGATAAGAAATAAGCAACATTGGAAAGCTGCTACGCAGAACCATTGTGTTTTCTGTGAGATGACGAGGAGTGATCCTCTTCCCATGAGAGCACTGAAAGATGATTGGCTGGCTGAAAAATGAAGAAAAGAACAAGCAGCAACATTAAAAAATGTGTATTCTATAATAGTGAGTGTTCCTAGAACAGACCAGGAGCAGACATTTTTAGACTTTTGCAGAACTTTCTCCATGCATTCACTATCCCCATTCCATGCTGCTGAGAGACTCTACTGAGTTTCTTGAACCTCTCTTCATGAGAAATTCTGTTTTGACTGATTCTTGATTTATTAAACTGGCTTTGATGCTAAAGCTTTATGCTTTCTCTTTCTCACTCTCTCACGAACTATAACTCTTCATGGGCTATGACTGACACCTTCTCCCCACTCTTAGAATAGGGATTCTTTCCTTTATGGAATGCGCTCAATGCATTTATTATGATTTTTATTGACTAATATTGATTATTGATTTCTGTTCATATTTCATGATTGAGATAAATATGATTTAACATGTGACTTTAATAAAGATAAATTACTAAAAGATTGGGTTAATAAACTCTTTAACGCATACCAAACTCTCATTAGTGACTGAAAATAGAATAGTGATTGTGATTATAATTTATGTGATGTACAGCTCCTGATCTTCTCTAAATCAACAGATCTATTGCCTTAGTGACACAGGGAATTAGCCCGGAAGATGGTAAACCTAGAATTGAATTGAAACTGATTCCCGCACTCCAGCAAATTTGGTAGCAGAGGGAAGGTTTACGTTGTGAGAAGAGGAGCTGTAAATAATTACCCCAAGTTAGAGTAATGCCCGAGTCCCATAGCTCAAAGCACACAATTTGAAGACTGATGAGGTGCAGTTTCAAAGGCATTTACTGTTTTGAAGGTGTGAGTATCAATAAGGTTATGCGTCATGAATTGTTTAATTGACGTGTTCGTGAGCTATTGGAGTATGCTTGTTTGAATGAATTGGTGATGTTTATGTGCTTATTGTGAAGAAGTTGAAGAGATTATCGGACTCCGAAGTAGTCTAAGATCCCGGGATAGATAAATAAGAGTTGATTTATGGTTTTCTTGTCTGGTAAAGATTTGTCGTGTAGGTCATGAGGTACCGTTGACTGCACATTGAGACAGGGATTATACAAATTGTTGTGAATGTATTAATATCGATTGATGTTGGTAGAACCTGTATTGCACAAAGGGTAAAGCTACATTGATTAGGGTGATTTTGAGATTTCATTTGAGTGTGTGAAAAATCTTCTGTGTGGAAAAGTCAGAGGGCATTAAAACTTAATATTCTGATTGTTGAATGGCTTTTGTTTTCTTTAGAGCAGGCAAAGATTGTTTATTTACATTTGCTTAGAGTTGTAAAATCGTGTGTATGAAGAAAATTGTAAAGGAGGGTGAACCGCTGCAAGGAGTGAGATCATATGTCATAGTGTGCCAGCGCTGAGATTGGTTGGTTGGTGTACTGTTGTGCTGTTATTAGTTGATTATGACACTGAGTGCCGCACTGGTATAGGTCAATTTTTGTGCAAGTGCCGCATTGAGATTGGTCAATAAGTCTTCAAGTATTAAAGCTAAAACAGGATTGGAGAAAAAGAGATCTGACATATGGAATAGAATCAAAACATTTGGAGATTTGAATAACGTTGTTTGCTAAATGTAGAATAGAACTAAATTTTGAAATGTTTCAAATCCCTTAAAAGTTTTGTTAGGGGTGATATAACAATTTTAGTAAGGGATGGTGAAGAGGCGCCTCACAAGGTACACCAGCACATTATATGAGAATGAATATGGGGTTGTATACACATGGCTTAGTCATTTGTGTATGATCACAGAAAATGAGGGTCCTTTGAGTTTTCCAAGATATGGTGCGTTTGAATTGAGAATCATTGAAAGATTGAGAGTAAAGTTGTATGAGATGAAGCCACCACCTAGGCACACACACATTAAATGTTTGGGAGAAAACAGCCCATGTAGAGCAAGAGAGAAATACAAGAATAAAACTAAGAAAGCAGTGCATTATTATGCAGATGCTTGATGGTATGAGGAACAACAGAGATGGAGAAAAGAAATAGTTGAGGGGACTAACCTGCATCCAGTCATCACTACTGAAAAACCTGAGAAATTGCAAAAGAATATGACACAGAAAAATTGAAAAGATGGAAAGAAATCAGATTCCAATACAAACACTGAGGGTGCTTTATTATTTAATGTGACAGTGGCTACAGCCCCTGTTTTCAAATAGAATGAAATTAAATTAAATGAAAATGGGCTTTGTAAAGCGTTTGAATGGAGGGTGTCTTGGCGCTAGTCTATCACAGATCGGTTAGGACAGTAGATACAATTAAGAAACATAGAAATTAAAAGCCCTGGTTTTATGCTTCTTTCTAAAAGAGAACAAAGATGGACTAGTCTTTAATTGAAGAGATAAGGCATTCCATAGAGAAAAACTTCTTCCACCCCAACAGACCTGTTTAAATTTGGGTACTGTAAGGTTGACTGTTGAAGAGGACCGAAGTGACCTAGAAGGAGTATATCTAAGGAACTTTCTTTTAAAATAGTCTGGGTCCTCATCATGTAATGCTTTAAAAGCAATGCAGAAGCGCCTTGAAGTCTATTCTCTTTTGTACTGGTAACCAATGAAGATCCACCAGGGCCTTAGAAACTGATTTGTGTCTGGGTATTCCGAGCAATAAGCAAGCAGCCGAGTTCTGCAAAGATCTGTGACTTATTGAGAAGACGTTTCTGTACGTTAATATACAGACCATTACAATAGTTCATTTTGGAGAGAGTAAGGGTGGTCACTACTAGTTTCCTTAGATCCAGTGGGATAAAAGAGAGAATCTTTCTCAGAATTTTTAAAGTGAGATAAGCACTTGAGGTAGTTGCATTCACCTGTTTGTGAAACAACAGATGATTATCAAAGATGACACCCAATTCTTCACTTTTGCTACTGGGATCGGGACAGAGCCTAAATCAGATGGTCACCAGTTGGGGGGCCAAAAAGAGACATTGTTTCCCAGCAGCAATACTTCTGTTTTGTCGGAATTCAGTTTTAGGCAATTATTCAACATCCAGTTGTTGGCTTGTTGCATACAATTAAGGAAGTTGGCTGCTGATTCTTGGTGATTACCAGAGGCTGAAACAATTATTTGAGTATCGTCAGCATAGTTGAGGACCGTGAAACCCAGTTTTATTATCAGGATGACTAGGGAGTGACATTCAAATTAAACAAGGTAGGGCTAAATAAAGAGCCCTGTGGAACACCGCAAGGGAGGGAGAAAGTGTTAGAAAGAAAGCCGTCCATTGACACAGATTGCAGGGGCGGCTCCTCCACTAGGGCAGAGGAGCGTCGCCACTGCTTTCTCGCAGTGCGAAAAGCAGAAACATAAAATGGTAATAATGTTTCTGCCTCTCGCACTGCGAGAAAGCAGAACAGAAGGGTTTGGTTGGGGCGGGCGGGTGGGCGGAGCTGCTCTTCGAGCTGCTCTTCGAGCAGGGGAGGAGTGGTGTGCCCACTCCTGAGGGCGCAATGACTGTTTGGTCGTCCCTCTGGGGCCGCCCAAACCAGTCATGCACACTCTGCCCTTTCTCCATGCAGGCTGCAATGCAGCCTACATGGAGAAAATGGCCTCCCCGTAAGCCCCTGGCTGGGCGGCATCCCCACCAATCACAACACTGCCATTGCAGCGTTGTGATTGGCTTAGGGGAGGGGAGGGAGTCTGCCTGCTTCCTGTTCCTGCAGGAGCAGACGCACGAGCAGGACTGACACCAAGAAACGCGGGACCCAGCCAGCGGACAGGTACGTTTTTTTCTTTATTATATTATTAACCCCCCTCCTTCCCATGCGACCCCCCGCCCCTCACGCGCGATTAATGTCAGCCTCAACTGACAGATTGTACTCTCTCAGTGATAAAGGAGGATAATAAGGCTAGGACTGAACCACCGATGCCCAAGGATTTGACACAGTCAATCAAAACCTTGTGATTCGCTGTATCGAAGGCTGCCGAAAGGTCAAGTACAATGAGGGCTGCTGGATTTCCATTACCCAGTGAAGCCCTTAATTCCTCTGTGGCAGTGATTAAAGCTGACTCAGTGCTATGCTGGCCACGAAACCCAAATTGGGAATGATCCAGTAGGTTGTTGGATTCCAAAAATAGGGTCAATTCTTTATTAATGGCCTTTTCCACAATTTTTGTGGGAAAGAGAAGCCTCGAGATTGGGCGATAGCTGCTCGCCACAGAAGGATCCAAGTGTGGTTTCTTTAACAGCAGTAGAATTGATGCGACTTTCAATTCTGATGGGAAGGAACCCTTCACAAATGTTTCATTAGAAATTGGGGTTAATAAACTGGCTACAGTGGCAAATACCGAATGAAGAGTAGCCGGGTCAGGAATCCGACGGAGACCCAGACTGAGTGGCAAGAATTAAGTCCGGCACTTGGTCTGTCGATAACGAAGAAAAAGAGGAAAAGGAGGAAACAAGGACAGCAGGTGGACTCTGCAAGGAGATCTGAAGGGACTCCGGCCTAGGAGCAGGGCTCCTTGTTCCGTGTAGAGCACACTGAGGTCTAGCCTGGAGAATTGAAAAATTTAGAACGTGAGTGAGGGAATTTGAAATTGGAGGCTATATATATTAAGTTATTTTCCTCAGATTGATTTGTGGTCGCAGTGCAAGTGCATCAAACAAAATATATTTTGGCCGATGGGTGGTCGCAGTTGAATTTCGAAAATCTTCAATCTTCTCATTAAATGTTGTATTTTTGTTAATTAAATAAAATATTTGACCATTTGTGCTTTTGTTTGACGAATGCTTGTTTCTGTATTTTTGTGTATTGTTTTGAGGTTCTGATCATCAAAGATACTTAGGCCGGGGTCCCAAGTACCAAGTAAGGACTCAGTGGGGGTCCCTGGATTCTACTGATGAATTAAGTGGGGATTCCAGAGTTCCAGTAATGAGTAAGTGGGGTCACAGAAGTCAAAAGGTTAAGAACCAAGGAGTTATTGCATTTGGTAACCCAGGAATCAGACTGCATTGGGCAGCGCTGAGAGCGGATTCCTAAGAAAAACTTTGAGCCACTGAACATTTTTTCACAAATTCAGTACTAGTGTCATGCCACACACCATTCTATCACCAAAATCACCAGAAAGGAGGTTGTGCTTGTAACCTCAAATCTAGCACACAGTAAGTCAAGCTCGACAGGAACTTCTGTTGTCTTCTTGGTTGTGACAAGCACGCCTAAAACAGAGTGGAATAAAATTTAGATCTAATTCTTGTCGAATTAAAAAAACATGCCCAAAAAGCACTGGATTCTAATGACATCTTCTTAACTGCAACTAGCCACGGTTTTCTGAACTGAGACTCATACCGTTCACTTACTCGATAAAATCCTACCAAGTATTTTGCCGCATTTTGCTCTGATTAGAATTACTGACATGTTAGCTGTTGTCACATTATCCTGAAGTGTAAAGATGACTAACAGGACCACAATACTCCGAGCTCTGTTTTTGCTTGAGGTGGGAAGAACAAATAAATGTCACTCATTCTTTGTTTTCTCATGCGCACCACCTATGTAGAAGAGCAACATTCGTTTATTTTATTTTCAGTGTAATATTTTTAGCGTCATCAAGACCTGCAAATGTCTGATCCACAGAGACTCGCAGAGTTCTTAAACCTTGTTGCAGCTGCAACGTGCTAATGGGATTTCAGAATATGGATGCTTGTCTGTGTTTCTACAGCAGACTGTGTAGATAGATAGATAGATAGATAGATAGATAGATAGATAGATAGATAGATAGATAGATAGATAGATAGATAGATAGATAGATAGATAGATAGATAGATGGATGTGTGGTTGTCGGATTGCTCCTAATCGCTGGTGGTGCACGGAAAGGGCTACCACTCGTGCCTTAAAATTTTGCCAAACTTCCTCCCCAAACAGAGAGAGCTCTGCACTCGGAAACAGGAGACTGATACCTGTTTATTGTATCAGGCCGCGTTCAACGCAGGACGCTTTTCGGCTGTAAAACAGCCTTTTTCACACTAAAAGGCGCCATATTTCAAAACGATATATATAGATACTATGCACGTGATTGAAGTTTAACAAACAAAAACAAAGCGCTATTACTTTCTCGTTTCCAGCTTACAAAATTATGATTGTGAAATGAAGCCCCAATTGGCAACTTGCAAATACTGAACATTTCTGAAATTGCAACGAGAAAAGTGAGAAGTGCATAGCTCCAAAATCATGTCACCTAGGGGCATATGTACAAGCCCCTATCACCAGGGGAACGCCACTTTTTCCGAAGTTCCTATGGCGATACGGGCTTCGCCTTATTACAGGCAGCGTTAAGCCACTTAACGTGGCTTAACGCTGCCTTGTAAATAAGGCCCCTTTCACGCTACACTTAGGGTGAAGGGGCGGGCAATGGGTGTTGCAATGAGCATTCCACCGCAACACCCATTGATTTTGATGCTGCCCCCTATGTACAAGGGCAGCGTACATAGGAGGCAGCGCCAAAATTAAGGGCAGGAAAACCTGGTCTTAACTTGCCGTTTTTGCTTTTCCATGTGTGCTGCATTGTGCAGCACACATGGAAAAAGCAAAATGCCTTGGATTGTTTATGTACAGGAAGGTCTCCCTTCCTGTACATAAACAATCTGTAAAAAAAAAAAAAACATTTTGTGACTCATGTGTGCTGCACAATGCTGCTGTACAGGAAGGGACACCTTTCTACACATAAACAATGCTCCCCTGCACACAGACACCCTTGCACTATGGTGCAAGGGTGCCTGCATTGGCGCTACACTGCTAAGTGTAGCACCAGCGCAGAGGAAAACGCAAGGCTGCACCATATCCTTGTAAATATGGTGCAGCCTTAGCGTTTCAGAAATGGCGGAGTGAGGCGTTAAGCCATGACGGCTAATGCCTCACTCCGCCACTTCACTTGTACATATCCCCCTAGTTTATAAGCTTTCGTACCAGGATATGAATATATATTTTGGTCACTTATGCCAGGAAGAAAGGGCTAGGTGCTGTTTTGTTGCAAGAGAATAATAATAAAGAAATAGCAATTGATTTTGCTTTGAGGATTTTAAAAGGTGCAGAATTAAAGTTCTCAGTATTTGAAAAAGAAGCTTTGGCTGTCAGGTGGGTGATTGGCAAATTTAAGTTCTATTTGGGGGTTTGAAATTTGAATTAAAAACAGATTGCAAGTCATTGGTGAAAATGTTTACATCGAAAGGTTTAGACAATGACTGGGTAATTTCACTTCCGGAGTTTACTTCACCATTTTGGTGTCTTCAAATTCAGGGGTGGAACAGGAGGAACTCTGATGATGATCATTCGTTAGGTGTTTGTGCTGTTACAGATGGCGTAATTGGAGGAGAGGAGTGATCACATGAAGTGAGAGAATATCATGTACTGAGTAGTGTAATTACTTGGATAAGAGAAGGACAAAGTGGAGAAGAAAAGTCCACTGATACATGGAAGCCGTACAGACTAGTAAAAATTAGCTGTCTGAGAGAAATGGCTTATTTTGTAGAGGATCTAGGTTGGTTGTACCGCTCAAGTTAAGGAATGTCATTAGTGTGGCACAATTAGGTCATCTTGGCATTGAAAAACCATAGTCAGAATTTGAGCTAAGATTTGATTGCCAGGTTTGGACATTCAAAGTGAAAGAGCGGTAAGGAATTGTTTGGAGTTTAATAACAGTGATAAACTATTGAAACCAAGAGTTCCTACGATGGTTATTAGGAGGCAGGCAACTGTACCTTGGCAAGAGATTGCTTTGGATTTGGTAGGACCTCTTAGAGGGGAAACAGTGACACCTTATTTACTGGTCTTGGTAGACCTGTATTATAAATGGCCTATTGTTCAGCCTGACAGTGACATCACAACCAAAAGTGAGTTAAAGTTTTTAAATGGTGTTTTTGAAAGTGGCGGGGTTTCTAAAACACTGTTAACTGATAATGGTGTGCAACCACTGGTTAAGAAACACTGCTTTTAGGGATCATGCTCAAATGAGAACATGAGTACTCTTATTGGAAATGTTCAGGTGGCTCCAAAATCCACTGGAGTTTCGGGCAATAACATCCGGCGTTCATTCAGAGTCAAGCAAAAACCTGAAAATGTTAACAACTTTGTATATTAATTTTATTTTTGTTTTTAATCTGGATCTTTATTTGACATTTTTATACGAAGTAAGATAGTGGTGTTTTTCAGTTCCTTGAGCCTGGGGATTTTTCTTAGAATTTTAGAGATACCAACCGGCCCCAAGATTCTAATATTGAAGTTGGAGGCTGTGGATTAGACGTTCAGAGGGATTCAACTATTATCCTGATTTATACTTTCCGCCTCCTGTACCTTCCTAATCGGATTTCAACATGTATTTACTTTCAGTGAGAGAGCTGTAAGTGCTACATTACAAGCAAGCATTTTTGAAATGCAATAGATTTTGCGGTACTCTCTTTAAAAACCGGTCAATGGCAATGAAGTATATGTCCATGGTTTTGGAGAGGAGATTGGTTGAGGAAGTAAACTATATGTGCACTTAGGCGATCATTAAGAGTGGCCTGGAAAACTCCTCACTAGCCTCCATTCCTGGAATTACCATTACTGGGGGAATAACAGGGATCAAACGTTTCTGGGGTACAACATGGGGGATCGGACTTACTTGCTGATTCCCGCATAATTATGTTCCCAGTATTCCACCCAGCTTGTTGTTTCAGCTGGCGAAATCTAGAGCATTGAGTAATGTTTTCCCACTGCCATTACTGGTGCCAGTGGAATTAACAGGTCACTGGTAATGTGGGCTTAAATGCACAGACAGTAAGAAGCACCTCTCGAGGTGACCAGCTACATCAAACACAAACCCACAAGAGAGAAAAACGAGTTGCCATGCCTGTTCTGGGAGCAGTGTTTTCTCATTCCCCTTCCAGTTTGTTTTTGACTGAAAGGGGAGGGTCAATGATGGACCTTCGTCGGCATCCCTCTGCATTTGTCACACTTATATATGCATTTAAGTTGCACAACTCCTGCAACCCAAACCATGTGTCCTTGATGCCAAGTTCAGGATTACTGTTAGCACCCAGCTGTGTTACAGAGATGACAGGACAGGTAAGAGCCCTTAGGTTATAAGGCCATTGGTTGTCAGGTTGGGTCATTTCACACCAGCAGACGCTCAGTTAAGTTTCAGCAAATTGCCTGACATACACCAGTGTATATAGCACTCCCACAATCAGGCCACTGATGGTATGGGTAGACGACATATCAAATCGAATGGCCTGAGTGTCATTAGACTTGGTAAAAGTGTAGGAGGCAAAGGATTGTGCCAACTTCAAGAGTAGTTGGGCGCACAGGTTGAACAGAAAAGGAGAGAGCCCAGATCTCTGCAGCACACCATTATGCAGTTGAGTCACTGCAGATCTGAACAGAGGAAGTGCAATCACATAAAGTCTGTCATATATGAAAGAACTGAATCATCCAACTATCCAAGCACTGAGACCATCAGTCCTGCTGTCAGCAAAATGCCATGTAATGAAAGCAGCAGAGAGATTGAGCAACAGAAGGCCCTCTTCCTCACCTTCATCCCTGTGTAAATATTCATCAAGAACAATCAAGACTATGGGCCTCATTTATGAGACTCCTTGCGCCTCCGGAACGTCACTTTTGTGACGTTCCGTGGCGCAGGAGCCTGCGTGATATTTATCAGGCAGCACTAAGCCACTTTTTTGGCTTAATTCTGCCTGATAACCATCAGTCCCTTTAACGGAGTGTTCTACGTTAAAGGGGAGTGCAATGGGTGTTGCTGGGGGCGTTCCCAGCAACATCCGTGGCCTTTTGACACTGCCCCAGTTTTACGAGAAATCTTAAATCTGAGGCAGTGCCAAAGCTTACGCCTCCCAGGGAGGCGTAAGGGGAGCACAACGAGGAGAAATATCTTTATTTCTCCTCGTTTTTAGGTCTCGCCTGAGCCAGCGCAAGCTGTTCTGGCGAGACATTTAGTGAGTGGGGGCTTTAGAAATGGGACCACAAGCTTTTGCTTGTGGCCTAAGGCTTGCTGTTACGCGCGCGTGCACGCGCTCAGCAGCCATCTGCCTTTCCTATCTCTTCCTCATTTCCTCGTCATGGCTCATTAACTCTCTCGTCATGGCATATGCAGCTCTGCCTGGCATCTGTCACGACTCTGATGTTTCGATCGCCGCAGCAGCTCACATTACCAACTGACGGCCCTGGACTACAGTCACATGAAAAACAACAGCGTTCTGCTGTTCTGCTTCCCTGTAAACCTCAGTCAGGTTTTTGAAGTGATGTAGTCTCCCAATTCTCCTCTCTGCCCCATCTCCAGACTGATGTCCCCTCTGGAACCGGACAGAAAAGTCAACTCTTTTCTACAGGCGCATCTGCAAGTTTATTCTTTTTATTTTTTAGTGTGACTGTGTTCAAAATATTCTGACCATGTTTAGCACTGTTGAAAAAACATTGAAACCTATATCACCGAAATGCTTGCTTATTTAGTGCATACTTATGTATATATTTATATTTAACATGATTGACTAGTATTCGCTTCCATTGTGTGCGGTGCAGGCGTTTCTCCATACCATTTGTGAAAGCACTTCTGTGAAGTACCTGGGCCGTGTGCTCAGCTGAATGCACTTAAGCAGATTGGGAACTGTGCATTGTAATAAAATGGCTTTAGGACTCTCAGCAGAAATGAAGTAGCCATAATTTCCGAAGCATGATATATATCTTCACTCTCTCTCTCACTCGGCAATACCACAGCATCACTCAGCATCAACACAGCATCACTCAGCGCAACCACAGCATCAATCAGAGCCAGCCCAGCATCGCTCAGCGCCACCACAGCATCACTCAGCACCAGCACAACATCACTCAACGCCATCACAGCATCACTCAACGCCATCACAGCATCACTCAGCGCAACCACAGCATTACTCAGCATAACCACAGCATCACTTAGCGCCACAACAGCATCACTCAGCGCCACCACAGCATTACTCAGCAGCACCACAACATCACTCCCGCGCCACCACAGCATCACTCAGCACCACCACAGCATCGCTCCGCACTACCACAGCATCACTCAGCGCCACCACAGCATCACTCAGCGCCACCACAGCATCACTCAGCGCCACCACACCACCACTCAGGGCCACCACAGCATCACTCACCACCACCACAGCATCACTCGGCACCACCACAGCATCACTCAGCATCACCACAGCATCACTCAGCACCACCACAGCATCACTCAGCGCCACCACAGCATCACTCAGCGCCACCACAGCATCACTCTGCACCACCACAGCATCACTCTGCACCACCACAGCATCACTCACACCACCACAGCATCACTCGGCACCACCACAGCATCACTCAGGGCTACCACAGCATCACTCAGGGCCACCACAGCATCACTCAGGGCTACCACAGCATCACTCAGCGCCACAGCAATATCACTCAGCACCACAACAGCATCACTCAGCGCCACCACAGCATCACTCAGCGTCACCACAGCATCACTCAGTGCCACCACAGCATCACTCAGCGCCCACAAAGCATCACTCAGCGCCCACAAAGCATCACTCAGGGCCACCACAGCATCACTCAGCACCACCACAGCATCACTCAGGGCCAGCACAGCATCACTCAGCGCCACAATATCACTCAGCACCACCACAGCATCACTCAGCGCCACCACAGCATCACTCAGCGCCACCACAGCATCACTCAGTGCCACCACAGCATCACTCAGCGCCACCACAGCATCACTCAGCACCACCACAGCATCACTCAGCACCACCACAGCATCACTCAGCGCAAAGACAATATCACTCAGCACCACCACAGCATCACTCAGCACCACAGCAGTATCACTCAGCATCGCCTTTGCACTAGTACACCACCACATCATCACTCAGCAAGACCTGAGTATCATTCAGCATCACCTTAGCATCGTCTCCGCACCAGTCACCACCACCACTACCACCTCAGCATCACTCAGCACCACCTCAGCCTGCTCTCGGAATCTGGCATCTGTTAATTCTCCCCTAGCGTCTGGCCGCTGCTAGTGTTATAATACAGGTACTAGTTCCCAACCTTCACCCTCCGATTGTTTATGCCCCCTCAAAAAAAAAGCTTTAACAAACAACCATTGGAATAGGCAGAAACAAGTTGCCAGCATTGCAAGAACAAAAGAAAACTGAGGAAATTTTTTATTGTAAATACTTTTTTTAATATGGTCGTTCAGTTTTACATAATGCCTTCTTGGTCATATATAAAGTAACAAAAATGCTTCTGACACTTTTTATTATAACTTTTCAGCATGCTGCACAGCAGCCACACTTCTCTACAGCACAGCTTGAAGACATTGGCAAAGTCAATAGCTCTGGCTAAACACTTATAACGCCCCAAAGGCGAGACCTATTGGCTATGCCAATGCTTGTTCCTTTATCTATGTGTGCTGCATTCTGCCGCACGCATAGAAAGAGGAAGAAGCCTCTTGTGATTATTTTTGTACAGAAAGGTTTCCCTTCCTGTACAAAACAATTCATCCCTGCAACGCAGGCGCCCTTGCACCATGGTGCAAAGGTGCCTGCGTTGGCGCACGGCAGCCCATTGTGCGCCGGCACAAGGGAAAGGGACAGGAATGCGCCGTATCTTATAGATACGGCGCATTCCTGCCCTTTCTTTGCTGCAGGGCAGCGCAGCAGGAAGGCCTGCGGTGCTGCCCTACGGCAAAACCTCATAAATGAGGCCCTTAGTGCTTACATTAGAAGCTTATGTAGGTCCTGTCCAGAAGGCCCTGTGTCTCCAGATATTTGAAGTGCCAACAGACAGGGGTTGCCAGGCAACCAAGATTTTAGGTTCTTAATGGAGCAAAGTACACTTCCTTATCTAACATTTAGAGCCTGCACGAGAAACTCCAGTTGCAGAAGCTTGGTATCCAGCAGCTGGTTATAAGGATGGATGAACGGTGGGTGTCATTGAAGATAGAAGGTGAGAAGATCTTGTGATGGACAAAACTTTCTGAGATATTGAAGCCCTGGGGACACGAGCAGTAATTAAAGTTTCTTTCGTTTCCTGCAGTCTAGCTTTAGCGAGCCCGGTGTGCTTTGGAAATAGGGTGCTTTACCTTGGTATAATATCTGTGCCATGCGTGATCAGCTTGCCGGACACCCAAACGTGTTAAGTCAGGGGTGAACTAGACATGAAGGAATTTCCCCGAGCAGGATAGTGTCAGCTGCTTACCCACTGGAAAGCATTTATCTTATCAGTGAGCTATCCTAGAAAGCCCCATAAGACTTTCAGTTGTCCTTACATACCTTCACCTCTCTCTTATGTCAGATTTAGCCTCTGACACAAGCCGACTAGTCTGCTGCCCCTTGAAGTGACGCCATTTCCGGATACAGCCTTTGTTGGTAGAAAGGTGAGGGTCGTCGTGTCCCCTGGGGGAGAAGGCATTCTATCTTCCTAGGAAGGCAAGACACTTCAGACACGTTTTTGCCTCATTGAGTCTCATCGGTGAGATGCAGGAGCCACATCTGCTCTCATAAAGTGCTACCACTTGTGAAACAGCCCTGCCTGTCATGACCTGTTCCTACCCACGCATCTAATCCGATGATCATGCATGAAGGCGAGGCCAGGCAAAACACAGGTTGGCATCCAGGAGAACAGGCCCATCAATCACCAGTTGAATGTGCATAACATCTGCCAAATAGTATTATACCCTGGCTTGCATTCTCATCTCTGCATCCCATAGAAACAAGGAACTGCATTACCATATGAGAAATAAGCAATCTTGTTTCACCTGAAAACCTTCCCTTTCCATCAGCTCCAGCTGATTGACATCTGTTAGGGCTCCACAGTGGCTACAAGGAAGTTCCGCCCCCAAAAGCGGCTTGTATTCACTGTCCTCTGCCTGCCTTCTGACAGCTGTCACAGATCCTCCTGTCCTCTTTTTCAAATGTGGAAAGGCCAGGACTGAAGCCAGGGGTGGGCACGTGGTGTCCTTCTTCATGCACTAGAGGCCAAAGGCTTCACCTACTATTGCACAATCTGATTCATTGGCGCCTGGTGTGCCACGTCAATTTCACCACACAGCCACCAACAATCTCGGCTCGTTGCTAGATAAAGACTTTGGAATGTGCCCTGGGGCACTTGGCACTGAAAAAGAAAAGCGCCTGATGGGTCTTCGGATGCAGTGTGTTTGCTCAGTGACAAAGGGGCATATTATCAAGAAACGGCGTTAAAATTATCGCCGGTTTAGCGGCAGAAAACTGCCGCTAAAGCGGCGATATTGGGCTTGATAATATGCCCTGGAGAATTCCAGGAGAAGCCCATGTTCTGGTGTCAACATGGGCTTCTATTGGAATTCTCCAGGGCATATATCAAGCCCATTATCGCCGCTTTAGTGGCAGTTTTCTGCCGCTAAACCGGCGATAATTTTAACGCCGTGCTTGATAATATGCCCCTAAATACATTATATTCCAGTCAAGCTGAAGCTGGCACGTATGACAAACTAAAGTCTTGCCTGATGACATACTGCTTGCCTAAGAAAATATGGACTTCGGCCATGCAAAAACCAGAAGAGACGATTTACTTTTTTGTCCCCAGGATGAAAGAGCGTTTACAACACCATTAGACCGATAACTACAACGTTGATGAAGATTTGCGCACTCAGATCATCACTGAGTGCAAATCTCCTGCCTTTACCAGAAAACAGGCAGACTTGAATAAGTCCTCTCCACGGCCAGGCATCTCGCTTGGCTGAATTAGAAGTTGAAGCCATGCAGAGATGTATGCTTCGCCCATAAGATGATTCTGTGTATCGTGTCAAGCAGTCTCAACGGAATGGCCAGTGGATTAAACACATGAACTATCCCTGTGCATAGCGACTCCCACACACAAAACCTTATCCCCAATGGAGAGCATGTGCCATGAACTTGGAAAGCCTGGACATTTTCAGAGCATTTGGTGAAGTCTCAACACTGGAAAACATGTGCAACAACCTTTCTCACCAACACATTGTCGAAAAAGGTGCTCAGGCAAGGGCAGGCATGCAGTGGGATCACTGACTAACATATCCACCAATCAAACTACTTTCATATTTCACTATACTAATTCACAACTAATCCTTTATGGGTTCCAGAGTAGCGAGCTACTCACCAAAAAGTGCTTCAACACCCCATCAGGGGTAGCAAAGCGTTATATAAATGCAAACCTTTTCCCTCTTCTATCCCTCCACTATCCTTCTGAATCCAAATAACAGACTAACATAAATATCCACCACTCAAATTACTTTCATATTTCACTATACTAATTCACCACTAATCCTTTATGTGTTCCAAAGTAGCGTGCTACTCGACGAAAAAGCACTTTGACGCCTCGTCAGGGGTAGTAAGCGCTGTATAAATGCAATTACAATACAATACAATACATGAACAAGTCAGAGGAATTTCAACCAGATCCACTCATCCTCCTCTTCACTTTCATCTCAACATGAACGGTCCAGAATGGCCAACAGATTCACCATTCATATAAGTGTTTTCATTGATTACAACGATGAACCCAATGAACTTCCTATTAACATGGGTGTCAACAGGAATGTGATACCTTTTCTTGTGGATACAGGCGCCTCCATCAATGTTGTGACTGGCGCAGTGTACGTAAAGTTACAAGGTAACCCTGTCCTGAAGAAGACTATTAGTGCATTGGTTATTTTTGCCCCATGCTCAGCATAACGTTTGTGCTGCAGATTTCGATGTCTATGTGGTTGAGGCACCTGCAGGCACTGCATGCCTACTAAATTTTTTATTCAGTGGCTAATATGCCACCTAATGGTCCACATGACTGTTTCCAAAGCAACAAATGCTTTGTTTGAGTGATGTTTCCCAGGGTATTCAGGGAATAGGTATACATGAATGTATGTATTTATTTTTGGTATTTTGACAGAACAAATCTAGCCAAAATTCAGCAGAGAGCTGTAGAAGGTCAAAGACAAGCATAACGTAATGAGTGGTAGGACAGGGAGCTGGGTTGTGGAGAATTAATGCATTGTGATGCACTATCCTTTACAGAGTTAGGTCTTCAACTCTTTCTTAAATTGAAGCAGTGGTGGGGCCATCTTCATGGATATGGGGATGTCGTTCCAGATCCTCAGTGCATAAGGCCCGGTGCTTTGTTTTTTTCTTTTCCACTTCTTAGTCTGCAGTGGAAAGTGGGTTATTAGTAATGTTAAATATGCATCTACAACGGGCAATAAGGCCACTAACACAGTCTAGGGCTCAAAATAGGTCTCAGAAAACTATCTCAATGTTCAACCCTTGGTAGCTTGGCTGAGAGCAGGCAGGCTTAACTTTAGAGACAGGCATGTAAAGCATTTAAAACGCCAATTCAGCAAATCATTAAGACATAACACTCAAAAAATCCAACACCAATTTATAAAAATAGGAAATACTTTTATCTTTAGAATGACACCAAAATGAAAAAATATTTAATGTAGGCAACTGGAGATATGAATTTTAAAGATTTAGCACTATATAACACATAGAAACTGTTGGAAGCCGGAGTCCTTGTCACGTGTCACTGTCACAAAGGCGCGACCCGGGACTCCCCACTCAACGTTAGGCCAAGTAAGGACACCGTTTGAGATAGCCCTGCTCACCCCCTTAGTAGCTTGGCACGAGCAGCCAGGCCTATCTCCAAGGCACGAGTGTACAGTATGTGCAACCACACCCACAGCAACCCCCTGGTGACACCACAAATGGACTCCACACGAGTTTGATAAAAGCGAGTATAAACTTTATATAGAAAGATATACGATCAGGCCACACGTTACAAAAGCCAACATATAATAAAGGGTAATATTCGTTCCGGCTGGCTGGTAGGTTCAAATCCCAACCACCGCTTTCCAAACGTTATGCTGGTCGTAATGCTAGAATCACACACGTTGCAATGGACAAACAATAGTGCTCTGCTTAACGATACAATCCTGTGCTGGGCACAGGAGAAATAATACAATGCGTAACGATACACTCCGGTACCTGCAATGTGAGAAATTATGCAATGCGTACCGTTACAATCATGTACTGTGCAATGAAGGAATAATGCAATGCGTCACACCCCAATCACGTACTTTGCAATGAAGAAATAATGCAATGCGCACCGCCACAATCATGTACTTTGCAATTAAGGAATAATGCAATGCGTAGCTACAATCATGTACGTTGCAATGACGAAATAATGCAATGCGGGCCGCTACAATCCTGTACTTTGCAAGGGAGAAATAATGCAATGCGTAGCGCTACAATCGTGTACATCGTTAGGCGGAAATAATGTCAGGCGTCATAAGACAGTCCGGCAGTTCGTTAGCAGCAATATTGGCAATGTGTATTACGACAGTCAGCCTCTTCGATAACAGTTGCCCCCCACACGTATTCACGATGAAATACAGTGCAGCTTCCCACTCGGGCCCCAGTACCACCACTCCTTGGTCAGTACGGGCCCCAATCTGTGCCGAAGCAAAGGCTCACGTCGTCAGAAGGACTGAGAGGCCGAGAGAGTGTCCCTCCGAGCCCGCACCCCGCCCAGGCAGTGATCCACGTTACCTGGGGGGCGCGACCCACTCTCCTCTCTTCCTTCAATGAACTAGGCCTTTCGTGCAGAACTTTCTCAATGGGCCTCAGCGGCTCGGCCTGGCAGCTCAGCTCCTCCGGGGCTGCCGGTCCGGGCCGCGACTGCTAGGAAGGTCTCAGGCGGCCGCAGGGCACACGTACCCCACGCCCCTGAGATTACGTTGCTCCGGGTGCACGTTCACCACCGCACCCTCTGGGTCTCTTCTGGCACGAAGCCACACACACAATGCTGATGGGACTTCACGTCGACTCCGAGTGCACATTCAACCGGCACTCCTTCCTGCAGTCTCAGTTCGCACCAAAACACGCACACAACGCTGCAGAGATTCACTTTCTTCCGGTGCACACAATGATCAGACGATCACCTCCACAGTCCCAGGTTGCACCAAAGCACGCACCTGCTTCACTGAGACTTACTCCAATTCCGGTGCCCCGATATCCAGGCGCTCCTCACCAACGCCTCCGGCCGCACCTCGACACGCTCACCGTGTCCGAGCCTCACTTCTCCTCCGGTGCACTCGATCACCAGGTGCTCTTCACCAACGCCTCGGTGCAACCCGACACGCACCCTGTGCGTCCGAGACTCACTCCACTTCTGATGCACGCGTTGACCAGGCGCTCCTCGCCAACGCCTCCAGTGCACCACGACACGCACCCAGCGCGTCCGAGACTCTCTTCACCTCCAATGCACCCGCTCACCAGGCCCTCTTCACCAGCGCCTGCGGTGCACCCCGACACGCACCCTGCGCGTCCGAGTCTTGCTTCACCTCCGGTGCACACTTCACCAGGCGCCCCTCACCGACGCCTCCTGTGCACCACGACACGCACCCAGCGCGTCCGAGACTCACTCCTGGTACAATGATAGGTTAGCCTCCCTGCGTAAAGGCTGTAAAAAGTTGGAACGTGCATGGAGAAGAGACTATGACCCTACTGTAAAGGGATTTTACCAGCTAGCCATTAAGAAATATCATAGGGCGATCCAGTCTGAGCGGGCAGCATACTATTCAGATGTGATCAGAAAAAGTAGCAACCCTTCTAAAAGTATCTTCTCTATAGTAAAAGCTCTTAAAACCTTGGCAGATATTACAACACCCTCAGTATCATCAGATGCGCAATGTGAGGCCCTTGCCTCCTTCTTTGTGAAGAAGGTGGAAACTATATATAGATCTTTCCCTCAACACGCAGTTTATCAGGGGCCTGTGTCCAGACCCTCATGTAGTCATACTCTGGCTGCTTTTCCGCCCATCACTCAAGAGGAGCTTGTTGTGCTCTGCCATAAGATTAAATCAGGCTCTCCTGCTGACCCCCTCAAGCCAGACCAATTTCTGAAATCTCTATCCGTGCTCCTACCATCTTTGAGCCATTTGATCAATCTGTCCCTGTCTACATCTGCTGTCCCCAGAGCTTGGAAGCAAGCCAGGGTGGTCCCTCTGCTGAAAAAGCCCAAGCTTGATACTGATAAACCGGAGAACTTTCGACCCATCTCTCTCCTGCCCTGGGTCTCCAAGATTCTGGAGGCCTATATTAATTCCATACTTACAGGCTATCTGGAGGAGAATAACTTACTGGACCCCTCTCAGAACGGTTTTCGGCTGGGCCACAGTACGGAGTCAACTCTCCTAGCTGTGACCGAGCATCTGAGGGGGCTCTAGAGCGAGGGTCGCACATCGGCACTGATTTTGTTGGATCTCAGTGCCGCATTTGACACAGTCTCCCACCAGATCCTGCTGCAGAGGTTGGAGGAGGTGGGCATCGTGGACTCTGCCCTTGAGTGGTTCGTCTCCTTCCTAGCTGACAGGACTTTCCAGGTTGCAGTCCCCCCTTTGCTTCCAAGATCCATACTATCAAATATGGGGTACCACAGGGCTCAGCTCTGAGCCCGACACTGTTTAATCTATATGTACAACCTCTGGCAGTAGTGGCAAAAGCAGAGGGCTCCCAGCAGTGTCCTATGCGGACGACACTCAGTTGGTAGTGGCACTCTCGGATGACTCTGGGCAGGACGCATGTAAGTTCCAGAGGGATCTGGAGATCATCTCTGAGTGGATGACTACCAACTGTCTTCAACTCAACGCCAACAAGTCTGAGGTACTGCTAGTCGGGAGAGACACCGAGGCTGTGGAGTGAGCGCTGGTGGCCTGCTACGCTGGGCTGTGCACTCGTCCCCAAACAGGTGGTAAAAAATCTGGGTGTGTGGGTAGACTCTGGCCTTAGCTTTCAGATACAAACAAAGAAAGTAGCAGGAACATGCTTCGGCATTCTACGGGGGCTCAAACCAGTGCTAGGGTTCTTTGACCCGTCCATGAGGCAGTTGATTGTTCAGGCTTCCATTCTGTCTAGACTGGATTATGCCAATTCACTCTAATTGGGAGCCAATAAGGTGGAAATTACAAGACTGCAAAGGGTCCAGAACTCTGCGGCTAGAACCCTGTTGGGTCTGCCCAGGACGTGTCCCACTTCTAGTGCTATCCGTCGGCTACATTGGTTGCCTGTGGCTAAACGCATAGAGTTCAAGATTCTCTGCAAGTCCTTTAACATTTTAAATCTCTCCTCTCCAGATATCTTGGCCAATCTGCTTACATTTTACACACCCCTCCCGCCAACTCCGGTCCATGGGCCAGCATCTAGCGGTTATTCCGCGGGCGAGGAGGGCTCATGCGGGTGGGCACTCCTTTCGTGTATTGGCAGCCAAACTGTGGAATATGCTCCCCATCGCCATTCGCAGTATGAAAAATTACATGGCATTCCGTAGGGCTATCAAAACGCACCTCTTTCCGCCACTGTAGGCGGCTTCCGTTGTCTACTGTTCTGCAGTTTTCTGCTTCAGCGCTGGGATGCCCATTTTCCGGGGCAGCTGTGTGCTATATAAAACCGCATAACATAACTCCTCCGTCGATGCACACGTTCACCAGGCGCTCTTCACCAACGCCTCCTGTGCACCACGACACGCACCCTGCGCGTCCGAGTCTCGCTTCTCCTCCGTGTGTCCAAGATCACAGGGCACACCTTCTGAGGGTCTCAAGCTGCCACAACACGCACCCACCGAGTTGCTTGAAACGTCTCCGGAAACTTTTATGTTCCTGTGTTTCCAAACAGGGAGCCAGCTTATCTTGGGCCCTTGGGGTTACAAGACACAGCACAAAGCACAGTCTTCTTCAAACAGGGGACCCAGCGCCTCCAAGCACAGTCCCAACAGCCTCTCCCTTAGTTAGAACAGCAAACTGCAGACCAGCCCCAGATCACGAAGCAAGGATTGGTCTCCCCAGCAGTCTCTTCAGTTGCTCCTTCTTTAGCAGAGGTTCCTCTTGACCACAGAATGGGTCCAAGCCTTTTCAGTCTCAATCCATTTCTGTTTCATTCCAACGTTCAGGGGTTTCAGCTCTCATAGATATACCCCTAAATGTCTTTGAAGTTCGTTGTGCTCAGGGGTCCCTGACCCCTGCCTAAATCAGTTCTGGGTGTCTCCTCCCAGTGTCACCTTTCTCCCTTTGATACTGGGGGTCTGGATCCTTAATCACTCAGCAGGAGATGGGTCAATTGTTTTATAGCTGCAACCCAGGCCTCTTCACCTCCCAGGGCTTCTCCTCGCATACTCTCCAGCTGCAGGTCAGCCTGGTGCCATCTCACCCCTCCCCTCTCAGATCCAGACAGTCAATCCACATTCAACAGAGACACACAGAAAACCTTAAAGCACAAAACTCAGCCACTTTCTAAAAGAGCGGCTTCTGAACACACAGTGACAAAACCACCTTCATAGAAAGAGGGGTTATGACACTGTGAGTTCATATATACCAAACTTCACTTCTCCATTCTAAACTTATGGGAAACTAGGCTAACAAACACAATACCCAGCCTCCCCCATTCTGTCCTATGGGCAGACTGGCCTTTCACCAGTGAAAAACGAAATGGAGTGTTTTTCACTGTCAGGACATAACACACACCTCAGTATATGTCCTGCCTTTTACTTACACGGCACCCTGCCCAGGGGTTACCTGGGACCTACCACAGGGGTGCCCACGGTGCATGTAAAGGGAAAGTAAGGCCTGACAAGTAGCTGTACTTGTCAGGACACATGCTAACTTAGCAAACTGCGCGCAGGCCCTACACTGTAGGCCTGAGTTCCCTTCTCCGCGCGCCCTTGCATTACTAGCCCTGACACACACAGTGCACATCACTAGGGACTTTACTAGTAAGGCAAACATACCAATCATGGCCAACCAATTACCATTACACTTTACACAGGGAACTACTGTACTTTCCCACTGATCAGCAGTGACAAAGTACCCAAAGCATCTAAATTGGCACTCTATGTCAGGAAAACGGTCTAGGGGGAAAGCAAAAGTTTTAGGGAACTTTAGCCAAAAAGGCCAAGTCCTACAGAAACCTATTGCGCCTATTGGGACATCTGGTCGCGCTAGACCGGGACAAAGTCAAAGTTTCAGGCTGACTGCGATGGAGCCCTGCATGGCTACGCCTTGCGGTAGGCCTCGGTCAAAGTTTTTACCTTCTGACTTGGAATCTTTCCTGGAACGTTTTTTTCCTCGATGCTCTCCACCAGTCCAGGTTTGGTAAGGGTTCACTGGCTGCGGTCAAACTATGGAACTTTTCAGCGGGACGAACCAGTAGGGCAGGTCGGCTTACAGTTGAGGGCCGCCGGCTTGGCTTACCAGGTTGAGTCCGTCCACTTATGGAGCTTTTTTCCAAAGTTGCTCTAAACTTCTGGAACTTCTTCCTGAAGTTCCTCTGGGGGTTCCAGAGTGTCCAAAACACAATCCAAGAGTTTGGAAGCTCCAAGATGGTCCTTGAGAGTTTGGGACTTCAGTTCCCACAAGCTACTTGGACAAATCCACTGGACGCACTCCAGGCTGGGGATTCTTGGTGATGATGGTCCTGGTGAGCACTGTTAACCTGTATCTTGCAGGGAGTCCACTCTTTTGTCTTCTTGAAGCATGTTAGGTCCTCAAGGCTGTAGTTCCAGATGATGCAGCAGGCACAGTCAGTCAGAGTGCAGAGCCTGGTTGGTGCAAATCAAACTTCCAGCATGGCCTTCTTCTTCTTTTAGTTTCAAGCAGCAGATCTGAGAGGCTCCTGCCCCTCCCATACTCTTATTCAGTATTCTCTGGGGTCAAGCAGGAGAACGCTCCTGTCCAATGAGGTGGAGGGCAACACCCTAGAGCATGACCACTTCCTCCAAAGTGTGGCACACTGGTCTCCCAGAGAGCACTATTCTTTTAAAATTCAATATGGCTGAAATCTCAGCAAAGGAGCAAGAACTAGCTAAACCAACCTCCAGTATGGCTCATTTCCATAGTCTCCTCCCCATGGCATCTGCAAATGCCTTCCTTAAGCCTACCATCTGGCTGGGCTCAGAGTGGATGGGGGGGGGGGTAGATGGACCTGGTTGTCTCTGCCTGTCCCCTTCTGTCTTTGAAGCTGATGCTTTACAACCCCTCCCCCCTGCTCTGGCATTCCTGTGGAGCAGGGTCCTCTTTCAAGAGTTAGCCTCTCTCCCTGGGTGCCACCTATCGCTTCATCAAAGCAGCCTGGCTAATCCTCTTAACTCTGACCAATCAGGGAGACCACAGGAAGGCTGAATTTCGAAGCTTACAGACAAGAAAGTCTTATAACTTATTTTCTGTATACTGTAGGAAAATTCAACAATAGCATATTGTTGGATTTATCAATACCATTCTCCTAAGTCCTTAAATGATATTTTTCTTTGATTCCTAGTGTTAGTTATGAGTTCATAAACTATTGCAATATTAACCTATGTGGCTGGTGATCTACAATGGGGAAAATGCAATGTCCAATTTCTCCAACACCAGGGCCTATTAAACATCTTTTATAAGGACCCTGCTTAAAGCTACATGACCCTCCACCACTGAGACACCTAGGGGAGACTTTACGGGTTCTGAATAATGTTGATCCTCACTCCACAGTGCTCTAGCACAAAAGTCAATTTTGGAAGCACTTTACTACAATGGGGGAAGTGAAATGTGCAATTTCTCTATCCCCAGGGCATATAAAACCCCTTTTACAAGGTTCCTCCTTATATGTACCTGAACCCCACCCATGGGACACGCAGGGGAGACCCTGGGGGTAAAGTATATGCCAAAATATTGTAATTTATCAATTTTTAAGTGCCCCTAGCACAAATTCGAGTTTGGGCACAATTTACATTTAAAAGCAGTCCTACAACACAGGGCCGCATTTAAAATGACCTCAGGCTCTCAGCAGTGTAGACATGCAAGTACAGAAAGGGTTGCTGGCCTCTACGCTGCCATGCCCTATTATGTACTAGGGACTTAAAGGTAGTTTTAATCCCCTGACCTATTATGTATTAGGGGCTTATGGGGTAGGTCAAGCCAATCATAGGGATACCCTAACACATAGTGTACCCTAATGTGTGTGTGTGTTTTCACTGTGTTTTCACCATAGCACTGGCCCTCTGCCTGGTTAGGCAGAGCTCAGGGACAGTCAGAGTCAGTTACCACCAGTACCAGTCAGCAAAAAGAGGGTGCTCAGGGCACAGGATGACTTTGCAACAGGGGTCAATGAAGTTCCATCATGATGGGGGTGATGTGATCATATTCCTTCAAGCCCTGGATGAGAAGTACTGCAGAATATAGAATGCCCCCAAGGGGTTCCAGTGTAGAGTCTTAAAAGGCCTTGGAGTAGGGTTTTACCTTCACCAAGATGCAAAAATCCGAGGGCTTGAATAGCAGTTCTGAAGTCACTTTCTGGAAGAAATCAGTTTGGCTTTCTTCAGACAGCTGGTACCAGGCCATCTTTGTTTTTTTGGTCAATGTGCTCCTGGGGGGGGAGGTTGGTGTCCAGGTTGAATCCAAGTGACTAGGCATTTGATGAAAGATTTGGTTTGAAGCCATCAGGGTTCATTTCATTGAGCCAGATTTATACTGTATCTTGTTCATTGTTCTTGGCAAATAACAAGAATTCTGTCTTGGTTGGGTTGAACTTTAGGTAGGCTCTGGACATCCAGATCTGAATAATGCACATACATTGTTTGAGGTGTTGGATGTCTGAAGCAGAGCCAACTTTCAAGTAGAGTTGTGGATCAACGTCATATTGGTGAACATTGATGCTGTGAATAGATCACCAAGTGGATCTCTGTAAAGGAAGTTGACAGTATGGAACCTTGGGGGACTCCACAAGTAATAGGGATCTTTTGTGACCTGGAAGTACCCATGTGAACAAACTGGTGTTGGTTGGAAAATAATATCTCATCTGTCAGTGAAGGAAGCCTCTGCACGTCTTTGGCTAAAACTAAAGGGACATATGTCATTATGTGTGTTCCTGGTACCCTAGGCACAGCTACATTTCACTCCTTTCAAGACAGTGGAAACCATTGATGGGCTGGGATCGAAATATTCCTGTAACACCTCAAATCATACAACTACAGTGCTGGCTAATACCAGAGTGTTTACAAAAGGGTCTCCCTTTAAAATCCACATTCGACTTTAGTAATAATGTTGGATGCCAGCAATGAGGGGTGTGGGAACAACATATGTCTCCAGAATGATTCCAGGAAGATATTTGATCGAGGAGAAATTCAAGATTTCCAAATGGAAAGTAATATTAGCCATTTAAAGGGCCTTGTTGCACTTTCAGGAAATCCTTTGCAACCAGCATATACAAATCAAGACAGACAACACAGTGGCCATTACCCATGAGCCAGGACCCCAAATTTAGACAATTGGTGTAACTCGGGTGAGTGGGTTCTAACATGATTTTTTTTTGCAAGATACTGATGCCTAGAGTTGGGAAATATGTGATAGCAAGTCATCAATCACCCTTTGCCTTTTGTCTGATATTATTGAATTAGCAACCATAGCCGAAAAAATAATGTTTTTCATATTTTTAATAAATAGCATGCAAATTCATCATAATATGTGGAAAAATAAATCTAATTCCACCAGATTGGTTAAATTCAATATTATTTAAACATAACTACAATTACTATTTGTAATAATAACAATATAGGGGCTCATTACGATACCCGGCGTAAAAAAATCCGCCAGGCATGGAAGCGGCAAAATCCGCCCGCACACACCGCCTGAACACCGACCACGCCATTACGATTACACAAACCGAAAACCGCCATCGGCGAAAAATCACACAAAATACCGCCCGCCATCGTCCGAGTCGGAGTCAAACCGCCCGCCACGGACGGAAACACGCACGACAACACAAAACCGCCCGCCCACACGGCCGACACACCGCACGTGAAATTACGATCGCACCGCCATGAGCGCGGAAAAACAACAAATATACCGCCCGCCAGCGCAAACAACGCCGATGAGAATCGACACGGCAGAAGCCATAACGCCCACGTACCTGCACAGAAACCATCCGCACACAAAACCAATAGCACACAACATGGCCAACAAGTCCACACAGCAAGGCACACACAAATACACAAGCACAGTACACATCCCGAAAACACCCCCCGGACAAACAAAAAATACAAAGGCCAGAACCCCAGACACAACACACCTGAAAACAACAGACCATGAGGACACACCCACATAGGTAAGTACAAAAGCAGCACTCCCACAGACCACAACCCCTTGCAACATTGCAAACCAGAGAGGAGAGGAGAGGACACAGTGACACAGCAAGGACAGCAGCACACCACAGAAACGCACACATCACAACCACCACCACCACCACCAAACACCGGCACCACAAACCCCCTGCACATTACACAACACACACCGCACCAGCACCACAAACACCATGGCACCACAAAGGATGCCCAAGTTCACGCCCATGGAGCTGACGGTCATGGTCGACGAGATCATCAAGGTGTACCCACAAATCTATGGGAACATGGTCCAGCACACACCACTAGCCACCAGAAACAGAATGTGGACCCGGATCGTAGACCAGGTCAATGCAGTCGGGACCCTGCCCAGGAACAGAACCGAGATAAACAAACGTTGGAATGACGTAAAGAGCCTGGTCAAGAAGAAGGAGGGCAAAAACAGAGAGCTGGCTGCCGTCACTGGCGGAGGGAATCCCGCGCTCTTTAAGACCTTCAAAGCGTGGGAGGAGAAGGTGCGAGTCGTAATCCATCCGGAGATCCTCGCCGGATTAGCAGGGGGAGTGGAGGCTGGTAAGTACAAACTAATGTATACCAGCACACCGCTATGTACTCACATGCGCAACTACCATGCCACAGCTCCCAGGGACAAACACCCCCATGTCCAGCACACAATACACAACACATCACACGCACATGCAACAGACACTACCACACACAGCCCAAACCGAACAACTGTAAGATGCGTGGGGACATGTGTACACTAAGCCAGCCACGTAACCACCAACAGGTCCCCAAATATGCCAGAAGCGCCACAACGAGCACCCACCACACCCATGTGTCCGCCACAGCTGCACTAACCGACAAGTAACAGGTAAGTGGCAGGAACACAAAGTGCAGTGGGTGGGAGGGTGGACAGCCCAAGTACAACACACACCAGGCCCCAGTCCCACAGCACAGCAAGGAGGAGCATCCCCCACACCCCACAGCCACGTGTCAGCCACCGCAGTGCACAACGACAGCCGAAAGGCAGACATCACGGTCCACAGCAATCGGTGTCAGTGGGTGTCCAGCCACCCCACGACCCACAACACCCCCCCACCCCCACAGACCTGCAACATGGAGCACCCCCGCTTAGAGCCATGTGGCATCCAGTACAGTGCACGCACGAACAACTTGCAGGTGGGAAACTGGACAGGGCTGGATTACTGGAGGCATGAGGACCGTAACACGACCAACACATGGGACATGTCACGTAGCAGACGAACACGCAGCACCGCCCACCGTCACGAACAAGTGAACAATGTGCACACGGACATGAACCACAGACTCACACCTCACATGACCCATCACAGACATAGCAACACCCAAGGAGCCACGTCTGCATACACAAGCCACACTGAAAATAGTACCACACGGCAGCCACTGTGCAACTCATCACACACAACCGAAACACCATTGAAGTCCTGTCCATGTAGCCCCTACTGCCTGTCAACCACACACCCCACAACTACGCCTATGTAAGACAAACAACACTAGACGCAACAGAGCGGAACAACAGAAATGCACACGAACACCACTGAACCCATCAAACACACAGACACACCATGCACATACAACATACCATCCATCCCATCCGTCAGCCCCAGTCACATGAAAGGCATGTCATCCGCACAGCTGCCACACATACAGCAGTCACGCTAAGACACATGCCCATGACCAACCATGTGCCAGAAGTCAATTAAGCGCACGACACACTGTGAGCAACAACACACAACATGGGCCACACCCCCCGAGCACTGCAGTGATGCACATGGCACAGGGCAGCACGCACACCAAGGAGATGGGACAACTGCAATACGTTGGCTGGCACACAACTATCACTCACTCATAACGATGCGTCCAATGCCATGTCCAGTAACCACAACAGACAGCAAATATGCAGGGCATGTCAGGCATGCACACACCTCAGACCATGCACTGTCATGCTGCCACAACACATGTCACGTTCGGCACCCATGGCTCACAGCATGTACCCCAAAAGCATATCCCCTCCCAAATGCGAATCTGGGGCATGGCCCCCATGTTGCCATATGCGTTCCTAAGCGTTCCATTTGAACCCCAAAAGCATATCCCCTCCCAAATGCGAATCTGGGGCATGGCCCCCATGTTGCCATATGCGTTCCTAAGCGTTCCATTTGAACCCCAAAAGCATATCCCCTCCCAAATGCGAATCTGGGGCATGGCCCCCATGTTGCCATATGCGTTCCTAAGCGTTCCATTTGAACCCCAAAAGCAAAGTACAAACCAGACCCAGGATGGGCCAGGAGCCCGCATACACCAGAGTCACAATGAGTAGGGGCAAAGCAACACACCCATCGGCATGGCCAATCCGTCCCATGCCACATGTGCACAGCACACAGTCCCATTGCCTAGCACACACAACTACAGATGCCACAGCCACACACTCGCCTCCGGGAAACCCATGTACGAGATTGCACGAACTGCCAATGTCAGACGACTAATACATACTTCGCCAGGTGCAACACAATAACAAATCTCATTCTCTCCACAGGTGACGAACTGCTGGACGCTGGGGATGGAGACAGCAGCCAGCACAGCCAGCCTACAAGCCCCCAACGAGGACACACGGATCTGGAGGATCTGTCCACCTCTTCGGACACGGACCACCAAGCTGGCCCATCTGGCGTGGCAGGGCCCAGCCGCTCCCCAGGACCCCTCCTACCCACCAACCCATCATCCAGGGATGCTGAACAGTCCCAGTCCCCTGCTGCCACTGTCGTTGCGGCCACACCCACGGTCATTGCGGCCACTACCACTGCCGCAACCGCCACCATCGCCGCACCGACCACCACCGCCTCCACCACCACCACGTCTTCGCTGGCACCAGCCCCAGCGCAGGTGGTGGCCCGGCCGACTGGATCCACCCTGGGAGCCACAGCGAGGACCGTGGTGAGCAATGTGGCTAGTGGGCAGGCCGGTGGCAGCAGGACTGGTAGGAGGAGCAGGGTCAGGGAAACGCCAGCCTCCCCTGGGAGCCATGCCCTGCCTCAAATGGCCAGAGTCCTTGGGGCCTATGAAGAGGCCCAAGGACAATGGGCCAGGTCTGCTACTGACACGCGGGAGGTGCTGGGGGTGCTGAGGTCCATGGACGCCCATATGGGCCAATTCGTGTCCCGTATGGACCAACTCGTGGACCTCATGGGCCAGCTGGTGGTGGCGGTGGGGTCACAGGCAAGGCCAGCAACACCACCTCCGCCACCACCTGCTAGGGCGCAGGGTCGGCCAGCAGTGTCCACTTCCCCTGCGTCCACAGCCAGTGAGCACACCTCACCCACCACCAGCAGGTCGCCACCACACACCCCCCTCCCAAACGTGGAAGGGGCCGTCCGAAGAGGAAACAGATCTCCCGGGAGGACTTCGCACGCTCCAGTCGCAAGTGAGGCAGCCAGCCAGCCTTCCGCCAGCCTTCCTTGACCAGCCACTGCATTGACTTGCTCTACGATCCCACTCCACACAGCCAGCTGGATGGCATGTGTGTGTTGGACTATGGACATAGAACCAGTGGGTACACCCTGATCATCACGCAGCCATGACCGACAGCTCATTGTCACTGCACGCACCACTTTTGTCATCACCTTACACACAATCACATGTCACAGTTCGTAATAAATGCACCTTTTTCACTAACTGCTGTTTGTGCCCTGTGTTTTATTTGTACGGAATACAACGGCCACCTTGGGCGGAAGGGCACCTGATGCGTGGCATGGCAATGGAATCCGGAGGGCCTGTAGGGACCTAGGGGTGGGAGACAGAACAGGAGCACATTCAATGAGTGTGTCACACACCCATCACACAGTACATGTCAACAACTACAAGCAATGTACACACATCGCACAGAGCAATAGGGCACAATGCCACAGTCACCAACAGTGGCATACTACCCTGGCCATGGAGCGTTGACACACTGCACGCAGTGAACATACGGCCACCCTGACACAGCACACACACACCTGCATAGATACAGACACATCATCCGTCGTACATGGACACTCACCGTCAAGTGAAGTAGCGGGCGATGAGCTGCTGGCGCACATTCCCAGCTTCCTCCTCTCCGCTGTCCACCTCACTCGAGCTGTCCTGGTCTGCGGGCTGGGGCCCTGGTTGATCTCCGTCATCCACAATGAGGGGGATCTGCTTCCGAATGGCCAGATTGTGCAGCATGCAGCACGCCACCACTATCTGGCACACCTTCTGTGGGGAGTACGCCAGTGCACCCCCGGTGCGGTCCAGGCACCTGAACCTGGACTTGAGGAGGCCAAAGGTACGCTCGACCACACGTCTGGTCCTCCCATGTGCCTCATTGTATCGATCGTCTGCTGGGGTGCGAGGATTCCTCAATGGACTGAGCAGCCATGCCCCATTCGGATACGCAGAGTCACCTGGGTGTGAGGGACACAGAGAACCGTTGCTATTCCAACTGGACAGGGGACAGCATCGCACAACCAGCACGCTACACCACTCCACATACTCACCGACAATACAGCCACGATCCTGTTGCAGATTGGCCATCAGTCGTGGCAAGATGCTGTTGCGCATTATGTGTGCGTCATGGGCCGAGCCTGGAAACTTGGCACACACGTGGGTGATCACCATGTCCGCAAGGCACACCACTTGCACATTCAGGGAGTGCGTGTGCTTCCTGTTGCGGTACAGGTGCTCAGTGGCCTGTGGTGGAACAAGGCCAACATGAGTGCAGTCAATGGCTCCCACGACGTGTGGGATTCTGCCAAGGGCATAGAATGCACCCTTCACTGCCGCCAATTCACGAGCCCTGGGGAAGCGGATGTACCTGTTCCGGTACAGCATCATGGCTGCCAGTACATCCCTCAGCACCTTGCTGAACATGGGCTGGGACATCCCTCCTCCACTGCCCACTGTGTGCTGGAATGACCCAGTGGCGAAGAAATGCATGGCGGCCATCACCTTAGCCGTGGGGGTGACAGCAGTCGGATACACCCTGCGGGGACGGAGATGGGGCTCTAACATGGCACACAGTCGATGCAGAGTTGGCCTGTCCAGCCGAAACTTCCTGATTACCTCTGTATCGTCCATGTCCGCCAGCAATTGGTATGGGCGGTCAATGTTCGGTCTCCGCCTGGGGAAAATGGCAGAGGACACATGTCAAAGCAACACGGCACATAGCAATTTCGCATACACATCACTGACATGACTGAGCAAGCACATGAGCCACAGCCCAGCTGTCAAGCTGGGACGGCACGGCCACAATACACTTACACAGGTCTCCCAACAATGGCAATGGCAAGTGAGACATACCACTGCCATGTGCATGCACATGGGGATCTAGGCCCCAATGACTTGCGGGGCGTGCTGATGGGGACTGACTGCATATTCGTCAAGCGGCAACGCCACGGCAACATGAGTGTCTGCTGAGCATGGAACTGCTTCCGAGGCTGGATGAGTATGGCACACGACGACGACGATGTGGGCACGGGCTGAGCGGCCAATACAAGTGGGACCTGTGGCACGAGGGGATATGAGACAGTAGTAGGTGTCAGCACTGCACCCTATGTACAGCACTGTACGGATCACAGCTCCCGAAACATTGACTGGTGTCCACATTGACAGCCCCATGCCAAGACGGCTGTGTGCTTGCAGTCACACGTCACAGGTGAGAGGTTACATTGCACGTGCCAGGTGGCAGACGTACATAGTGGGAGCTGGCATGTGTGTGCATGTGTCTCCTGTTCAGGATCCACCAGATGGGCGCTGACTCTGTACTGACCATTGGACACAGCATGTTCCGTGGAAGGCTTGTGTGTGTGGGATGGTGGCACTGGATGTGCCTCCGTTGGGTGGGGGGCCTTGCACAGGGCGGGTACGTCGATGATTGCGCATTGTTGGTCACGGTGGGTGCACCAACTAAGATGTGTTGCCCTGTGTTCAATTCCTATGTCCGCATGATGATGGACTGTGGATGTGGGCAGACTACACATTGGTCGATGTGCTGTCTATATGCATGTGCCTTCACACCAGGCACAGCTGCCCCTGCACATGTGACCCCTGCTGGACTCGCTGCTGGGTCTGTGGAGCTGATGCACCTTCTGCGCGTGGGGCGGACAGCTCTCCTCACTTCCCTCATTGCGCATGTCATGTCTTTGCCGCAGGTGACATGGATCATGGAGGGCCCACATGTACGCGTGGGTAGGCTACACATGATTGTTCACTGGTCGCCACCCCCAGTCAGTGTTTCGAATGGGAAGGTTGTCGTGCTGGTGGTATGTTCGATGTGGCGGATGGGCGGGCCTAGGTGCGGGCTTACATTCCGGACATGGGGGGTAGTTGAATTGGCGACTAGTTGCAGTACACACGGGACACGTCTCTTCCTTTCCACATCTGGGTCATCCCTTGTACTAACTGACAGTGATACAGTCATCTTCGCCCCAGCCCTCATGTCCTCCCCTCGCCCCCCAATATGCATGCTCACCTGCGAGGCTAGCGCTTGCACAGGCAGCCCCAAGCTCGCACCAGAGAGGGCAAGGAGTGTATGTGTGGGTCCAGTTGCACGAGTGGGCTGTCTCAGGGTATGATGTGTGGCGGGACGCCGTCCACCTGCGTGGTGCCCCAAATGGAGACCCGGCCTGCATGGACTATGCATCACAGTCTTCGCCTTCCGGATCCGCCACCTGCGACACCCAGTGGCTGTGGCTGCCCTTGCGGCCAGGCCGCGTACGTCTGTGGCTGATGGCCCACACATTCACTCTTTGGCCTCTCTGGGGAGGGCTCGGGGGTGGTGGCGCACGCGCTTGCACTTAGTCGCAATGGCATGTGTCGTGGTTGGTATGATGGGCAATGGATGGGATGGTGCGAGCCACCTCCCGTGACGTCAGTGCTGCTCGTGCTGTGGTGCGTCCCCCTACACTTCCATGTGACTTGTGCCATGCTAGACGTTGAGGTACTATTGCCTGCGTGATATGACCAGGAGGAGCGCGAGGAGACCTCTCACACACCATGCTCCACTGCCATCCCGTGCCCTGTATCGCCTGTGCGGATTTACTATGTTGGGGTTACACCTGGTCGACTGGGGCTGTGTGTGCCTTGTCAAGGGGCATGGCGGGCGCACAACAGGATCCAGCTTGTCCACAGAGGGTGGGCTGAGGTGCGCCTGGTACCGCTTTGTACGTGTGCCCGGCTGCTGTGCACACACGTGTTCACTCCCCCCGACAGGTGTCCTCTCACAATGCCCAGGGAAGCGGTGGTGTACTGTTCATGACCCCTCCCAACACGGCGTGCTCTGACTTGGCATGTGCGCATCTACCCGTCGCACCCACCCACCTGAGCACTGCGTCCATACGACTTCACACGACACATGTGTGTCTTCCACAGTAGTGCTACTCATTTGCGTTGACATCCAATACCAGTGGACTACATGGTCATGTCACGACTGCCGTGTACTTCACATACTCTCATCCTCTCTCATTCGTACTTGTGAAATGAGTCAGCGGAGACAGTTTTGGTTTCAAACATTATATTGAGTCTTCTGTCCTCTGTGATGCAGTATAGTGGACACTACTGGCAGCGGAATACATGTTGAGGATATACTGAGCATGATTACAAATGGGATAGGGTGTGGGGTTACATCTGCTTGGCCAAGGCTGTGCTAATGTACATTTACGTATAGCTGCGGAGCTGCGGACTTTGACACAGACGGTATACATGTAGCCTACCAGACCGCTCGGCATCATGGGCACAGTCCATCTCAGTTCCATGTGACAGGTTTGCTGCGGTTGTTCCTCATGCACGCGTGCATGTGAGATGACATCAGGGCATGTGCTTGCGTGCATGCAGCGGCGTGCCACTTGTTGTTGCACTGTGGTGGTTACTGGACATGTCCCAGTCACTGGGGTCGTGTTGTTGTTGTATGCACTTGTCGTCCATGCAAAGGTCCTGGTATGGGATTCCCGGGGCGGGGGTGGGAGGGGTGCAGCACCCACAGACTCCAGGCGACCTATTCATGTCCACTGAGCGGTGTGTGTGTCCATGTGCGCTGGATCCATGTCGTGTCCTGGTTGTTCGTGCAGTTCCGTCCATGTGGGTGCGATGCACAGAGCCCATGCCACTGCCTCCCACGATGCATGCGGTGTTCCTGGATGTGATGGGGAACAGTGTGCATGTCCCGGTCATATCCGATGTCATGGCGATGTCGTTGATGGTGTGGTTACAGTTGCCGGTCGTTTGGTATGGCTGTTGTGGTGGTGACTGGCCAGTCCGTGCGGAAGCTGAGCATGGGTGCGGGGTTGGACTTCATAGGTCACTCGGGGAACCTGCGTTGTGGTCCGACGTATTTACAGGTTGTCAGGTATGCGATGCCGTCCAGCAGGGCTTCCATGTCATTGGTGGTGTACATGTTTGCCAGCCAATGAAGCGGATGGTGGCTGTCAAGGTGTTGTTCGTAGGTTGTCCCTTGGAGGACCATGATGGGGCATGCTGGGTGACATTCGATGTAGCTGTTCTCGATGATCCGTCGTGTGGAGGCACAGTGGTTCCATTTCAGTGCGCGTGCGATGTTGGCCACATACGCCATGCCCCCATAGGCAGAGCAGGCCCTGTCGTGTGCGTCCAGAGGGAGGAGTAGTGGTAGCAGGTCCGCCTTCAGACATGCCGGGTTGGAGAGGCATATCTCGACGGGATGCTGGTAGGGACACCTCCGACAGTAGAAGACGGGCATGACGCAGCTGAACAATGTGATGCGGTAAGTCAGTCGGTAACTTACGTTCAGCAGGGACAGGAGATCGCATCCCAATGTATGTATCGTGTTGGTTTGGTACAGCTTGAGCTCTTCGGCGTAGTTGGGTAGGTGTGTTGCGGTTGCCATTTCGCAGCGGTTCGTAGAGGTGGCGTGCTCCGGCTGTGTGTGCAGTCTGCAATGTGCACGCTCCGGGGTTGCTGTGAGCTCTGTGTAGTCGTGGGGAGACAGGACTTGTGTTCTGTTGGCTTGTTTTGAGGACACGGGCCCTCTTCCCACATGCTTCTCAGACAGTTCAAGGTCGGTGCTGTGTGACTCCTTCCAATTAACTTGCATGTGGCCGACATGGGGGAGTGTTTTCTTCTTTCTTCCCCGTCCGTTGTGTGCTTCTGTGATATGCGCTATCTGCCCTGTGGTCGGTCTCCTCGGCATGCCTGTGTTGGTCTATTCTTGGACAATGGCTGTATTCACCGGCTTCTGTCGTAGGGCTGTGGTTTCGGTGTTGGAATGGAAGGTCATTCAGTGCTGTCTGCTCTCCCTTGTGTGGGCGGCAGGCTGCCTTTCCGCTCTGCGTTGGGCCTTGTGTGTGGATGTAATTCTTGGGCCACCTGTTGTCGGTCACCGGGCTCTTTGGTGTTCCGTTTCATGTGTCTTGTTCATATGTGCAGGGTGGTATGGGTTTTTCAGTGTGGTACTGGCGTTCCTCTTCCCGAAGGGGCCCTGCTTCTCCTAGTTGGTGTTGCCGCCGCTGTGTGCTTCGCCATGTTTGTTACACTGGGGTGTGTCCTGCTGTTGCGTGACTTCACTGACATGTGTGCGTCGGTTGTGTGGCGTTGGGTGTTGTCCGTGAATTGGGCGTTGGGGACATGTCTGTGGCCGGCCTGTCACGTGTCATGTGCGTTCGGGGTGGGGCTGGTGTGTGTGCTGCTTGGTTGTGTCCCTGTGTCTGTGTGCGACGCATGCATGGCGCTGCGGTTGGCCTCTGCGTTGTGCGCATGTGTGGCGGCGTCATCGGCGCTTTGGGGCCGTGACGGGGTGGTTGGTTCCTAGTCCCAGGTGGTGTGTACACATGTGTTCTGCGATGTTAGGATTTGGCCTGTGTGTCATATGTGGATGCAATGGTGGATGTGTAGTGTGCACGCGCTGGTGGGGGGTTATCCGCTTTTTCCGCCCTTGCACTGTGTGCGCTGTTTGCGTGCACTTGTTGTGTGTGTGCCTACCTGCGTCTCCGCGGTACGTTGCGTCCTTGGTGGTGCATCAGCAGAAGCATGGGAAGGGCCTGCAGTGCTGGATTCATGCCCGGGGTGCCGCTTCTTCGTTGTCCGTGCTCTGCGTCCGTGTTTCCGCCTCTCTTTCACGTGCGGTGTCTCTTGGCCGTGGGAGCCGTTTGTTTGCGGCATCGTAATTTATGCGCCGGGCGGGACGTGTTTCGTCGGACGGTGTGTGTCAGTTGTGCTGCGCCGCTACGTGAACGGGCGCACTTTGATGGCGGACGGTGTTGCTGGCTTGCCGGCGGTGTTTGGCCTGCTTTTCGCATCGTAATTGGGCGGGCGTGTGGACTGCTGCGTGCCGGCGGTAACTGGTGGTTTTTGCATCCGCCAGCACGGCGGTTGTGCTTCCGCCCGCCATCGTAATGGGCCCCATAGTCCTTAAAATAATAACAATAAAACTTCATTGTATTCCTCATATATTGATATAGATTATATGCATAATTTTCACTTACAATTTCAAATAATAGTTGTTACATCTTACATAGGCAATGTATGTCAATAGTGAACATAAATACAATTTTATCATTCACATTCGTTGTCATCATCTTCTTCTGAATAGATGTCATCATTCTCTGTGTATGTTTGATTTTCACAGGTGGGAAGTCTGCACATCTCAATGCACTTGAGGTCATTTAGACAGCAGACACATGTTGGCAGTTTGCAGTTCTTAATGCAGGTGGAAGCTAGTAGATCTAACACGGTCTGAGGTGCTGGCTGCCCCTCCATCCAGTGCACTACCAGTTGCTCTGCTCCCTCAAGTTTTTCCAACTTCCACCCTCTCCCAATAGTACTAGGTGTCTGTGGATCATTCAGAAGACATCTCTTGTGTATGGTGGCTTGATAATTCACACGTTAGGCATGTTTCTTCAGACAGTCCCTGCAAGGTGGAAGTTGATGACTATCAACCTCACACTTCTTTGTGAAGAATAGGTCATATCTCAAGTCAGAAATCCACTAGAAAGCTTAAACTGATATCCTTCCAGATATAGTAGTATTCCTTAAGGGAAAATATTTACTTTTCTTAAAATAACCCTCACCCACCAAAAGGTCCCTTGGTGGCATGATTCATCATCGGGTTCTTCCTGCCCGCTGCGGGACGGGGCGTGCTGCAACCGACGGAGACGTGGGAGCACTTTCTGGAAGGTGTGGGCTATATTACTATAAGATAGGAGTGGAAGGGTCAGTGAGATAGTGAACAAAAATTCTAAAAAAATACCTGGCCACTAGGGACCTAAACTTTATTGAATCCTGTGGCTGGTATTGTTAAAAACGGGGGTCTTGGAGGTGCACAATATAATGTATGTGTTACTCCTGGTCTACATGTTTCAAGCCTTCCCCTTCGGCTTTTCTTCAGGACCAAGTACGATTGATCCCTAATACCACTCCTGAATATTGGCTATTGTATTCTTTAGTGCCTATTCATGGTAAATCATTGTGCGTTATAAGATACCCAATCGGTATGATGCTTCAATACTACTTATTTGGTAAGATGTCTCAATTCATTTTATTATTGTTCTAACTTTGCCCCATGAGCTCTGCACGGGAGGGGCTTGTAGTCAAACTTGCCTCAAAGCTACTCCCTCGCCCAGCATACTTTAAGGATTTCTTTTGATTATCTATTTGATACAGGAGGCAAGGTCCACTACGTACCTCTCTCTCCCTCTTCTTGATTAATGTCATATTTCAAGTCATTCATGTGATGAACCGAAGATTTTGGTGCATACAGCAAGAACGAGAATTGCTCCAATTTGTCCATTAGTTCTACAGAGAGATTCCAAGACATTTTCAACAATATCCACATACGACATCCAAAATGCAGAGAGGTCTCCATTGTCATGACGAAGATGTTCCGGGAATACTTCCCAAAGCTGTTTTACTTCGGCAAAGGCAGCATTCTGCAAGAGGTCGTATAATCTCTGTTAGCATAGGTCTTTTGCAAAGTCATTAGCATCCTTAATGAAGGAGTAGACTACCTGAATGTTCTCTTTGTAATTCTTCTCCACCAGGGGATAAATTCCAATCAAGCCAGTTTCAACATAGATTCATACACGCACTTCTGTACTCAAACTGCACAATTGTACATACAGCCTTCTAGTACTGATGATATTGATCCTTCCGCTATCATGTCTGCTTCAAAGCAATGGTCGCAAAGGCCAGCATCTTGAAAACGTTTTCCAAGCATGGACATGACATTGCAAATGGTGTGAAAGGTGCCTATTCGAAGAATGATTCTGTCATACGCTGCTTTATGCTTCCACACGATCTCAGCTACTTTTGCGTAGAGAGCTAAATCCATAACCACTACAATTTTCGCCAAATGCAGTGATTCACTTTTCAGCTCTGACTGTTTTAAAATTTCAGAAACAGTTGTCAACTCTGCTGCAGGGGCATTAAAGGTGGGCAAGTAGCCAAGAATCCTGTGATACACTAACTAGGGGGCTGATTCCGATTCGGGCCGGAAATCTCTCCGACCGAGCCAGATCCGGAGAGATTTCCGACCGAGCCGGACTCCCGCAGTCCGACCGAGCGAGGACGATGCGGCCGTATGCTGCCCGACTCGATTCGGTCGGACTCCCATTGAAGTCAATGGGAGCCGGTCGTACAACGCGTACACGGGCTCCCATTGACTGAATGGGTACGTCGCGAACAGGGGGGCCCCCTACAGTGGTACGCGTCGGTGCGACTCACACCGTACATGCATGTTTAGGGGGGACCCTTGGGTCCCCCCTGTGTGCGACTCGTGCGGCTACGCGTGCAGGGGGGTCCGACACGGACCCCCGAAGTCTGGCTCCGACAGCTCTTTGGAGCCGGACGCTACGAGTCGGTCGGGCTGTTCGAAGCGCGCATTGTACTTGCTCGGTCGGGAAACGTCTCCATTGCGTGGTGCGAGCCGTGTCCGTACGAGGCGGTCGGAGCAGTTCGGACCCGGGAACGAGTCGGTCGGCGATTTCGCGTGCGCTCGCATCGTACTTGCTCGCTGGGACGACTGTACGAATCGGTCGGAAAAAAGGCCTCCGAATCGGATCCGGTAAAGCCGAAACCGATTCGGAGCCCTACCGGCCGAGATCGGAATCGGCCCCTATGTCTCTAGTACTGATATTAAATCCTGTCCAACTTGGTATTGTCTGGGCGAGGCCCACTTCTTGTCTTGTAACAACCCAGATGAACAAGTTACTTACCTTTGGTAACGCTTTTTCTGGTGGATACAGTATCTGCCTGTGGATTCCTCACCTTTTGAATTACCCCTTGCGCAGCATTCCACAGAAACTTTTCTCCACAGCCCTCCCACGTCGACGAGGACGTCACAATGGAACGGCTCCACTCGCGGCCCCACGCGACATCATCGAAGCCATAAGAAGACCTCGTCGGCGTGCTGACGTCAGTTCCACCCATTTTTTCCGTGCCTTCGAGACGAACGGGTGAACTGACAACATTTCACAAGCATACACAGTATACAACATTTCTTCAAGCATACACAGTATAGAACTTAAAGAAGAAAAGAAACTGGATATTTCTAAAATATAGACATTTCCGAGTGACAAGCATCAGATAATTTCAAATAACAACGAAATACATAAATTAATGCCAAAAATCTTTTCCTTATAAGTAGGCAGGCAAAGGGGAGGTGGGTGGGTCAGTGTGGAATCCACAGGCAGATACTGTATCCACAAGAAAAAGCGTTACCGAAGGTAAGTAACTTGTTCTTCTGATGGATACATCTGCCTGTGGATTTCTCACCTTTTGAATTGAATCCCCAAGCAGTCCCATTCCCGGAGGAGGGTGCCCGCCTACCTATACCAAAAAATCCTGCAGCACAGAACGTGCAAAGTGGCCGTCCCTCCTCACCTCTGAGTCTAAGCAGTAATGCTTCACAAAAGTGTGGAGGGAGGCCCAAGTTGCCGCCTTGCAGATGTCTACAACAGGGACACCTCTAGCCAAAGCAGAAGAAGAAGACTTCGCTCTGGTGGAATGAGCTTGAATACCTTCAGGAGGCTCCTTCTTGGCCAAGGCGTAGCAGATCTTGAGCAAAGGATGATCCACCTGGACAACGTTCTCTTGTGGACAGCCTTGCCCTTCATTTTGCCCATGTAACCAATAAAGAGTTGGTCATCCAGCCTGAAGTCTTTTGTCCTGTCCAGTTAGAAGCTGACCGTCCTCCTAGGATCCAGGCAGCGAAGTCTCTTCTCCTCCTGGCAGAAGTAATCGGAATCAGAAAAACTGTCTTAAATGCTAGAAATCTCAATGGACAACTATGCAGTGGCTCAAAGGGGGACCCCATCAAGAAAGTAAGAACTAAATTCAAATCACACTAAGGCATGATAAATGGAGTGGGAGGAAACCTGTTAGTGAGACCCTTAATGAATCTAATTACTATGGGGGACTTAAACAAAGAGGGTTGGTCTGGTAAGCAAAGAAAGCTGACAAGGCAGACAAGTAGCCTTTAACAGTTGCTACTGCACAACCCTGTTAAGCCAAAGAAAGAGAGAAACTCAGATATCAGACAAATGGGCATGCAAAGGATAAATTGATCTCCCTCCACAACATTTAACAAACCTGGCCCACCTACCAGAATAGACAGATTTGGTGGAGTGTCTTCAGGCTGATAATATAACATCCACCACATCCGGTGAGAGAGAGAAAGAACTCAGGTTGCCCCGTTCAATCTCCAGGCATGAAGGTGCAGGCTCTGGAGGTGGGGGTGTAGAACCTGCCCCAGCGACTGTGAGAGGAGGTCTGCCCTAAAAGGGAGATGGAGTGGAGGGTGCAATGAGAGGTGTAGGAGATCTGTGTACCACACCCTTCTTGGCCAATCTGGGGCGATCAATATGACTTGGGCCCCGTCTTGGCGTATCTTCCTCAGAACCCAAGGAATCGAGGGTATGGGAGGGAACGTGTAAAGAAGTTGTGAGCCCCAATCTAACTGAAACATGCCCCCAGCACTCGCCACATCGGATACTGGATACTGCAGAACGATGGACTGTGCGCGTTCTCCTGAGTGGCAAACCGGTCCAACCGAGGAAACCCTCACATTCTGAAAATGTGATGAACCACCTCCGGATGAAGACGCCACTCGTGATCGGCCGAGTATTGACTGAGACTGTCCACACGCACATTCAGCACCCCGGCCAGATGATTTGCAATTACACAAATCTGATGGTCCTGAGCCCAGGACCAGAGTCTTAGAGCCTCTCTGCAGAGACAATATGACCCTACTCCTCCCTGTTTGTTTATGTACCACATCACGGTAGTGTTGTCCATCAGGACCTGAACTGACTAACCGCGAAGGGAGGGAAGAAAGGCCTTGAGAGCCAAACGTATCTCCGCAATTCTAGAAGATTGATGTGAAACAATCTTTCCTCTAGAGACCAAAGGCCTTTGACCTCCAGATCCCCCAGATGAGCTCCCCACCGTAGAGTGGAGGCATCCGTTATCACTGTGGCCACCGGAGAAGGAGGTTGAAACGGCTTCCCTTGAGACAGGTTGCCTGGAACACTCCACCATAACAGCTCCGCTGCAGGGTCTCTGGAGGTTCTGATCACCTCCCTGATATCTCCGTTGTATTGAAACCACTGCCTGCGAAGGCACCACTGGAGTGCCCTCATGTGCCAGCGTGCATGGTTGACCAACAGTATGCAGGAAGCAAACAGACTGAGCAGGCGCAGAACCTTCAGGACTGGAACAGCCGCTCCATCTTGAAACATTGGAATCATAGCCTGGATGTCTAGAATCCTCTGAGGAGGCGGGAAAGCACGACTCTCAGTAGTGGCCAGTAATGCCCCTATGAACAGGTTACGCTGAGAGGACACCAGGTGAGATTTGGGTACATTTATCAAAAAACCCAAGTAGAACAGCAGCCGTGTCGTCACCTGCAGATGATGCAGCACCATCTCTAGCGACTTTGCTTTGAGCAGCCAGTCATCCAGATAGAGGAAAACAGGAATCCCCAAATTTCTGAGATGTGCTGCTACCACCGCCATCACCTTTGTGAAGACCCGTGGTGCGGATGTAAGACCGAATGGAAAGACTGCAAACTGGTAGTGTTGAGATCCCACGGTAAAACGGAGATCCTTCCGATGCGACTACAGGATGGGAATGTGAAAGTACGCATCCTGTAAATTGATCGACACCATCCAGTCTTCCTGCTGCAATGCCAAAAGAACCTGAGCCAGGGTCAACATCTTGAGCTTCTCCTGCTTGAGGTAAAAATTCAAGATCTTGAGGTCTAAGATCGGTCTCAAATGCCCATCCTTTTCCGGGATCAGGAAATACCGGGAGTAGCATCCCTGACCCCTTTCCTGCTCCAGAACTACCTATATCGCACCTTTCTGCAGCATAGATAAAACCTCCGAACGCCAGCCCTGGCGAGGGGGGGAAAGGAGGGGGAACTCCCGGAAAAGAACGACTTATCCATTCTCTACGAGATCCAACACCCAGAGATCTGATGTAACAGATCTCCAATTTCGCAGAAAATGGGACACCCGACCTCCCACTGGACCAACATGCTCTAAGATGGGGGATCTAGAGCTGCTTCCCTGCAAACCAGTTGGAGGAACAGGTGCGGAGAAGGAGGAGACTTGTTGGCGAGCAGAGCTTCGCAGGCGACCTCTACCTTTCCCTCTGTACAACCTATACAATGGATTAGCCTGCTGTTGTTGTTGCTGCTGCTGCCGGGCCCGAAATGAAGTAGCCTTGCCAAAGCCCTGAAATCTACGGTAAGCAAAGCCTCTAGGTTGGGATTGCAGGCCTAATGATCTAGCAGTGGCCCTACTGTCTTTAAAGCGCTGCAGCGCTGAGTCCGCTTTGGTTCCAAAGAGTCTAGAGCCATCAAAGGGTAAATCCAAAAGGGTGGCCTGCACATCCGGAGAAAAGCCAGACCCTTTTAGCCAGGCGTACCTCTTAGTTGCCACTGAGGAACCCATCACTCTAGCAACAGAGTCAGCTGTGTCAAGCCTAGACTGAATAACCTGACGGGCCGCAGCTTGAGTGTCCAACAGAACCTCCACAAAGTGACCCTGGACATCCTCTGGAAGTTTAGGGATCACCTTCTTAGCCGAATCCATCAAGGCATGAATGTAGAGACCCAGTAGGCACGTTGCATTCGTTGATTTTAAATCCATACTGGCTGATGAAAATACCTTCTTTGCTGATTGTTCCATCATTTTTGAATCCCTATCTCCAGGCGTGGATGGAAAAGAGCCAGAAGATTGTTTAGAAGAGCATGAACTACAAAGCTCTCCGGAGATGGATATGCAGATAAAAAAGCCGGATCCCCAGGCGCAACTTTGTACCGTCTTGCCACTGATCTGGACACAGCAGGAGCGGACATAGGCTTTTGCCATACCTCTAATATGGGCTCTGTCAAAGCCCCATTAAATGGGAGCAGAGGCTCTGTCACAGATGGAGGAGAGTGAAGAACTTCTGACAGGATGTTTGACTTAATCTCCGCAGTGGGCAACTGCAAGTTCAGAAGATCAGCCGCCTTTCTGATAATTGAGTGGTAAGAAGAGACCTCCTGTGAAGGATAGCCCTTAGGAGAAGAGAGTTCCCACTCTGGAGACTTATCTAGCCCACTAGCGTCCTGAAGCCTCTCAAACTCATGCATGGGATCAACAATCTCCCCTTCTTCAGCCTCTTCTTGTTGTTCCTGGAATTCATCCTCCTCTAGAAGCCTCTGTGCCTCCCTTCTTGATCTCATCTTGGGGGCCGACGTCGATGGAGGCCCTACAGGGGGATCCCTGACATAATATCGACGACAACAATATCGACCTACCTGAATATCGTGTCAAGAATATCGATGGACAAAATATCGACATCCTATCTCTACAAAGGTAAGTACTTACATTTTTTTACAAAAATATCGAAACCAAAATATCGTTGTTTAAAATATCGTTGTTCAAAATATCGTTTTTTTAAAATGTCTTAAAAATAATATGAAATAAATTAAATAATAAATATAATTAATAAAAACATAGGGCATCATTACGATGGCGGGCGGACAAAGTCCGCCCGCCACCGCAACGGAATGCGGGACCGTCCGCAAGGGGTGCGGCGCTCCCGCACATGATATTAGGATGCCACCGTGGCGGTGGCAAGCCCTATTCCCAGCATTGTGGCGGGCGGTGCTCACAGCACCGCCCGCCACAATGCTGGGAATAGACGTCGTGCATTGGCATGCACAAGGTGACAGGTACCGCGGGGTGTCTGCCACTTTGTCCATGCCAATGCAAGGGGGTACCATAGGTACCCCCCATGTGCACCCCCCACCCCCCAACTATCTGCAGCCCGCTACGGGCCCCCAAAGGCAAAGACCACATGCTTTTCCATGGTGGCAACGCCGCCATGGGAAGGCACATCTCTGCCTGCATGCTAATATGGATGGCGGTGTCTTGCCGCCACCGCCACCATATCAGAGCCCTTTTCCGCCCGGTCTCCTGTCAGACCGGCAGAAAACCGGCGGACGGTCTTTCCGTCCGCCGGGGTCCCCTCCGCCATCGTAATATGGCGGGGGGGAAATCGAATGCGGGCGGTGAGAAATAGCGGGCGGATTGCCACCGCCATATGGGCGGTGGCGATCCGCCCGCTATCGTAATGACCCCCATAGTTAGAATTATTTAAAAATGTTAAAAATTATAAATAATAAATGTAATATCAAAATAAATTAAACATACATATATAAAAAAAATTATATATATATTTACTTAATAATATTAATAAATAATTATTTTATTAAATTATAAAACGTTACAAACGTAATAAAAATTATAAATACATATATATATATATATATATATATATATATACATAAACCTGTAAGATAAATATAAAAATAAATTATATCTATAATAAAATAAAATATTAAAATAAATGTATCTTTAAAACAACATTTTACACTACATTAACTAAAACAGTAGGGAAAATATTGGATAGCGTAGGGCGTAAAATTACTATTCCCACTCCAAGGAGTGCAACAGTAGGGAAAGTGTTGGATAGCGGAGAGGAATAATTTACTGTTCCCACTCCAGCAAGTGCAACAGTAGGGAAAGTGTTGGATAGCGGAGGGGAATAATTTACTATTCCCACTTCAGGGAGTGCAACATTAAGGAAAGTGTTGGATAGCGTAGGGGTAAATATTACTATTCCCACTCCAGAGATAGCAAGAGTAGGGAACGTGTTGGATAGCATAGGGGTAAAAATTACTATTCCCACTCCAGAGAGTGCAACAGTAGGGAAAGTGTTAGATAGCAGAGTGGATAAAATTACTATTCCCGCTCCAGCGAGTGCAACAGTAGGGAAAGTGTTGGATAGCGGAGGGGAATAATTTACTATTCCCGCTCCAGCGAGTGCAACATTAAGGAAAGTGTTGGATAGCGTAGGGGTAAAAATTACTATTCCCACTCCAGAGAGTGCAACAGTAGGGAAAGTGTTAGATAGCAGAGTGGATAAAATTACTATTCCCGCTCCAGCGAGTGCAACAGTAGGGAAAGTGTTGGATAGCGGAGGGGAATAATTTACTATTCCCACTCGAGCAAGTGCAACAGTAGGGAAAGATTTGGATAGTGGATGGGAATTATTTACTATTCCCACTCCAGGGAATGCAACAGTATGGAAAGTGTTGGATAGCGGAGGGGATAAAATTACTATTCCCACTCCAGCAACTGCAACAGTATGGAAAGTGTTGGATAGCGGAGGGGATAAAATTACTATTCCCACTCCAACTAATGCAACAGTAGGGAAAGTGTTGGGATAGCGGAGGGGATAAAATTACTATTCCCACTCCAGCAAGTACAACAGTAGGGAAAGTGTTGGATAGCGAAGAGGAATAATTTACTATTCCCACTCCAAAGAGTGCAACAGTAGGGAAAGTGTTGGATAGCGGAGGGGATAAAATTACCATTCCCACTCCAGCAAGTGCAACAGTAGGGAAAGTGTTAGATAGCCGAGGGGAATAATTTACTATTCCCACTCCACAGAGTGCAACAGTAGGGAAAGTGTTGGATAGCGGAGGGGAATAATTTACTAATCCCACTCCACAGAGTGCAACAGTAGGGAAAGTTTTGGATAGTGGAGGGGATCAAATTACTATTCCCACTCCAACAATTGCAAAAATAGGGAAAGTGTTGGATAGCAGAGGTGAATAATTTACTATTCCCACTCCAGTAAAATAATAAACATTAATTAACAAATACTTAAATAATAAAAAATAATTTACCTCTCACCAAATACCCCTATAAATAACACCACCATTATTGTAAAACATAACGCAATTAACATAATTGCTTAACAATTAATTAATTAACTAATAACATTATACAAAAAAATTAAAAACAATGAGTAATAAATTAATTCATACTATTAAGACTATAAAACAACATTAAATAAATATTATCTAAAAAATTATATTAATTTTTAATTACTTGCCACACTACTCCCCTCTAAATACACAACGCGCTCATAAAAAATTGACAATTTAAGGTAGGGCCCGGTTGGCACTCACAGTGTGTAGGATCCCCTCATTCGACGGGGGATTGGGGATGACCCACCTCTATTTATATTACTTGGCCACGCGGCTCCTCTCCATACACGATTGGTTCAATGGGGGTTGGTCGGACCCGGCGTACAGGCTCGAGGTCGGAGAATTGGGTTTTGCCAAGATCCAGGCTATGCTATATGGGGCCCCTATTCCCTCCCGCTTGCCAGAGGTGACACGCTCTGTGCTGTTGGCCTGGGGAGCTACATTGCGACATACCAAATGGACACGTACGTTAACCCAATGCACACCCTTGTGGCAAGGGACCTGGCTCAAAGAAGTCAACGCACTACAGGGGTTTAGAGCCTGGGATTCGATAGGCATTTCGCAGCTAGGCGATGTGTGGGTGGGGGACCACATGCGGTCCTTCGACGACCTTCAAAGCAGGTATTCCTTACACCAGTCACAATTCTATAGGTATTTGCAGTTACGCCACGCCCTTCACACCCACCTAACGACTGGCACGCGCCTTCATGACCACAGTCCGCCTGAGGCCCAGATAATACTTGGTGACCTGGGGAGAGGCGGCATCTCCCACATCTACCGTACACTGATCAACAATGCCCCCACTTCCTTAGACCGACATCGGGCTCAATGGGAGGGTTGGGTAGGCACCTTAGACGAGGAGGACTGGCGCGACGCCCTTATGGCTCCTAGAATGGTCACGGCCTCAGCCAGATTGCGCTTAGTGCAATTATACTACTTACATGCTGCATATCTTACCCCAATGCGCCTTCACCGGGCCGGACTTAGCCCAACTTCTGCTTGTGCCAGGTGCGGTCACGACCCCGCAGATTTTTTCCATATGGTATGGGTATGTCCCCGCTTGGAGCGGTTCTGGGAGGAGATTGAGGAGGAACTCACTGAGGTTTTGGGCTGGGAGGTCCCCCATGACCAACGGCACACACTCCTGGGTATCACTGATGGGCTGGATGGGTCACGGAACGAAAAACTGTTTTACACTACGGCAATGGTGGTTGCTAAGAGAGACATTGCGGCCTCCTGGAAGCTCTCCGAACCTCCGTGCGCTGGACGCTGGAGGACTGGAGTGGACTGGTGTGCCACGCAAGAGAAAGTTATGTACGAGGCTCGTGGGTGCCCTAGGAAGTACCATAGGGTTTGGGGGAAATGGTTGGGGGAGGTGGAGTAGTCATAGAGGGAACGCCCAATTTTATACCCCTATGTATTTGTTTTTATCATTGTCTGTAAACTTTGTGGTGCTGCTTTCCTTTCCAGGTCCTGGACATTTATGGTGTTGGTCTGTAAGGCTGTTGTTTTGTTTGTTCTTCTTTCTCTTTATTTTATTAATCAATAAACAAAAATTTGTTTATAAAAAAATTGACAATTTACAAATTTACCAATTAATAATTCATAATTAATAACCAATTAATAATTAATAAATAGCACATTATTTAACACAATTAACAATATGAAATATTAAATACACAAATAGTAATTAATAAAAATTATTAATTAATTAATTCTAATTAAATTACTTCCCACCCTACTCCCCTATAAACCCACAACCCGCTCTTAAAAAAATAACACAATTAAGATATTTACCAATTGATTATTAATAATTAATATCCAATTAATAACTAATTAATAACAAAATATTTAACACAATTAACATAAAATATTAAATACATAAATATTAATTAATAAAATTATTAATTAATTAATTATGATTAAATTACTTCCCACCCTACTCCCCTATAAACCCACAACCCGCTCCTAAAAAAATAACACAATTAACATATTTGCCAATTAATTATTAATAATTAATAACCAATTAATAACTAATTAGTAACAAATTAATTAACACAATTAACAATGTAAATTATTAAATACATAAATATTAATTAATTAACATTATTAATTAATTTTAATTACATTACTTCCCACCCTATTCCCCTATAAACCCACAACCCGCTACGGAACTAAAACGCAATATTTAATTTCTTAAAAAATTAATAATTTCTAAAAATGTATTAATAAATATATTATAATTAAATTACTTCCCACCCTACTCCCCTATAAACCCACAACCCGCTCTTAAAAAAATAACACAATTAAGATATTTACCAATTAATTATTAATAACTAATATCCAATTAATAACTAATTAATAACAAAATATTTAACACAATTAACATAAAGGTGTCGATTTCGATTTCGGCCGGAAAACGTACTACCCGACACGGACCCGTCATTTTATCCGACCGAACCGTACACACGCCTTACAAATAGCCGAGTACGATGCGAAGCTTGAAAGTTACGACCGACTCGGCCGGAAAATATATTATACGTCCGAGTCAGCAGGAAAGGAGGCGCACGCGATAGACTCGTACGCGCAAAAATCGAGATAGCCAAGCGTCAACCTACAGACACGTACGCGAATGACTCCATGTAGCCAAGCATCAACAGGACCCCACAGACTAGGACGCCAACGATGCCACATAGCCAAGCATCAACACGACCCGACCGACTAGGACGCCAACGATGCCACATAGCCAAGCATCAACACGACCCGACCGACTCGGACGCCAACGATGCCACATAGCAAAGCATCAACAAGACCCCACAGACTCGGACGCCAACGATGCCACATAGCCAAGCATCAACACGACCCAACCGACTCGGACGCCAACGATGCCACATAGCCAAGCATCAACACGACCCGACCGACTCGGACGCCAACGATGCCACATAGCCAAGCAGCAACACGACCCTACAGACTCGGACGCCAACGATGCCACATAGCCAAGCATCAACACGACACAACAGACTCGGACGCCAACGATGCCACATAGCAAAGCATCAACACGACCCGACCGACTCGGACGCCAACGATGCCATATAGCAAAGCATCAACACGACCCGACCGACTCGGACGCCAACGATGCCACATAGCCCAGTATGAATGGAACAGACTCGTCCAAAACAAATTACTCAAGAACAAGCATTAAATGCTGTCAAAACGAATTACAAAATGAAAATTTAAAAAAACAATGGAAACAGAAACAAGACTACCAAAAAACGCATTGTCATCTCCAAAAAACACATTTCCAAATAACAAGATACACCCACAACACAACCAATATAAAGGGAGCCAAAAGTTCCCAACACCATTTGCTACTTCGACAGACATGCAAGCACACCACACCACTAGACAGACAACCCATCTAGCTACCACAAACACACACATCCCATCCACAAAACAACATCCACACAACTAGCACCAAAGAAACACACCTCCACTCACACACACTCACCCTCATCTTCACACACACACACACATCTCCACCAACACCCATCACCATGCCCCCAAAGAAGAATCCACAGTTCTTAGCTGCTGAGTTGGAAGTGATGATAGATGAAATCATCCGAGTTGAGCCACAGTTATTTGGCAGCTTGGCCCAACAGACCTCCCAGTCCCAGAGAACCAAGATGTGGGAGAGGAATGTCAACAAGGTGAATGCCCATTCACCTACCTTGCGCACAAAGGAGGATATCCGGAACCGGTATTATGACGTTCGCAGGAGGGTAAAGAGGCTCATTGCCAGAGAACATGCCCTGAGCACCAAGACTGGCGGTGGACGTCATAAACCGGTGCATTTCGCCACCTGGGAGGTGAAGGTGCGGGACCTCCTCCCACAGGAGACCATAACTGGACTAGCTGGAATCCCTGAACCTGGTGAGTACATGTACAAATAGTCTAATTTCACCCCAAATACACAGCCACAGACACCACAGCAACACATCTTGAATGTAACTATGTACACACTGTCATGGGACCCTGGAACATGCAGGCCCATTTGTCCTGGGTGGGAGGAGTATTGGAAGCAATGACTACTGCCACCAGCACACACTAGTCCCCCCCAGTCCCACAAGAACACACCTGTCACTATGCTGTCCCTGAGAGTGAATGCAAATGCCCTGTCAAGATGGCTGACACTGGCCACGGTATGGGGAACACAAGGCCCTGTAGGCAGTCCTGTACAGCATGACTGCAGGCACCACTGTCAGACATCTTGAATGTAACTTTGTACACACTGTCATGGGACCCTGGAACATGCTGGCCCATTTGTCCTGGGTGGGAGGAGTATTGGAAGCAATGACTACTGCCACCAGCACACACTAGTCCCCCCCAGTCCCACAAGAACACACCTGTCACTATGCTGTCCCTGAGAGTGAATGCAAATGCCCTGTCAAGATGGCTACACAGGGCCACCCTGTACGAAATCTGGAAATATCCACTGCCAGTTCTTGGCCTACTCACACAACTACAGACCATAACCTTAACTGCACATTACACACCCTGACAGGTATAGATCAGTCACATGTGCCCTCAATGTGCATGCTACAAATGTGTGTGGAGGACAGGACACACTCTAATTAGCTGTCACACCACATAACACAAAACACACACAGATAAACACACATCCGGGACAATGCCCACGGACAGTAGATGTGAGGTGTAATGCAAGACGGCTGACACTCTTGCGTTGTGTCATGTGCACAAGGCATTGTTGTGTGTAGCATTGTAATTCAACATCAGTCAGCGGTCACAGCATCCTTCAAAAATACCACCCTCACTGTCATTGCTCCTCTGACAATGATGAGTAAGCTGGTCTGTTAGCCATTGGAAAGTGGGCTAGAAGTCAACACAGCCTAACTCAAGCACTAAACACACTGTACCTCACAGCCCTGACCATGAAAAGGCAAAAGACCATGCCTGTGAAAGATCTCCCTGTCCATGGAGAACAAGTAGAATGTACATGAAGTTATCATGTGCAAAAGTATGCAGCAACCAATAGCACCACATCAAGATAGACACATGTGTGCAAAGTGATGACAAATATCGAGATTAATATGACTACTCACATTGCCTACGTTCACAAACAATGCAAAAAATACACACGCATAACAACAACCATGTTGGGACATAGCAGAACAGCACAATGCGAAACATCACACAAACTTGCTGTAGTCTCTGCGCAGGAGTACAAACTTAGATATTTCACCATTACAAGTCCAGTGTTGGCAACATTAGGGAATGTCAGATCATACTATTATCGCATAATACAACTACTCGTGTCAGTCACTCCCTTACTGCATGCCAATGTAATTAGTTGTGTTTCAAGGACTGCCATGTAACAATGCATTTGTCAGAAGAAACGCGTTGCCATTGCATACGAGGTTACACATGTGAATGTCATTGATTGTTCACATCAACACATACATCCAAGCAAAATCATCTAATAATGACACATATTCAGGTGAGTGAGTTTGCATGTCACACCAGCAATGTAACTGTGAGAAACTCCACAAAGGCAAGCACAGATGCACCATTCCTGCCAAACATAACAATCAGTTACAGTATGTATGTCATAGTGAAAACACTGATGTGTGAAATAACAACACACCTGGCTCATGCACAGTGTGACACTTGCCCAACAACTAATAAGAACAGTCAAGGATTTAAATACATGCACATTGATGCACAGAGCTGGACATGCTCAGTAAACCACATGTCTCCAAAATAACAATGTCCAATTACATAAAAGCTCAGTGTCTGTGACAATTGATGAGTGGAAATGAGAAGGAAACACAACATTATCCACAACATCTTCACATTTGGCTGTGCATGACAACATAACATCTGAAAATACACAACTAGCATTGTGTCTCTCTACTACCCACAGGCACTCCAGAACAGAGGGCATCATCTGGAGAAGATTCAGAGTCCACCAGCAGCTCCAGCACAACGTCGGACACTGCAGCAGTAAACATGATTCTCAAACAACCTACAATTCCATTATCAAACATAATAGTACAGGTGAAATGTGTTCACAACCTCAGTGTGGAAAGCACCACCCTCCCTGTGATGGTGACAGATTCTACAAACCATTGAAGAACTCAGTGGCAATACGGGTCAACCGCTCATCTCAGACAGTAGGAGTACTGGTCACAGCATATGCACAGCAAAGCGCTGGAGCGTATATGTAGATCTTCCATCTGTGTAGATTATTGCCCTGTGCGTCAATGTAATGCAAGTATTCCACTTATGTGTAACAAAGTGTAGCAGTTCATGGTGAAACTATCCGTGCTGACTAGTTCAACCATTACAAAGAGTCCTGTTTTTCAACCTTGTGGCGCAGCGCTTCAACAGTACCAAAATGATCTCATGTGGACTCTAAGGCATCTTGCACTACAATCACAGAGAGGATGTGTCCTAAAATGTCACACACAAAGCTATTATGTCAGCTTGGCTCTGGTAACTTTAGCATAACACAGCATGATCCTAGGGACAAGCTTACAATTCAGCTACCGCCTCATGAAGAAATGTCACATGACACATACCAGAGATAGCCACACAAGGTCAGCACAACACACATAGCACACGCAACATTAAACATTGCACACACTGTTGTCAAATTAAAAACATTGAACCGCACAAACAAAGACCATTGTCTAATGAAATGAACACCATGGCAGAATAACATGATATGAACGGTTGTAGCATATTCTTGCAACGGAGAAGGGAAACATCAATGTGTGTAACAGGTTTATTACACAGGCAGAAGCTCTGCTCAACACAAAAGCAAACTGATTACAGTCCAAAGTATCCAAATAAACCAAAGAAAAGACAAATCTGACCAAATAGATTGGCTGTCAGAGAGTACTGGTCCAAATTGAAAATCCATTATGGAACAGCGTCGTGTGTACCCACACAACAGCCAAAGGAGCCTGTGAAGGAGAGACATAGTACAGTCTTAATTACAACTTGCCATGATGACATATCCAATCATTGACTCACTATTGTCCATTGCTAATTCTGACTAATTGCTAGGAGTGAATACAACAATGTAGTGGAGACCATCATAACTTAACATACACTGTACAACGGCAAGGAGCCTGTGAATTAGCTGAGCCACACACATATCACAACATATTGTCCTACTTACACACATCACGCTTAGGAAAGGCATCATCAGACATACATGCATACTTACACTCAAGCAAAGAAGTTGTCAATGAGCTGTCTCCTGACATCCACCTCCTCTTCCTCCTCCTCCTCACTGGCAATGTTCCCCAGGCCTGGATCCTCCCATGAGGGAGGACGTTGGTCCCTGTCATCCTGAATGAGCGGTAGCTTATTCCTCACAGCCTTGTTGTGAAGCATGCAGCACACTATAATGATTTTGCACACCTTCTCCGGGGAATATTGAAGGTCACCTCCTGTCCGGTCAAGGCAGCGGAATCTGGTCTTCAGCAGCCCAAATGTGCGCTCAATGACACGTCTGGTCCGGCCATGTGCCCCATTGTAACGGACATCAGCAGGTGTGACCGGGTTCCTGAGTGGTGTCAGAAACCAGGGCATGTTTGGGTATCCAGAGTCTCCTATAATTATCAAATATGAAGGTTCAGCTGAGCAACAACAGGGTACAACATGACAGACAATGATCACACAACTGACACTGACAACTTGACTCACCAACAAGCCAGGCACGCTCATTCATGAAGTGGGACATCATTTGGGGGATCCGACTCATCCTCATTATGTATGCGTCGTGTGCAGATCCCGGGAAACGCACACATACATGGGAGATGATCTGGTCCGCCAGACATACCACAAGGGCATTGATTGAATGAAAGTGTTTACGATTCCTGTAAACCTGTTCATGGGCTCGTGGTGCAACCAAACCCACATGTGTCCCATCAATCGATCCAATCACATGTGGCATGTGTCCCAGGGCATAAAAGTCATCCTTAATGGCACGTAACTGTGGCGGTGTGGGAAAATGTATGTACAGGTCGAGGAACCTCAACATGGCCTCACACATGTCCCGGAGCACTCGACTGAACATCGTCTGGGACATCCCACCAGCATCAGACACAGTAAACTGGAACGAACCTGTGGCAAAAAAATGTAGTTTGGACCTTGGGGGTCAGGGCAAAGGGATATGTGCGTCCAGGTAGCAAGTGTGGTGACATCTGGTCTGTCAATTCCAAAATTAATGCCCTTGTGAACCTGTATTTCCTCATGCACTCACGCTCCACCATGGTTTCAAGATCCGGGAAGGGTCTGTGGACAATTGGTGCCCTGAGGAACACATGAAAAAGTATGTACACATATCACTATATGAATTGAACTTCAATTAATACAGTATCAACAGATTGTGTGGCACTTACAATGATGACACAGTGAAGTCAGATGTCTGAGGTTGACCTAATCCAGAAATTACAGCACTGTGAGCATGAACATACACACAATATTTTAAGGTATTACCAAATATACCTGTGTAGTACTGTGACTACTCACTGTTCTCTGACACTGTCCATGTGATCAATTGTAACATGCACAACACACACACAATTAAGTATCAGCCATAGATTCTTAGGTCAAATAGCACATGCATTGAATGTACACAGACATGGACAAGGTATTCCGACCCAGCAACAACACTACATACAGACAGCTTGTCACCATGCACAACACTGTCATGGTCTGGACATTGTCATGATGTGATGTATTACCTACACAACACATTGAACCCCTGGGACAGTGGCCAAGCATAGGAGGATGATCTGTGAAGTGGTCACTCACACTAGTCATGTCCCTCACACACACTGCTATAGTTTCACTGTGAGCTAGGATCATAATGTGAGTAGTCTTGTCTATTGTGTCTGTCCCATTTGACATGTGCAGGACTACATCCACACAGGGCATACAGCATGCCATTATTCATACATACATTGTCTGAGTTGATGAGTGGGCATTGCATGCACGCGCCTGCCACATCCTGAGCGTGCCGGACTGACATATTGCATGCTTGATTCAATGCTGTACGACGCGGGTGAGTTTTCAATACATGTGTCTGCCACATCCTGAGCGAGTCGGAGTGACCGATTGGATGCTTTATTCTATTTTGTACGACGCGGGTGAGTTTTCAATACACGCGTCTGCCACATTCTGAGCGAGCCGGAGTGACCGATTGAATGCTTGATTCAATTTTGTACGACGCGGGTGAGTTTTCAATACACGCGTCTGCCACATCCTGAGCGAGCCGGACGCACTGGTTGACTGTTGGTTGTCATGGTGACAGACGCGCATTTTGCATCGTGCACGATTCGCGTAGGGTACGATTCGGTTAACTTTTGGTACAAATGTATCAAACTGTAAACTGTCATGATGCAGGTATTTTGAAAGTTGCGGGAGGCGTGTCCGATGCGTCCGATCTCATGGATTGGACAAATTCATAGGATGCGAACGAGTCTGACCTATCGTTTTGTACGCATGGGACCGATTCTGCCTCTGCAGCACTAATATAAGGCTGTGTCTTGCCCTGAGAGCTCAATTGCCTGCACTGAATGCTCCATACAGACATCTCTGCTACCACTGCTGCTGTCTCTGTATCCTCTGGCTCCAAGGATGGCACGTACTGTGGAGAGGGCCCCAGCATTCACAGAGGAGGAAAACCAGGCCCTGCTGGACAGCCTCCTACCACAGTACAGCAAGCTGTATGGGAAACCAGGGGAGCAGGTGAGTGTGCAGTCCACATCCTCTCTCATTGTGCATCTTGTCTGACTAGCACTAATGGCATTGTGTGAAGCATTGGGTAGCATGTTCACTCTGTAGTTGTCACACCCAAAGTGTGCAGGTACCTGCACTGAACAGGTACTGTGCTGTGAGAGTGCATTTAGAGAAGGTCATAATACCCAGGCAATGTTTCCATGTTGGTGATGCAGGACAAGTGTCCATCCACATAGTTGCACTAACTGTGTACATCAGATGCCCTTGTGAATAGCACATGTTTCTCCAACTGTGTGATGCACAGACATGTTGTATGTGTGTTAATGGCCCTTTAACTTTGTCATCCTCACAGGTTGATGCCCATCAGAAACAGGAGATCTGGCTGACCATTGCCAGGGCAGTTCGATCTGTGGGGGTCCACAGGCGTCGCATCCGCAGCTGCCAGAAGAGGTGGCAGGACCTACGTGGCTGGAGCAGACGCATTGCCAGAGTCCTGCTGAAGCTGTCGCCTCCTCGCAGTAGGGGTGGACACCAGACCCTGACCCCCCACATGCGCCGGATTCTGCCAGTGGTCTTCCCTGACCTGGATGGGCTGTTAAAGGCCAGACAGCAGCAAGGAGGGGGTAAGTGCATGCCTTGTCTGTGAACTGTGTCTAACATGATCTTTGCATTCCTTCAGGCTGGTTACGCTACCGCAGTTTGTCTGTCTGCTTGAAATAGAATCATGTCCATTTTTTCTGTAATGGCCCTTCCTCATCTGATACACAGGTGTGTCCCTTTCAGTCAGTGACATGTCTCACGGGGGGGGGCTGCTGTTGTCCAAGGTTGATGTGGGGGACCGCATCTGCTACTGGCAGTATGTATTAGCCTTCAGGAGTGTGTAATTTGTTGACATGTATCTGCACATTGACAGATATGTGACATGCACTCTGTGTGGGCCATACATACGTGTCCTAGTCGATGCTCTGCCTCGCCATATGTGTCTGGGGTGTTAGCCACACACACATGCAGCATGTGTGACAATGTTGTGATCTCTGAAGTATGTCCATCATGTGTGTCACACATGCATGGACACATGCCTACTGTTCGGGCTAATCCCATGTTGCACATGGACCAGGTCAGGGATGTCTACTCCGGACATGGTGTACACTCAGTTTTCCTAATCATGTGTGTCAAAGTAAATTGGATGCATTGTGCAATGTGCAATCAGGTGTCAGCCTCTGTCTCATTGTGGAGTGGGCTGGCTTTTTAGTCTCCTGGGGTGTCAATTGTTTTTGGGTGGTCAGACAGCTGACATGTGGCTGTTGGATCTTGACGATGGGGTCAAACATAGGTGTGTAATCACTTGACTGTGCCTGATGGTGTTTCCTAAATTTAAGTGCAGGCAGCTGTACTTCATTGTCATCAGACTGTGATGTGCTCATGTTGCCAAACTTGTGCTTGCTGTCACTCTACTGTGGAATATGTTGGGAGTGGGATCATCATTTGCCTTAACATGTGGGTAGCAGTGGGGCAACATGTGCACTTGACAGATGCAGGGCTTATATTCCCCACAACTACATGATTGAGATACAGTGCAGACTGTTTGTTTTGTGATGCACTGCCCAAGTGACAGAAGGCATCAATGACTGATTACCCAGACTGCCCTGAAGCATGTTGTTTAATTTGCTCTAGTGTATCCTGCAGTGATGGAAGTTGTCCTGCATGCACTCAATTGTGGCATCGTCCAGAAAGACATGGGCACATCATGGTGTGTGGTGAAGGAAGCATATCCATATTACTGACAATTACTTTGTCCATCCCTTTACCTGCCACATGTACAAACTCAGTGGCAGGAGATGGTATATGTGTGTACTGACACATTCCCATCACAAATCCTGCAGTTCATGCAACTGTTTATGTGGTGCATGTGGCTACATGCACCAGACTGATGTCTCCATGGACATGTAGGATATGAGGGGCATGGTTTGCTGGCAGACTGACATGTGTGTTTTGCAAATATGTGTCTGCACTTAAGAGTATTTACTGCAAATGATGCATAAACGTGCACTGTCATGTGCTGTTCTGACTGTGATGTGTGATGTCTATACAGGTGACTGATGTTTCTCTGTTTGCCCTGTTGATTTGCAGTTACATCTACGGACTCTGGAGGAGACAGCTCCACGGACCATGAGGAGCCAGAGCGCCAGACAGGGTCCGCTGCGGAGGATTCTGAGGGACCCAGTGGAACGGAGGGTGAGGGGGGCCACACTGAGACCTCGGCTACGTCCACCTCGGCTGAGGAACACGCCAGCTTCAGTGATGACTCCCTTGTGGAGGCGGGTGCCAGCAGCCCCCAGTCAACACCTAGCAGGTCTGGCCCCGCCACCACCACCATCTCCATCCTCCCTTCTGCTCCCATTCCAGATGTCTGTGGAGGCTCCCGTGTAAGGGAGCGTGTCTCCTTCATGCCAGGCACCGCACCACCTGCCCCTGTCTCCCCTGCTGCCCTGAGTGTGGAGTCTGTGGACTTACTGAAGCAGCTCCATGTAGGTCAGACAGCGATGCTGAGTGTCCTCCATTCCCACACCAGTCTGTTGACACAACTGGTGTCCTTCATGGAGGGCATCTCATCAAGCATGTCTGCCCTACATCGGACCATTCAGGCCATGGCCTCCACACAGACGGCAGCAGTGTCCCTCATCCAACAGGCCCTCACCCCTGCTACCTCTGCCACATCCACAGTCACCACTCCCCTGCCTGTCCAACAGACACACACACCCGCACATGCACGCACCACATCAGGCAATGGCAGCACACAGACACGCATGCCAAAGTCTCGAGCCACAAGCACGCACACTCCGGGGACTGATGGCACACACACAGGGGATGGGTCACAGACACACATACAGGCATCCACATGCACTCCGCATTCATCAGATGCCTCTCCCTCCAAAACACCTTCCCTTGCCTCACCTACTGCCCCCACTTCCAAGCAGCTCTTCCTCTGTGACCTTGGCCTCTTCCCCACAGAACCATCTGCTCAAACTTACAGGGGGAAGAGGAAGTCACCCCGCACAGAGGGAGTTCCCCGGCAAAACAGACACCCTCCCCCAGGCGCATGGACACTGAGGCCCCCACCCGCAAGTCTCCCCGGACCAGGAAGGGTAAGACACCACCGAAGGCACAGGCTTCCACCTCACACTCTCCATCCTGCAGCCCCCCGGACGCCAATACACCGGTCCTACGGCCATTCCCTGCACCAGGTTCACCCACACACCCATACCGCATACCCAGGATGCTTAGGCCCTCCCCCCTTCCACATGCACTTCCACCCCCGCCTCACATGCTCAGCCTGTTCCTGCCACTGGTGTGGAAACAGTGTCTCCCCCCTCTGTCCTGCCCACCTCATCTGAACCCCATTTCACTCCTCTTGATGTTGGCACTGCAGTAGGAGGGACGTCCCACCCGTCTGCTTTGGGCACTGCAGTTGAGAGCCCGTCCACCACATCTGTCCTGCACACTGCAGTGGTGCAGGTTGACCCCATATCTGACTTGCGCCCAGCAGTGGTGACGGCGCCCACTGTGTCAGACCCCTCCACTGCAGTTGCTGGCGTCACTCCTGCACCCACCACACCTCCCCTGCCCCATTCTCCTGTCCCCTGATCCTGTCCCTGCGGTGCCTGGCCTGCCACTATGTGTGCCCCTCCAAGGGGTGAGATGTCCCTGGTCCATAGCAGTGCAGGCAATAAATGGATGACAAGTTTTCAACTGTTACCCTGGTTGGACTCTTTGATGGACTGGCCATTGGCCTTTTTGCATTGTGGCATGAACATTCATATGTTTTTTATTGCTGAATAAAGCCATTTTTGTTATCCAGTGGTGTTGCATATTATGTACATGATGTTGATGATGTGTATCATGAACTTGCTATTGTAATGGTGTCTGTGTTTGTGCTACGGCAACACTGCACTGTTATGTCTTTTCCCGGCCATTGGCAGTATGTTTTTGGGGGGTTTTACCTTAGTGTCCCTGTGTCTCCTGGATCATCGGCCTGCACATTCATCATGTTTGGTATCTCCCATTGCTGACATGGTATGGGACTTGTTCACCTAACATTTACAGTCTCCACAGGATTCCTTAGTGTGTGTGTCTGTTGGTGTAGATATGTGTGTATTCCTCATGGTGCTCACTTTGCACATTGTCTGACTGTTCACTGAAGTCATTGTCAAGGGTCATGGCCATTCCTTGCCGGCACATGGCAGGGGTGGTTCTTGTGATATACGGCAATATTTGCCTCATCAAATCTATGTTTGTATGTGACACAACTACTACATTGCCACAACATTGCTTGTGCAATTTGGACACAGACTCATGCATGCTGTTTTGGAGATGCTGCTATTTTCAGGGACACAATGACCTTTTGGTCACTGTGGTGATGGGGGGTTTATGTCCCATTACAATGGTGATCAGTTGCAGCAGGATATTAGTGACACACATTTGCATTTTGGGCACACATGTGTTGTGAGTCACATTGTATGTCCACTGCCACATTCTGTGTTGTGAGCATTTATCACATTAAAACATGCAATGTGGCAAAGATGGTAGAGGGGGTGGTTTGCTTAGTCTCCCTATGTGTGTGTATCCTGGTGTTGATGGGCATCCTGCCCCCTATGAGTGGGGATGGTCATTCAGATAGGCATCACCCCCCTATGGGGTGGACAATACTGTGACTGATAGGCATCCACCCCCCTCTGGGGTGGACAATACTGTGGGTGATAGGCATCCACCCCCCTATGTGTGGGATATGCTGGGAGTGATAGGCATCCACCCCCCTATGTGTGGGATATGCTGGGAGTGATAGGCATCCACCCCCCCTATGTGTGGGATATGCTGGGAGTGATAGGCATACACCCTCCTATGGGTGGGATATGCTGGGAGTGATAAGCATCCACCCCATAGGGGGGGTGGGCAATACTGTGGGTGATAGGCATCCACCCCCCTATGGGGTGGGATTTGCTGGGAGTGATAGGTATCCACCCCCCTATGTGTGGGATATGCTGGGAGTGATAGGCATCCACCCCCCTATGGGTGGGATATGCTGGGAGTGATAGGCATACACCCTCCTATGGGCTGGTCAATACTGTGGGTGATAGGCATCCACCCCCCTATGGGTGGGATATGCTGGGAGTGATAGGCATCCACCCCCCTATGGGGTGGGCAATACTGTGGGTGATAGGCATCCACCCCCCTATGGTGGTGTTTCCTTTCGTGTACTCGTGACATTTTGGTGTGTGATAGGTGTCTGACTTACCTTCTGCGTCGTGCGCGTCGGTAACGATGACGTACAGTATTGGGAAGACATGCGCGATTGGATACATGGCTGCTCCGTCTCGTCCCCGTTGATCGTGTTCTGGCGCGACTCGGAGCTTTCATTCATACGCCTCGTCCGGATGCTGTGACGTGCTGGAGCCGGCGCCCTGTGCGACACGTATTGGGAACGCATCGTACTTGCGTATCCGGAAATTGGTTTGTTTGCGCCTCCGAACGACTCGCTTTCTGTGTTTCCTGAGATTGTTCGCTACTGACATAGTGCACGAATCGGAGCGGACGATTCGGTCGGAAATTTGCCTGTTCTACGCATCGTACTTGCTGGTTTGTAGGAAAAAGCTCTGGATACGAGTCGGACGTAAGGTAAGCCTACGAATAGCATTGGGAAGGCACTTTTGGCGACATCGGAATCGACCCCAAAATATTAAATACATAAATATTAATTATTACAATTATTAATTAACTAATTATAATTAAATTACTTCCCACCCTACTCCCCTATAAACCCACAACCCGCTCTTAAAAAAATAACACAATTAAGATATTTACCAATTAATTATTAATAATGAATATCCAATTAATAACTAATTAATAACAACATATTCAACACAATTAACATAAAATATTAAATACATAAATATTAATTAATAAAATTATTAATTAATTAATTATAATTAAATTACTTCCCACCCTACTCCCCTATAAACCCACAACCCGCTCCTAAAAAAATAACACAATTAACATATTTACCTATTAATTATTAATAACCAATTAACTAATTAATAACAAATTAATTAACCCAATTAACAATATAAATTATTAAATACAAAATATTAATTAACATTATTAATTAATTAATTTTAATTAAATTACTTCCCACCCTATTCCCCTATAAACCCACAACCCGCTACGGAACTAAAACGCAATATTTAATTTCTTAAAAATTAATAATTTCTAAAAATGTATTAATAAATATATTATAATTAAATTACTTCCCACCCTATTCCCCTATAAACCCACAACCCGCTACAGAACTAAAATACGCAAAAATTACTTAACATAAAATTAATTACTTCTAAAAATTTCAAACATACATTAGAAAAATAAACTATACTTTTAACACATATACTAAAATACAGAACACTAAAATAAATTTCGATATTATTAACAACGATATTTTGACTAACGATATTACTAACTTCGATATTAACAAAAACGATATTTCTTACCTGCATGTCGATATTCTGGTCGACGATATTCTTGCAGGTCGATATTGTGTCACATCGATATTATGGCATATCAATATTTAAACATCGATATTCTGACTCTATACCCCTACAGGGATGGTTGAAGGCGCCGCACGAAGTCGAGACGGAGCTGGACTGGAGCCCGACGGCGCCGGAGAATATTCCATCCTTCCCTCCTGGGATTGCACCTGCGTCGAGAACCTCGGCGTCGGGAGAGGCCAACACGGGGTCATCGGCAAGAATGGCATGAAAGGTGCCAGAGCAAAATTAGGTGGTAAGCCTCCCAAGTTGTAAGACAGCGGTCCCATCGGGCGAACAGGCGCACCAGCAGGGTTAGCCGCCCTGGCGAACATGCCATACATCACATTTAAGAAATGCGAAGGATCCGTACCTGGAGCCGGAAAGGGTGGGTACGGATCCAGTACCGCCTGTTCAGGAACAGCTCGAGGCTGTAAGACTGGTTCTGACTGCGGCGCATGGAGACACTGGAGCCGGAGGCAAAGGCTTCGATTCCCTTGGCGCCAGAGAACCCCTCGGAGTCGAAGAGCCGGAGTCACCTGAGGTGAAGGGGAAGGTGAGACTTCATCCTTCCTTTGACGCCGTAAAGCTGGGGACCTCGACTTTGGCGACTTGTCCTTAGAAGAGCGACGTCTGGAGCCATGACGCCGCTTCTTCTTGTGCTTCCTCGATGACTTCGAGGTGTGCAGAGTCGGTGACTTGGTCTTCGATCTCGCCCTTCTTTGGACCCTCTTCTGCTTCTTCGTCCTGGCCATGAACAATTTGGGTTCCCTCTCTTTGAGGGCCTTCGGATTCATACGCCAACAGGACGAACATCCCTCGACGTCGTGGTCCGACGTGGAAAAAAGGGAACTGACGTCAGCACGCTGACGAGGTCTTCTTATGGTTCCGATGACGTCGCGCGGGGCCGCGATCGGAGCCATTCCATTGTGACGTCCTCGTGGACGTGGGAGGGCTATGGAGAAAAGTTTCCGTGGAATGCTGCGCAAGAGGTAATTCAAACGGTGAGGAATCCACAGGCAGATGTATCCGTCAGAATATATTTTTATTTTGTGCAAACTTCAATTGGGCAACACATTCCAGCATGACTTCGGTACTTGTCATCAATGGCTGAGCCTCAACTCATTCCCCATAAACATACATGAACAATTCTTCAGTATTTGTGGTGGTCAATGTTTTTGGTTTTGTTTCTCAATGCTTGGGAGAGGAGCTTTAAACGCTTGTGGTCCAAAAAAGTTGGGCTGCACAGCTATACCGTTGACTCGATGAGTTGTCTCCTTACCAGTAAGAGTCTTGTCCAGTCAATCAATGTTATCCCATGCTAAGTTAGTGAAGATATGAGGCTGAATGTCGACTGGAAGAACAATTTGCTCATTTAAGGTAGCAGTAAGTTTCTGAAGATACAAGGCGGTATCATTTTCTTTCAGTTGTGAGCAATGTTCCCTCTAATTATTTTCCTCTGTGTGCTGCAACATTGTGCTTGTGAGCTCACTGTACCTGACTGTGTACGGAATCAATAGTAGAAATGGGTCAGTATGAGAGTGATAGTGCTGAGCGACGTTGGCAGTGATAGTGTTCTATGTTAGGCAGTTCAAAATGATTGTTAAACAACTGTCAGCAAGATAAGAATGCTCTCTGCCGCTTGTAAGTGATCTAGTTGTAAAATATATATCTTTATTTCTGGCAAAATTACTTGTCTGCACTGTGTCCAGGTCAATTATTTCCACATAGGCCGAAGTTCTGTACATAAACTGCGTAACATAAACTGGTTTATGGTTTACAGTAGTAGGTTCAGTTCATCCCACTACTGGTTAGCTAATTAAGCAGTTATTGAATGTTTAACTAACTTATTAACAGCCATAAATGTGTACATTAAATGCAAAATTCTTAGGGAGAGTGCTTTGGTTGCATTAATTCCTGAAACGTTAGATTGGTGAAACAAACAGGGAGGGGCTGCATATTCACCATTGAGAAGATACCCAGAGAGTTTGCATCTTTTTTCATCGACTGTCTTGAATCCTAAAGTATCTCACAGTGAGAAACATAGCTAATACTATGGTGTTCTACCATCTCTTTCTTAATGAAAATAGGCATTTTCAAAGGTGTTAGACTGTGATCTTGAAACTGAAGGCAAGTTTTAGAAGATAATTGGAATATACACAATACATCATACACATCTTTTATTACAGTAAGTGTAAACAAGCTGGTTCATTTTCTGCAGAGTGTGATAGTGTATTGTGGTTTTCACAATCCATTTCACTCTTGGAGCAAAAAAGGTTGTTGTGTTTCGACCAGAGCTGCCGACTTTGGGAATTGAGGAACGAGGTTTGAGTCTCTGCATCAGTTCAACATCCTGTGATTCTGGGCAAATCACTTTATCTCCCCATGCGTAACAATTGAATGTGATTTTGTGTAATGTAATTGGTGCTCATGGTGCTTTAAGGTGAGTTTGCGTTATATAAAACTGCAACAAAAAAAGAAAAAAGAATGGCGTAAAAGTAGCATTGTAATGCATTCATGAAGGACACAATCTCAACAAGTTGGTTAATAGCATTTTGAAAAGTACTATTGAATGTCAATATTATTTTCTTTAGTAGCCAGTGTATTTGCATTGGCACTGATAGTCACTTTGAATCAATAGGCTTTAAAATGCCAAAATACCTAGAAAATACATCCACATAATGTGCAGCCTAATTTGCAATTACTGCGTAATTTGGAAAACAATTTCCCTTCCTTTGACACAAAATTAGAATTTTTCTTGATGCTAAATTTTGGCAACTTTGTCACATCATTTGGTCCTCCACTGCTGCATGATCCGATTGGCTGTACTTGTAAAGCAGCAGGATCGGGATCCGACCCTTCCCTAGAGCACACCACGCTGGTGATCCACTAATCACAAGACACACAACTCTGCCTGTGCACCTCAGTCACTCACTGCAGCAGCACAATAATGTATCCTGTGCTTCTGGTGTGTGCACAGCTCTGTATCTATACAAAGGGGGGGGGGGGGGACCAGGAGCCAATTAAGGTCCAGTGCCCGTGCTCCTAACGTAACCGTATTAATCAAAACAGGGGGCACTGTTCCAGACGAGGGGTACAGGTAGTCACCCACTCGATAAAGAGTAAAGTATAAATATGAGTGATCCTAGGCTTTATGAGGCCCACGTGTGAGAGGAAAGAGCAAGTCTTGTCTCATAATGCCCTCACACACCCCGAAGGATGTCATGCTTCATCATCGGGCGTTTTGCTCCTCGTCTGGCCGGCGCTGCAATGCCCTACAGCTCTACCAGTACACCTCATCTTTTCACTATACCATCAGGGACTGTTCAGCTCCATCACGGAACACAACACGCACCGCAAGGGGACCTAAATCCACTTCAGTCCTTCTATCCAGCAGCAACAACCATTGTATTCTACCACTGGTAAACTCACAACTCTGCTAGTGCACCTCATTTCCCCACGGCTGCCGCAGCACCTCTGCTGTTTCACCATTGGGCAAATACAAAGCTCTGCTAATGCACCTCAGTGCTTCCATACCAAGGGCTCTGCACAGGTCTGTGCATCCCGTGCAGGGTGAGGGTGTGATTCACAGGTCTCGGCTCCTGGTCTTTGGGGCAGAGGGGACTCAGCCACCTTTCATCTTCACCTAGAGTCTCCCTGGGTGTGGGGGGCATCCGCGTACTTCGCAGGGTGCGTGTCCTCAGGTTGTTTTTCTGCCATTTAGTAAAGTGGAGCTTTGCAGGCGAATGCAAACCGATCGCATGGGATGTATCTAGGTGTGCTCTTCTGTATATTTTCAAAAGCATGCCAACCTTTCACCAGAAGAACTTCCTCCTATTCTGCTAGGAGGAAGTACAAAGATCTATCAATGCACCAGGAAGATACTACCTAAAGAAGCAGAGATGTCATGTGTGCAGTTCCGCATTAGGTCTGAAATAAGTAAGGCACTAAGAAAAGAAGGTGATAGCATGAGTTGTATTTTGGTGTGCTCTCCTGTATATATATACAAAAGCATACATTTCTTCTTCTTGCAATAAAGTCTTCACTTTTATTTTTAGAGTCAACTAAAAAGCACTAAAGTATTATTTCAACAAGGTTTGCTGTATATAATTTAAAATGGGACAGAAGTCCTCTGACAGATTTGTGGTCCTGGGCAGAATCAGTGATGTGTGAGGCAAGCCCCAGCTCTACAGGCCGTCCAAGGCCCTGGCTTCTTGTGAAATCGGCAGATAATTTCACAAATGGCCAGTGCACCTTGGAGGTTGAAACAAAACTGTTTAAAGATGTTTAGATTTTATTTTCCTCCCACTACTTGCTGTAGTAGGATGCAATGAGGGTTTAAATAGGTTGTTCGCCTTCCTCCTGCTCATTCAAGGAACATGTTTACAAGTTTGCAGCAGCTTGTAAATTTCCCTTTTCTTCTGCACTGGGTCAGTACTTAAGGGAGAAAGAGAAGCTTAAAGGATGTAATCTACTGCCTCTTGACTCAGACATCATTAAGCTTCGTGTGCTCACTCACCATCACTTTATGTGGTAATTATAGAGCGCTATGAAGACACTCTGAACTATTCTAAAACAGTTTTCAAATAATCAGTTTGTTTTAGTGTTTGCATTTCAGACATTTTCAACACAAACACATACCAACCTTCCAAATAATTATCCCATCCTTCAAAAACACTGTCAGGAAATTCTTCCAGCTCCGACTGCCCTAAACCAGCAGGGGACACGCTTTAGAGTCTTTGCATCAGTGGCGCTGTGGTGAGGAGCTTGATAAAGTTAATGGCCAGTTCACACTTGGTGTGCGTGATAATTGTTCTTCTTTGTTTCCCTTTGGTGCGCACTCTCAGTCCCTTCATGCGCGGCATGAAGACAGAGGCTGCGCGGGCGCCCTAGCGCGCACCTTAGAGGGAACATAGGTTGTGAGTATGAAATCCCATGACCAAATCTTTTTAGAGTGTGAATGATTTCAACATTGCCTGTCAGCATTTTTACGGTGTATGGGAGCGACAATTGCTTGGGGGGTTTCTGCTGGCCATTTGTCACTGCATATATAATGTCCTGACTGAATGATTGCATGAGTAAGGCGACCCTTTTGGATGGCTTTTTGTTTTTTGGACCTAATAGGAACCATTTAAGGTAATCAGGCACTAAAAATGAATCTTTATTAACATCTGATGGATGATATGGCCATGGTGTTGATGTCAAGTTTGTTTTAATCCTTGTTCTTATGTGCGATGATGTGTGATTAATGATCTTCTTCATGTCTGTTGCCTTAACCTTTAAAACTTATAATTCTCTTTTCAAACTCTGGTTTTCTCTTACAATGTCCCGTAGCATGACACTATCAGTTTGGTCCAATAATTTTCCTTGGTTATCTGGGGATATGTTTTTTTTTTTTTTTAAACTTTATTTTCAAATTTTCTTATATATCTCTTAAACACAAAGGATTCAGAGTGGTACATTTTCAAACATCAAATCACATAGCAATCGTCTCATACATAGATTCTCGTATAATGCGGCTCAAGCACAATGACAATTGTAGCGTTTATAATAGTAAAGTTGGATCGTGCAGACCTACTAGCCCTCTCGTCCTCCCCCTCTAAGCTGCAGGGACCATCCATACCCAGACCCCGTCGAAACAAAGGGAAAAGGTAAGTACAAAAGAAAAAAGGGATTAAAAATATCCTACCATTTTATGGGAATCCCCAACAGTTCACAGAAAGGAAAGGTTTGAAATATTACAGACTGTGAGATAACAGCATACTCATCCCATCCCCTCCGGTACTATTCCACTTTCAACTTGGGAAGCAGATTTCTGGCGTTTACGTTCAATGTATGCCTTGTATGGGCCCCATATGTCCTTTGGGCGTGACGAACTTGGCATTAGGGAAGAATATAGATCACAGTTAACATTACAATAGGACAAGCTACGTAGCCATCTCTGAAGGGTAGGTACAGTGCGTTGGCCCCATAGCAGTGCTATTTCCCGTTTAGCCAGTAATAGCCCTAGTGCTGCAAATCTCCTGACCTTTTTGGGGAAGTTAACTGTATAGCCCAGGAGTGCAATTTCCGGTGTGGGAATAAGTGTTAGCTCTATCATGTCTCCTAAGGTGTCATGTATTTGTTCCCAATATTTCTGTAGCTTGGGGCATGTCCATGTAAGGTGGGCGAAGTCCGCATGTGGAGCGGAACATTTCAAGCAGTGATGGGGTCTGGAGGGATCAATTTTGTGTGCCATGGCAGGCGTGTAATATAAGTGGCGGAGGAATTTAAAGTGAATAAGTTTGTGCCTGCTGTTTAGGGAGACTTCTCTTGTCACCCTGCAGCATTTTTCCCATTGATCGTCTGTAATGGGACGGCCTAGGTCTTGTTCCCATGCAGTGCGTATTTTAACATCGGTCATTGGTCGCAGACTGGAACATGATCTATACATTTTGGAAATGAGATGAGTGCCCGTGACGCTCTCAATAATCAATGTCAGTGGGACCATGGGAAGAGGTGCAATCGGATAAGTGGGCAGTGCTGCTCTCAATGCTGAACGAATGCGTTGCAATACAAAGATATCCATGAAAGATCTATCTTGGAATCTGGCCACTTCTGACACTGAAAAGATATGATCGTCAGGATATAGATCCCCTATCTTTGTGATGTTAAATTTGGTAAATGTGCGCTGTACCAGTGTTTCGTCTGTGATGGGGAGCCACCGGGGGTTCGGAAGTGGTAGAGCTGGAGAATATATTGTGTGAAGTCCTAGAAGTCTCCGTAACCTGTCCCACGCCCAGCTAGTAGTGGAGACGGTTTGTATGTCGCACAGGTCTCTGGAGATGCCCGTCGGTAACACCAAGGATAACTTCTGAGGAAGTACAAAATCAGCCTCCGGTCTCAAAAATGGAATACGAGCATCTGGGTGATACCACGCATATGCATAGCTACACTGAGCCACCAAGTAATATAAATAAGGGTCGGGTACTCCGTAGCCCCCTCTGTCACTCGGAAGAGTAAGTACCTGCCAACGGACACGAGGCCTCTTCCCTCCCCAGACCAGTCTTATCAGATGTGTGCGTAAGTGTAAAAAGAAAGTCTTAGTGAGTGGGATGGGGATGTTATTAAATAAATACAAAAATTTGGGGAGAACTATCATTTTAAATATAGCGACCCTGCCTGCCATAGATAACGGAAAGCACAGCCAGTGTTCCACCTGTGCCTCCAACCTGTGTATCGCCTGTCCATAATTTAAGCTAATAATACTAGCAGCGTCGAGGTGTACGTGAATGCCCAGGTACTTGACAGAGTCGTGGCACCACTCCAGAGGAAATCCACAGTCCCAGGAAGTGGTACTCTCTGTTAATGGGAAAATTACAGATTTGTGCCAGTTGATGCCTAGCCCTGAAAATCGGCCAAACCGAAGAATTTCCCTTATGATTGGTTCAAGGTTGTCCTGTGGATGGCGCACATATAGAATGGTATCATCTGCATAGAGTGAGACTAATAAAGGTCCTGTGTTGAATTGTAGACCCCGGTGGAGGTGTCGCTCTTGGAAATGTCTAATTAGTGGGTCCGTCGCTAATATAAATAAAAGGGGGGAAAGAGGACATCCCTGTCGTGTGCCGCGTGTTAATGAAAAGGGTAGCGAAAGCGTGCCATTTTTACGGAGTCTAGCCGTTGGGTTGGTATACAACAGAGCAGTGGTGGCCACGAATCCCACAGGCATCCCCATACGGCGCATCACAGAAAGAAAAAAGGGCCATTCTAAAGAATCAAAGGCCTTCTCGGCTTCCAGCAGAACAGCTGCAGCAGGCCCTTTTGGATCTATTCTGTGAATGACAGTGAAGAGGGTCCGAAGATTGAGAGAAGTGGAACGGTGGGGGACAAATCCAGACTGTGCAGGGGATATAATATATTCCATTAATTGAGAGAGTCTGCTGGTTATAACCTTAGCCAATATTTTATAATCTAAATTCAATAACGAGAGGGGTCTATAGGAGTTGCATAGTGAGGGGTCCTTGCCAGGCTTGGGAAGGAGAATAATAACTGCCTCCTGAAGCGTGGGGGGGAGTACTTGCCTCTCAAGCGCCTCTGCGTAGACCTCGATCAGCTGCGGTGCAAGGATATCTTTGTAGGCCTTATAGAAGTCTCCAGTAAATCCATCCAGTCCGGGGGCTGAGGACTCGCGGAGTGCCTCTATCGCTCCCACCACATCTGCCTCTGAGATGGGCTCAGCCAGGAAATCCTGCATGCATTTTTCAAGATACACCAGCGCAATTTCAGACAAGTAATTTTCCTGGTCGTCAAGATCTCGTCCAATCTTAGAGCTGTATAACGTCTTAACGTAAGCTATAAAAGTGTTGCGGATCCCCGATGTAGAGGTGACCGGTTGATCTGGGGGGGTGCATATCTCTGTTATGTATGCCTTACTGTAGGGGGGCCGGAGCATTTGTGCCAGTACTCTTCCAGGTCTTTCGCCCTCGCCGTACCTCCTAGCAGATTGATATTGACCCAAATACAACAGTTCCCTGTCAGCGGCTTCACGAAAGTCCACCAAGAGTGCCAAGCGCCGAGTTTCAGCATCCGCCGTGGCATGTAGGAGTAATTCAGAATCTAATGCAGATATGTCTCGTTCAATTCGGGCCAGCGTGGTGCGCAAGTCTTTTAGCACTCCAGCACTCTTAGCGATACAGAAACCCCTTATATATGCTTTAAAGCCCTCCCACAGGACCGCCCAAGTATCCACAGAGCCAGCATTTATAGTAAAATAATCTTCAATGGCTTCTCGCACCTCCGTATTAAAGACTTCATCCTGCAGCGCCCTGCCTGGAAATCGCCACTGCCGCTCAAAGCCCTCCGGACGGGGAACAGCTAAGCGGAGTACTACCGGGGAATGGTCGGAATACGTCCGCGGCAAGATCTCTAGGTTCGAAACCAGCCAGCGATTCTCAGAGAAACCAGCCAATAATCTATCCTGGTCCAAGTATTATGGTAACCAGAATAATGGGTATATGACGTGTTGGTAGGATTGTGCTTCCGCCAAATGTCTATTAAAGAAAGTTGTCTACAAATCTCTTGCAGTGCACGTCGGGAGCGTGGTTTGGAGTCAGGGATCGAGGAGGTACTGTCTAATCTGGGATCTATTAATAAATTGAAGTCCCCGCCCATAATAATCAGATTAGGTTTGAGATTCCTCAAGTGTGTATGTAGGGAGTAGAAAAAGTCTGGAGTATCAACGTTTGGGCCATAGACGCCCACTAAGGCTGTGAAATGATCCATGAGCATGCCTGTGACAATAAGGAACCGGCCCTCGCCGTCCGCTACCACTTTTCCAGGGCTGAAGGGGAGCCTCTTATGGATATGGAGAGCAATGCCCCTAGCATAGCTGCTATAGCTGGCAAAATATCTGTGTGCCCCCCAACTAGAAGCCATGTGTGTATCCTCGGTTTTGGGTAAATGTGTTTCCTGTAGACAGGCAATGTCGACCTTATGTCGCGCTAAATAATTGAGTACCTGACGTCGTTTGCGGGTGTTGTTGAGACCACGTACATTCCAGGACATAAGGGACAGACCAGAGGGACCAGCACTATTACCTATCTGAGCCATAATGGGTGTACAAAAAACCATGTGACGTGTTCCATGCTTACAAAATCGACATATAAAAGTGACCTCTTCGTACCATCAATGAAAATGTATAACCATCGCAAAGTTCCCCCCCGCCACCCACCACCCAGCCTCACCCGGTCCCAAGTAAGGCAATACCATGACCCAATGATTAACAGGAAGTGCCAACTTGTTTTACAAATGGGTAAACAACCATTGGAGAAACACTTCCGCATATACTGAAACAAAAAACAGAATAAAGGGTACACCTTAAGGGGTGGCAACGCCACGTCGGCCGAGCAACTAACTTATGACAGCAAATATGAATAATAAGCATTACCCACTATCACCACATAGTCCAATAAGAGATTAGGGAAGCCGCATCAGCCGGTCCCAGTGTTCGAAAAGAGTTCCATGCTAGCGTCCGATCCGCTATGCGGAGGGGAAGGACCACCGCCTCCAGTCCCGGGCCCGCCGCTGTTGTTCTTGTAGGTGCAACAGAATTCTTGTGCCTCTGTCGGGTTGTCAAATACGCGAGAGCGACCTCCCACATCTACTTTAAGCCTGGCAGGATAGAGCATTCCATATTTCAGTCCCAAATTTCTGAGGGTTGCCTTCACCCCGTTGAACTTGCGGCGGGCATCTTGGACCATGACAGTGAAGTCCGGAAAAAAAGAGAGTTTGGAGCCCTGCCAAATGGTATCTCCACGTTCCCGGGCCAGGCGCAAGACTGAGTCTCGATCTCTGAAATTCATGATCCTCGCAATTATGGGCCTCGGTGGTAGGCCGGGATTAGGCCTAGGCCCAAGGGATCTGTGCGCACGTTCTATTACGAATCCTGGGGTGAAGGCCTCTCTACCAAATAAATCAGATAGCAATTGTTCCACAAATACATCCATCCTCCCAGCTGTAGCAGTCTCCGGTACGCCCAGAATGCGCACATTGTTGTGCCGATTTCGCGCCTCCAAGTCCTCGTTTTTAATGGCGACCTCCTTCAAAATTCGCTCCACCCTGTCCAGGCGTTTCAGCGACTGCGCCGAGCTATCCTCAATGTCCGAAACGCGGGCCTCCACCACTTCGAGGCGTCGGTCGTGTGCCTGGACTTTGGCACCCATGTCGGCCAAGCTTTTGTCCAGCGCGTCGAATCTACCGTCAAGAGCCCTGAATCCCGCTCTCATCTCCTGAAGTATTGATGTGGACAATGAGGAGGACTCGTCCACGTTGTCATCGCCCTGGGCGCTGTTCGCCATGGTGGGGGACTCTTCAGAGGTGTTGTCCGCTACCTATTCAAAGGGTAGGGTCCTTTGCTTAGGGTCTTTGCGGACCATGCCGCGGCGCAGGATTGCAATGTGAAGGCAGAGTGATAGCAAGTCTCTAAGCGTGTTAGGCAGGGCCAGAAATCAACCAGTCGCTGATCAAGAGGAGTGCAGCCGTGGATAAGGGAGGAACCCGAGACCCTGCTATAGGTCACCCCAAGGCCATAAAGTAGGAGAGGATATTATGGGTCGTGCGCGCTTTATATCATGCAGGAGGCCTTTCAAAGCAGGCTGGCGTGGAAGAAAGGGAGCGAAGGCAGCACCATTAGTCCCAGTACCATTAACAGAGCTCCTCTAGTATCATGGGCGAAGTACAGTATCAGCAGTGTTACAGGGAGCTCATGACTGGAGCAGGTGATATGTCTGTAGCCCCCATCGTTGTTGGTCTCCAATCGCCAGCAGTTACCAGGGGTGCAGCGCCATGAAGCCCGAGGGGCACGTCGCAGGCCCATATGTTGTGAACCATGGGGCCGTGTTTCAGGCAGGACGGCCGTGCGTGCCCCGTCCGCGGAGGAACGTTGTTTTAAGCAGACCAGGGAGGCGAGGCCGCAAGGCGCAGAGCACGCACTTCACCCGAGGTCTCCACCGCCGCGAATGCCAGCGGTGAAGGCCCCGATGAGTCAGCAGGGGCCCGGAGCTCAATCCAGTCGCAGAGCAGTGCCGGCGGGTCGCGTCAGCAAGTAGGCCTCAAAGGATGGGAGCGAGGAGGAGCCGGGCAGCCGCGCAGCCGGCCGCGGCAAACTCCAGGATGTGCGCAGTCGGACCGCCCCCCCTGCTTCATGCGCACCCGTTCACAGCAGCGCCGCGTGTAGTCCGATGGGCCCTGTTCCCAATACGGTCTTTCAGCAGCGCCGGTTGTTCACAGTGCAGGGCTGGCGCAGTTGTCTCGGGGCCGCTCAAGTGACACGATTTGGCGCTGCAGGGGGGGAAAGCAAGTCAGGCCACTCGTACCCGGCCCGGCCGCCACAACCACCGGCTCCCGCCTACCTTCGACCCAGGCGGGTCCGCAGTTTTTCCGGCGCCGTCAGACAGGCCCCGGGCCTCGCTCCACAACTCGCCGTGGCTCCAGGATGCCGCCGGCGGAAACAAGGATCGGAGGCCCCGTCACTCCCCAGATGCGGATTGGCAGCTGCAGGATCCCCTCATGTAATCAAATACGTCGCGAACAGGTCAGCGACATCGGGGCAACATGGGGATAATGCAGGAATCGTTGCATCGGCCGGCGGAGCTTCAGCAGCAAGCAGCCATGTTGGACGCTTGCGTGGCCACGCCCCCTTATCTGGGAATATGTAGAGGCTGTCACCGAACTCGGAGTCCAATTTTCTTCTAATATGCTTCTTGGTTGATTTGTCTATTCCCTGTATTCCTCTGCATGTCATGAGGGTTCAAGCCTTACCTCTTTGTTAAGAATAATCACAGTTCTAATGCATTGAAATAGTTCATCATATGCTTCGTCTCTCATATTTTTGTAGTGAACATTGGTTTGAATGCTAGATGCATGATCTTCATCCTTTGCTTTAACCCTTGTATAGTTCCTATAACACGATGCATGATAATGGGCTTCTGCAGCCACTATGTCTCTACATTAAACTGCTAAGATCATTGAATCACAATTAATGGTTGCACACTCTAGAAGCCTTTTGTCACCTCTAAACTCTGTGGTCTTGATTAATTTTTCACACGATGTTCCCTTGTAGCATTTTATCTTTCCACAGAATATATATTCTTCAGCATACACGTTTGACTTTAATGATGTTCTTCTGTTTAAGTGCTTAATCGAGCTCATTCCAGCATCATCACTGACACTCGCTTTAGCTTTTCGCTTAATAGTCTGTAAATCTCTCTTCCTAGTAAACAGGCTCCTGCACTTCCTGTTCTTGAGGAACCGTGTTGCTTTCCATATTTCTCGCAATGTCTAACAGTGGAAAGTGATTCCTTACTTGAGCTGCCTCTAACAAAGTGTTCCATGATCAGAAGTCCTGCTAGCTTGTCAGCTTAACTACATGTTGGACATTTGACCATAAATGAATTATTCACTGGGGATCAGAGGGACAGGATGTGCTGGTTTCACTCTTCTGCATGATGCTGCATGGTCATTCACCCCTAGCTCTGGAAAAAAAAAAAAAAAACATTTATAAATGTTACTTGGTGTACTTAATATAATCATAAGTACTATTATAATTATCAATTTATATAATCACATTTACTGTAATTGTAATTTTTAATAATGAAATTCACAATAATAAAAATTATGAAACCATTTCCATTTCCATCAAAGTATCTTGGGAGTGGAGTGGTAACACACAAAAGGCAAAGAGTTATGACTTGCTATCACATATTTTCCATCTCTAGGCATCCTTACCTTGCCAATAAATCATATTAAAGCCTAACGGACCTGAAAAACTACCGGCCCATCTCTCTCCTCACCTTCGCGGCCAAAGTCACCGAGAGACTCGTCAACGCCCAGCTGACCGCCTTCATCGAAGAGAACTCCATCCTAGACACCTCCCAGTCTGGATTCCGCAGCAACCACAGCACCGAGACCACCCTCCTCGCCGCCACTGACGACACCCGCATGCTACTAGACCAGGGACACACTGCGGCCCTCATCCTTCTATACCTTTCCGCAGCCTTCGACACTGTCTCACATCCAGACTTCACGAAGCAGGGATACAAGGAGCCGCCCTCGACTGGATCCATTCCTTCCTCTCCGGCAGAACCCAGAGGATTCGACTCCCCCCCTTCCTCTCCAAACCCACTGAAATCAACTGCGGAGTACCCCAGGGATCATCACTCAGCCCCACGCTCTTCAACATCTACATGGCCCCCCTCGCCGCCGTCGTCAGACAGCATGGGCTCAGCATCGTATCCTACGTCGACGACACCCAGCTCATTCTCTCACTCACGAAGAATCCCGAAGACACCAGACTCTGCTTCCAGGAAGGAATGAAGAACGTGGCAGCCTGGATGAAAGACAGCTGCTTGAAGCTCAACTCAGAGAAGACCGAGGTCCTCATTCTCGGACCCTGCACTTCCGCCTGGGACAACACCTGGTGGCCCTCCGCCCTCGGGAACCCACCCACCCCTACAGACCAAGCTCGGAACCTCGGCATCATCCTTGACTCCTCCCTCTCCATGAACCGCCAGATCAACGCCGGCGCTTCCACGAGTTTCAACTGCCTTCGCATCCTCCGTAAGACCTTCAAATGGATCCCCCCCAACTGCAGAAGGACCGTCACCCACGCACTCATAACCAGCAGACTGGACTACGGCAACGCCCTCTATGCCGGAATCAACAGAACTCTTCTACACAAACTCCAAACCATCCAGAACGCCGCAGCCAGACTCGTCCTCGGGACACAGCGTCACGAACACATGACCCAACACCTACGTGGCCTCCACTGGCTCCCCGTCGAGAAGAGGGTCACCTTCAAACTCCTCACCCACGCCTACAAATCCCTCAACAACATCGGACCCAAATACCTCAACAACAGAGTATCCTTCCACGTACCCAAGAGGAACCTCCGCTCCGCCGACCTCGCCCTGGTAGAGGTCCCCCGCATCCGCAGAAACAGAACCGGCGGGAGAGCTTTCTCCTACATCGTAGCCAAGACCTGGAACGAGCTCCCTGTGAACATCAGACGCTCCCCGACCCTGCACTCGTTCAGGAAGGACCTCAAGACCTGGCTTTCCGACTGATCCGGAGCCGCTCCCCTCCCCCCCCCAGCGCCTTGAGACCCTCACGGGTGAGTAGCGTGCTATACAACCCCTGATTGATTGATTGATTGATCTCCCCAAGTGGTATCGATAACATGGTTGCTCAAGGCCTATATGTCTTACTTAAACAGGGGAGATGAGATCTGGTCCCCTCAACCTGGTGACTCAACAGACAGTAGATTGGGCAAGTCAAATCTTTAAGGGCCAGTCACATCATAAGGAAGGAGAATGCAATGGCAGATTGTCTCAGCACAGTGTTCCCCTCATCTCAACATGGGTGTTCTCCCTAATATGCTTAGAATCTGGGATACCTTTTACATGCCTGTTTGCATCGCAAGAAAAGACTGACATGCCGCAGTTCTCCTCAGTCTTTCCTACACCAGGATCTCTGGGAGTGGACTCCCTTTTTTCTACCTTCGCCTTAAGAGCTCCTCTATGCACTTCCTCCTCATCCCTCTGGTGCTTCTCAAAATTCAGGAAAAATAGCATGGGTGATACGAGTTTAGTTCTTTCATTCTGGCCTCACTGCTTCTGGTTTCCTCTGTTGAAAGCAATGGCAGTAGCTCCTCAATGGGAACTTCCTCTCTTCCCTCGTCCTTTACACACTTTGGGGTGTCTTCCTCTAGGAATGCTTTCTCTGTCTGTCTGAAGGTTGAGAATAATGTGCTGCAAAACAGGGGGCTCCCTGAGTTTCTAGCACAGTTGGTGCAGAAACCCAGATGCCCAGCTGCCTTAAGATCTTACTCTAAACATTGGAGAGTGTTTCAAAGTTGGTGAAATTCTCTGTCCATATCTCCTCTTTCCTGTAACATCACTTCAGTACTCCAAGTCCTGTTGGAGGACTTTAATAACAATGTGGCAGTTTCCACTTTAAGATCTCAATGGTCTTACATTAAATGGTTTGACTTTAAAGCCTTAAGAGAACCTTGGGGAAGTTTCCATAAAGATAATCATCTAGTAATATGATTACTGAGTACTTTACTACTGCTAGACCCATGTACAGACCTTCTGTTCCTTTTTGGGATGTTCCCTTATGGTTAAGAATCCAGGAAAGTGTCCCTTTTGAACACTTAAATTCAGTATACCTAAAGTACTGAACTAAGAAAGTTTCTTTCCTAGTATCTGTTACTTCTGCTAGACGGATTGGGGAATTGGGAGTAATTCTATGTAAAACTCCTTACCTTTCTATTTTAGAAGATGGTGTTCTTAAGACCTAATCATGCTCTTCTATCTACAATTCTATTGAAGTTACATAAAGATCAGGAAAATGTATTTTCTTCCCAACTTCAGAAGAAGACACTGCATCTTTTGGATGGTAAACATGCCCTTTCAATTTATTTGGACAGATCTAAGCCTTTCACGAAATCTGATCATTTGTTGGTTACCTTTGGAATCTCAACCCAGGGAGTCAAATCCTCTAATATGACTTTTAATAGATGGATTTGTTCTACTGATTCCATGGCTTACTTTTTTACTGGCATTCCACTTCCGGAGGGAATACAGGGAAGATCTACTGGGGTGGCTACCTCCTGGGATAAGTATCAGGGACTTTCATTGAATGAAATATGTAGTACTGCTACTTGGGCAGACCCGAATACGTTTGTTAGAAATTACTGACTTGACAATTTGAAACCAGAATGTCGTTCTTTTCGTGAAGGAGCTGTAAAATCTGTTTTGTCTTCTTAAAACCTGACTCTAATTTCACTCATTAAAAGGTGTTGCATTAAAAGGTATTCATGCATCTCCTTAAAATAGTAGGCCAGTTATGGTTTTGGTATAGTTAAAAGTAATGACTGGGATGACAAGGGAGAAATGTAGGGATAATGCCTGGTTACTTACCAGTATTCTTTATTATCCTTAGTCCAGAAAGTCCTTGTCACAGTCATTACGACCCACCCATCTCTCTCTATGATATTTTATGGCTTGAAATTTATAGAAAGTGCCCCTGTGGAAGCTAGTCTTCAGCACCCTGGCTGGGACCTAGCTCGATCAGAAATGACTAGGACACACACGTCGAAAGGCTGCTCAAAAGGAGACCAGACATTTAAACAGGGAATGAATGGAAAAGAAGAATTTTGAGGAGAATAAATCAAATTTCCCTGATGAAGTCCCTATAAGGGATTAAATGGGTTGGCTGGGTCTGTTTTTATGGAATTGGATACTTAATAAAAATAACTTTATGGAAAAAGACACCAACGTCTGGAAATTAATTGAAAAATGAAATATGGAAACTAATTGAAAACAAGAGTGATTACAGATACATGCAATTTGAATTGGAAAGTTCAATGTGAACAAGGAAATTAGGTTGCCCTCCTAATATTGTGAAAACCTTGACCAAGGATTGAGTTTTGTGGGCAGTCAGAACTCCAGGAGTGAGCATAAGAGAACTATAAGATTGAGATATTCGACCGGTGCCGTCCAGAAACACCACTGCTGGTTGTCTTGGAAATTGGGACCTAGCTTACTTTATGTTTCTTTCTGCTGTGGAGGGTGGAATAACCTCAAAAGTAATGACTGACAAGGACTTCCGGAAGTAAGGATAATGAAGGTTACTGGTAAGTAACTGGGTAATATTTTCAAACCGGCTTAGTAGAAGAAATAGACACCAAGGGCCAACTCCCAGCTGCATGGCCTGGCCCCCACCCACTCCTTGCAGTTTTCAAGGGGAAGTGGACATACATGCCAACATTTTAGATGAGGAAAGTGGGAGATTTTAAAAAAAGAATCAGGAGAATATATTTCTACCATTGACATCTATTGAAGCAGAGAGAATTTCAGGCGGGAGGCAGCCAAAATAAAGCCATTTTTGGCTTTTGAAAAACCGGGAGTCTCCCGCCTGAACCGGGTCCATTGCCATTTATGGGACACTACTCCCCAGGACCGGCTCAGGCACTTCTCACCCGTTCTCTCTTAAACGTTCAGTTACTGTATATCCATTGGTTCGTTAGGCGGTGAAGTCCAGTCCGTGTTTCCGGAGCGTCCGCACCCTGCAATCAGCAGTCAGCATTCAGCGCGGCGTGGTGAGGCGGCGGCACTGAACCGGCGCTGTACCGGCCCCGGCCCCCCCGCAGTTGGTAGCATTGTCTGCCCTGTTCGCGACGAGAAAGACGCTCTGCTCCCGCGGCTCCTGATCCTGCACCCGCTACCGTTGTTCCGACCTCTGCCTTCATTAGCGGCTGGCGTGGTTGTGGACAGTAGAGCGGACTGCGGTATTGCGGTGGTGCCTGCGGTGGAGCGGCCCTTCCTTGGGCCCCCCCTTGTGACTCCTGTGCCCCTCCTGTGGCTTGTGGCCTGGGGGGGACGGTGGCAGTCCACCACCCTCTCTTCTTGACCTCTGCCCTCTGCCCTCCATCCACCACCCTATTCTCTCGCCCCCTAGTAGCAGCCACTGCAAGGCTCCAAGCAGGGCGGCGGTAGAGGGGGGGCGAGGTGGGGCGAGGGGGGGCTAGGTGAGGTGTGGGGAGCCATAGTGCTACAGTTGTGACCCGGCAGAAGAGGCAAGACACAGCTGGACCCCTGGACAGCAGAGACAGCAGAGACAGCAGAGAGAGCGGATGCGCGGACACACAGAGGAGTGGCGGATTCAAGATACCCAGGGGGAAAAAGGCAACGACGAAGTAGTAAGTGGAAGCCAGTGAAATCCGGAGGAGCGAGTCCGGCCGAGGGCGGACCAGTGTCAGTGTCCGCAGAGGTGGTCTGTCTAGAACAAGCGTAGCCGGTAACTCAACTCAGCCAGAGCACTCTGCTAGCTCCTCTAGCCCACTCCCATCACTTTTTACTAATCAGCCAAAAAAGACTGCCTGGAAAAAATCATTTGCAAATCAAAAATAATAATAACAACAGACATCAGTACCATCAGCACTAGCTTTTAACACTGCGTCCAACATATGAGAAGGTCTTGAAAGAAAAAAAAAAAGGAAAAAAAAAGAGGTTAAGTACAAGGAAAGGACAAGGAAAAACTAGGAAATATTAGACGTTCCGACCGCTCGGGACTCTAGAAAACCGGCCATCCACGAGTCATCTAAGGGGCATTAGGTATCGGCAGGCAGGCAGGTTGGCAGGCTCTTAATATAACACATAATAAAAAAAAAATTTCATCAAATCAATAAATCAGCAACCAATAAATTCACCGGAGAGAAAAAATTTCGTAAATAATTATTAATATCTGCAATACAATACAATAAAGCCACAGTATAAAACCAAGGGCTCATATTAATTCAATCGATCAATTAATTAATCGCTTAATTAACTTCACTTACTTGTTTTCATCAATCAACTAACGAACCAACTCGGGCCTTAACCAAACGTTAGGAATCACCAGGAACCATCAGGAAGTCGGCAGCCCTCTAAATAAAATAAAAAAATAAAAAAATAATAATAATAAAAAAGTTCACGGGATGAGATCAGGACAAGTAAGGAAAGCTCCATCAAAACCCCCCAAAAAAGGTGCAAAGAAAATGGACCTCTGCGAACCACTGGTAGATCCCTCAATGGCGTCTTCGCCTCGCCAAATATTTGCAAAGTCAAGGACAGCTTCCGATCCAGGGCCTGTACATGCCCATTTAACCGCCGAGGAACCAACACTTGGCTCTAAAGAACAATTGAAACCTACAAATACTAAGGCCTCATTAAGGGACTACTTTAGGACCACAGTACCGGCGATAGCACGGAAGAAAATAACCAGCACCTTGGACAAACAGCAGGCACCCTCCCCGCAGGTATCCCCCCTCGTAGCCTCCGAGCTATTGCCACATCAAATTATGATTCTGCCATTGATCCATGAGGCCGCCGGAGGGCCCCACAACTCGACGCAATCCAGTGCTTTATTAACAACAAAATCTCTATGCAAAGGCGCCTTAGAAGCCCTGGACGTCAGTCAATCACAACAGGCTACCCTTCAACCCCCAGCACAATACACAACTCAACTAGAACAAGTTTCCCCCAACGTAATTATTCCTAGAGACGTCCACCTGTCAACTTTTCAACCATTTTCAAACCTAAGCCTGCTTTCCCCATCTGTATTTTATTCTGAATCTAAACCTGACAAGCTACAAAAGAGTCCTAAAGTCTTACTACCACAGGTTATGGCCTCTCCGCAAGCCTTTTTCAGCAACCCAGACCAACCAGAGTCGGAATGTTTTCTAGTCAAGGTGGACCAAGGGGATCAAGCTGACCCAACGGTTATCCGAGAAGGGTCAAACAACAACATAATCCACAATTCTTTAGATCTATCGTTCTTTACTACTGAACCCAAAAAGTCTGTAAGGCAAGACAGTTCTCCATCGGCCAACCTTAATAACCCATGGTCTCAATTATTACAAACCTTTCAAACAATGTCAGCTGCACTAACATATCATTCAGACAAGATGTATCCACAGGTGCATCTACTAAACACAATCGCGGTGTACACCGCCGGGATCGACCAAAAATTGGAGGTGCTTAACGCTCTTATTAAAAAAGCCCGATCCCAAACTCAACTGGTGCAATCAGTGTGCTGCTGCTCCCCTATAATTGACTCCTTATCATCTCTGCCTCAATTTCTTTCAGCAGTCCTAACGGAAATAAAGAAACCACCGGTGTCCAAGCCCCCAGATCTCTCTCCTCAGGTTCTAAGCCCGGCACAGGGTCCATCTTACGTGAAAGTCCAAACCAGACCCCCTTCCTTGTACCTCACGGAGACAGCAGACACTAAATGATTCTCTATTGATCCATTCAAAAACCATAATTCACATCGGCTGTCGAAAAGGGAAAAGAAAAGACAACGAAAAAGCCGAAACAAACAAAAAAATCGACACTACAATTTCAAATATGAGTAATTCTCCTATGAGAGACACAGCGCTTCCAGGAAATGCCCCCCCGACATTATTTTTGAAGGGAGAACGGACGAGCCCGCAATTGACAACGAAACAGTTGCCCTCACAGACAGAACCTTCACACCAGACTAGTCAGCAGTCAGGGCCACCTCAGCTATGGGACACCCCCTGCAATCATCAACACAAGCAAAACCCGGACCTATACAACCGCCAATTAAGCACCCAGCATTGGAAGCAGGGCAACAGAGTCCTGCAACTCTCCAGATGTCAGCTCAAGAAGTTAGTTTCTCTCGTCTTCTTGCTGTCGAGGACAACAAATCACGTACACAGAGTATAATCACAGATCCTGGTTGTAAGAATCTCATGAATTCAGCAAGCTGTCGTAAGTTGGTGGCTACAAATAAAAGTAATCTTTTACCCTTCCCAATCATCCAGCATAGGGAATTGCCCCTGCCATCATTCACTATATTTACATCATCAAAAAAGCCTATCGAAGAAAAATCAAAGCGAACACAGCCATTATTGCTTAATGAGCCCTGTGAGCCCCCAAAACACCAAACTGCTGCTCATTCCAGAATTTGTTTCCAGAGGCCCTCATGACATCCTCAATCGAGGGAATATACTTAAACTTTTCAAATCATTACCAGATCTAAGCCACCTACAATCGAGAGACATAATCGCTATCGAATTCATTCCATCTACCGGATCTAATACGGGCGAAGCTACGCAAGTAACACTGGTAACCCCGGCAACCCGGGATTTGGTCTTGACGAAAACTGACCAATTTAAATCCTGGGGTATAACAACAATAATACCGTGTGCTCCTCGCTATCCCTCAATACTGGAGATCAATCAGGCACATACTTCCAGCTTCTCCTTAGCCCCCTATTCAGTACTGAGGTCCGCAAGAGGCAGCTCACCAACAGAAATCCCAGAGCCCGTAACCGACCAGCGAAACTTCGATGGAGCAGTTTGGTTATGGCTGCCGGGGGTCTTATCCAGAAACCGGACCGATTGAACCGTCATTAATTACGGTCTGACAATATGCTCCTGGAACATTAACGGATTCGGGCAAGAAAAACAATCTGCCGCCGTCTTGGACTTTTTAAAAGAATATGACATCCTTCTTTTACAGGAAACATGGGCAGGAGAAAGTATCCCAATAGTGGGCTTCCTGGAGTTTATGACACCTGCCACCAGGCATTCCAAGTTTGGCAGACCAAGTGGCGGTCTCTCGATCTACGTATCAACAAATGCATTAAACAGATTATCTTTGAGGAGGATTGGCTCTCTGGAATAATTCTGGGAAGTTCACTTACGGATCCTCAGCTGCTCATCCTTAATGTTTATATCTCCCCTGCACCACCAAGAAAAAGCCAAAATGGATAGTTTGATCAACTCCATCTGTGACTTAATTGGCAAGTATGGCAGTACACCAAGTATCATTTCAGGTGATTTTAATACCAATCTCTACTGCAATCCTGCCGATGACACAGGACCGGACCCCCCAAGAGTCCCTCCTCACTTTGCATCCCAGTCAATTCCTGTTGGAAATAAATCTTCGACATTGGGCGAATATGTGGCAATGCAGTTCAGCAGCTTAGGATTCACCTTATTAAATGGGTGCCTTCCCACCGATACCCCGCCCGCATGGACCCGGTCAGATGGCAGATCCTTCTCGTTTTTGGACTTCACTCTAGGGAGTAGAGAAATACTGCCCTGGATCAAGAGTTATCAAATCGCACCACAAGGAGAGAGTGACCACCGGGCACAAATAATAACATTATCCACCTGCATTCCACACTATCAAGAACTTGCCCATACACACTCAGGCAGTCACACAGAGGATCTAAAGCGGATAAAGTGGTCAGACCTCATGGCCCCTTACCTGATGGAAAAAAGCAGAGCCCTATTACATCAATCCTTAGAGCTAAATACTCATGTCGTGAATGGCTGGACCTCTCTTACAAATCTCCTTCTCAACGAATTGCCAATTAGGAGGGGCCCGAGACACCAAAACTCTCAATTCTACATCTCAAAAGCCACAAGGAAATTAAGAACTGAGAGGAACCGAGCACTTCGTCTATCAAGAAAGAACCCCAACAATAAAATCAACTTCAATAACTATAAGCAAGCCCAAGCAGCTTTTAGAATTTCTATACGAAAGGAAAAACTTGCGGCCTCGGATCAATTCTGGCTGAAGCTCATCCACGAAAGTAAAAATCCTAACCCGAAGCAATTCTTGTAAATAGGAGCAAACAAAGTACAAGTGGGTACGGCAGTGCAAATATTAGTGAAGCTGTTTGGAGTAAGTTTTTATCTCTTCACTTTGGGGATTCCAATATAAACGAAGCCTGCACCAATTTCTCCAGCCCCGTTAACCCTATGATCTCCCCCTCGGGACTGGAGTGTCCGAGGCGAGCTCACCCCGTAAAAATTCCATCTGAAGATCCGCCATACAAGGAATTAACGAAAAGGAATGATCCCACAGTGACTCCTGATGCCTTAAAAAATAAGATCTTGCGCCTCATAACGAAAGCCAGAGCCGAAGGAGCCCCAGGCCCGAATGGCCTCCCTCAAGCCATGTTCAAATCCGATGTTAGCTTATGGTCAGAATACCTGACCCCCTTGTTTCTCTATTGTAGTCTAAGCAACATGGTCCCAGAGTCCTGGAGAGGTGCAATCATTCACCCAATTTATAAAAGTGGGAAGAGCAACGAGCCAAAAAATTATCGAATGGTTGCACTTCTCGACGTGGAGTCCAAGTATTATGCAAATATTCTATTGGAGGAGCTTCAGGCCTGGGCCGAAACAACTGCGCGCCTTCCTTTTAATCAGACGGGCTTTGTGGCTAACACCGGTACTACAACCAATCTGTTAACGCTAACAGTCCTGATGGAGAAAGCGACAGTCCAACAAATCCAGTTGCACTGTTGCTTTGTAGACTTCAAAGCAGCCTTTGACCGTGTGCCCAGGGGTCTGTTATGGCAGAAACTAAAATCGTGGGGCATACCTCAGCCCCTTCTCCAAGCAATAATCCAACTCCATACGGAAACATGGATAAGAATTAAGCTGGGTGAAGGCTCCCACGTTTCCAGAAAGATTCGAACTGAAACAGGCGTCAAACAAGGTTGTGTATTGGCCCCACTCCTTTTTAACTTGTTTATATCTGACCTTTCTCCAGCTCGCGACAGTGTAAACTGCCACCCTCCTCAACTAGATGGGACCCGTATTACCAACTTGCTTTACGCCGATGACTTGGTGTTGCTAAGTCACACAAAAGCGGGTCTCCAGAGGCTACTGGATGAATTACTACCTTATACGATAAGAAACCATCTAGAGCTTAACATGTTAAAAACCAAAACTATATCTTTTGGGAAGCAAAAAAGGTCAATAGAAAAGTGGTTCTTTAACAAAACAAAGCTAGAATCAGCCCCCAGTTATAAATACCTGGGCATCTTTCTTGACACAAGAGGGACCTTTATTAAACATAAAGAAGCATTGAAAACCAAAGCCCTGTCATTAGAAGTGGCCGCTGCAAAATTAGCAAAATTGCTATTAGGTCCCAGCCTAACCCCCATGCTGAAAGTAATGAAGGCTAAAGTAATCAACTCCCTGACGTATGGGCACGAGATCACTAAGGGCACAACCAGTACATTAATAAATAAGTTAACAAAAATTTTTAAAAGAGCTTTTCGGTTGTCAAAATCTGCCTCGCCAGCCCAAGTGAGACTCGAACTGGGACTTCAAGATCATCATGGAGTGGAGGCAGGCGCATTTATCAAACTGTGTCACAGACTGCGCCGTGCCCGGGAGGGTTCCTTGGAGGCCCGACTATGGCAGGAAATACTGAAAAATCAGACCAGCCATAAGCATCGGCAACTCCTGGATCGCAGTTTACAGCTACTAGGTGTAAAAGACTTCTGGGAAACAAACCCCTCACACCCGGTACTAAAGACCGCCATTTAAAAAAACGTTAGATTGTGGTCTTTTCACTCGGACAGGGCAATACTGTCAAAGAGGAGACACGCTTGGGCTGTGATTGCTAATTTTAAAGTGGGTGTCCAGCCGCTCTACCTATCAAGCACATATGCACTTTTTTGGAAACATAAGTTTTTAGCCTTGAGGATGGGTGACTGGCCCTTTCTGAAGAACCTTCCTGAATGGCGCCAGGCAGTAGCACTGAATGCAGGTTGTGTGGCTATCATTCTGAAACAATGGAACACATCGTCTGTGCATGCCCTGCATTGCTCAAAGCAAGACGGTCACTGCTGCGAGGCCAATGTATTACGTTGGGAGTTCGATCTTGTCGCCAAGCAATAATGGCCGCTCTTAACCCTGACAACACCAAGCTAAACATTGGGCTCACGAAACTTGTTTACAAAGCGTCAAAACTATTAGAAGCCACAATCACACCCAAATCCTCCTCATCACAGCATGGCGGCTGAGTTAATAGACTCGAGTATTAAATCAGAGACTATAAGAAATCCAGAGCAAAGTCCTTTATCAGAACATTATTAGCCCATAATGGCCCCCTAATTTTAAGTAATTTTATATCCACAGTTTTTAACATTTATTACGTTTTTATTGTTCAATTTAGTCATGTTTCAAATTGTAAATGTTTTTTTTTTTTTAAACCAATCAATAAAGAGTGTATTATTATTATTATCATTGGCATAGTTTAATTTTGTATTTTTTCGTCTTTATGACATACGTAATGAAAATGGCTAAACGCACATAACAAACGAAACCAAAATAAAAAAACACCTTGTCCTTAATCACTAAAGAACGCAGATCAGTGAAGGTTGTGTGTATCCTGCACTGCTGTTGATATGGCTATGCTTATACATTTTAAGCGTGCCCAGCTCCCTTTTCCTTGTCTAATGTTACTTTGGAAACAAGGTGGATCTTGTCTGGTACGAGACATTCAACGACACAATACTGTTCTGTGAGTTCCTGGCAGGTATAGCCAAGTAGAAGAAGGACAAAAAGGACATTGAAACAAAAAAAGGGCAAACATCTCAGATAGCATACGAGGGAGGTAATAGTACGGCCATCTTGAAGAGGACACATTTCTTTCTCAGTCGGGCAAAATGAATAAAACAAAACAATCCCCAGTGCTTTTATAGTTCTCAGACTAGTGCACGCATTTCATCAGTGGCAATCGACAATAGCCCATTGTATAATTCATGCTGCAAAGGAGTGCATGATTCGTTTAAAAAAAAATATTATTTCATGAGAACGCTGAGCTCTCTTTAACACGTTAGTCGTTTCCAATATATTATCAAATAATTAAGATTGTATTAATCTGTTTAAAAACAACAGTAAAGTCAACTGGCGCGGTTGGTTCGAACGAGGCTTGTTGTGTGTAAGATGGCGGCGGCGTCGACGTAGATAGGCAGGCGCCGCAATGCTTGGCTTTCGTCTCCTGGTCGGTGTGACGCGCTGTAGTTTGTGCGCTGAGAGCTGGAAGCGGCCCGGAGCACAGCCTCGGGTGTCCGTCCCCGGGTCCGCAGAAGCTTCTACCCGACAATACATGATCCAAGACGAGCCCCCCGCCTTCTCCATGCGGCTCCGAGGCCTCCGCGGCTTCTACTATGGCGAGGAAAACAGTTAGCAGGAAGCGGAAGGCAGTTCCAGAGGCGGGAGAGCAGGTAAACCCAGGGCAGGTAGAGGGCTCCACTGGGGGCATGACAAGAGGGCAGGCGACACGGAGATTCTCTCAAGTAGCCCTCCGTGCAAACCTCTGCCCTCTCAACCAGCCAATGTCAGGGTGTTTTATTTACTGCATCATAGACCTAAGTTGGTTCACCCTCACAACAAACCTTTATACTCTTCTCCCTGGCATAGCTGCCAAGTTTCCAGTTTGGTCGTGTGTGACGTTATCATGATTTAAGCGTGCTTATGTTATGTTTTATATGGCTTTTGTATAGCGCAAATCACCTTCAGGTCTCTAAGCGCTTCTAGAGAAGAGTGAGCAAGTCACTGGGGCAGAAATAAAACCAGCAGCAGTGGTGGATGTGTGACATTGTGTGGTTTATGAGTGACACTGTGTGTGTGATATCTAATTGGGATTAAAACCGAGCAGAAGAGTCCCATTTGGCGCAACATATAGCTCTATAAGTAAGTACAACGTATTTTTTTTATTCAAATGCACTTTCGTGCACTGAGATAGTGCTTCTCACTGGTGGCGTACTATCATTGAATTTAAAGTTACCTGTTTCTGCACATAGTAGAGAGCACCAGCCATCTACCTCTAAAACATCGCACACCGTGACAGCTGTGAACCTCTCTTCTACCCCTAAACATCAGCCCGGAGGTAGTATCTAAACGTTGACTGTCGGAGTCTTTCTCATCCTACTGACAAAACACTTTTTAACACTTGGTTGACTTACAAAGAACAACTGCTGCTGAGCTAACGGGAGCTCTCAAAATTGTATGCAATTAGTGCAGTGTAGGAATGCAGGAAAGATTAATTTTATTTTATTTTTTATTTTAAAAGTTTTATATAGCGCTAGCTAGACCCGTGAGTATCAGAGCGCTTTACATACACACTGTACAAAACCAAAGGAAATTGCATTATTTAGTAGGAAGGCAGTAGGGAAGCAAAAACAGAGATAAAAAATACAACATGAAAAATAGATAAACAGTGCAGCGGAGGGAGAGAAAACAAACGAAGGTGGTTAACACAGACCGGTCACCACTATCCTTGAATGTCAAGAGAGAGAGAGGAGTTAACTCGGATATTGAAGTCTAGGTTAGTTGATGTTGGTCAGGAAAGTATTTGTTAAGGAGATGGAGTTTCAGGTCCCTTTTGAAACAGGAGAAGGAGGGGTTGCATCTGAGGACTCTAGGGAGAGCGTTCCATATCCTGGGAGCGTTGCCAGAAAACGATCGGTATTGGGTGGTTTTCTTTTTCAGTTTCGGAGGGATAAGAAGGAGTGAGTTAGAACTTCTCAGTGTTCTGGATTGACCTGCTCTTACCAGTTTGTTGTTCAGGTAGTTGGGGGCCGGAGAGTGAAGGGTTTTGTGTGTGATGCAGGCCAGCTTGTAAATACACCTCCCTTCCATAGGAAGCCAGTTGAGGGAGTTGAGAGCTGGAGTGATGTGTTCAAATCTTTTCACTCCAGATATGAGTCGAGCGGCCATGTTCAGCACTGCCCTTAGTGGGGCTAGGTGAGCTTTTGGAGTCCCTGTTAGGATGGCGTTCCCGTAGTCGATTTTAGAGAGAACTAGGGATTGAACTACTGTCTTGAGGTCATCCTGGGGAAGAAAAGGTTTCAATTTCTTGAGGTGTTTTAGTGAGAAAAGAGCACCTTTTGCAGAGTTTTTGATGTGGGCCTCCATTGATAAGTTCTTGTCAAGGGTGATGCCTAGCGACTTCACTGAGTCGGATAGGACGAGGGGGCAGTTTAGGGCAACCAGATTCTTGAGCCACTCTTGGATTGGTCGATGGTTGCTTTTTGGAGAGAATAGGATTAGTTCCGTTTTATCTGGGTTGAGCTTTAAGTGGTTAGTGTTGAACCAAGTTTGGATCTCGGTTAGAGTGACATTGAGGTGTCGGATGTCGTTGGGAGACTTGATTTTGAAATAGATTTGGGTGTCGTCAGCGTAGAGGTGGTAGTTCCCTCCCGCTTTTTTCAAGATGATTGTGAGGGGCTCCATGAAGAGATTGAAGAGGGACGGGGAGAGGATCGAGCCTTGCGGGACCCCAAGTGTGACTTTTGTTGGCTTCGAGAGACAGAGGTTGATTTTGATTTGTTGCGAGCGGTGTTGAAGGAAGGAGGTGAACCATTTTAGTACTGTGCCATTAATGCCGGAGCGTTTCGACAAGGTCTCCAGAAGAGCTGGATGATTTACAGTGTCGAATGCCGCAGATAGGTCAATAAGGATGAGAAGGCAGGCATCACCTTCATCTAAAGCCTTGTGAATATCGTCAGAGATGTTGAGCATAGCTGTTTCAGTGCTACAGCCTTTCCTGAATCCTGATTGAAAGGTGTCGAGGAGGTTGAACTCATCAATGTGTTTGTTGAGTTGGTGGAGAACGCATTTCTCCAATGTTTTCGCAAGGAACGGGAGGTTGGAGATAGGTCTGAGGTTGTTAAGATCATTAGGGTCGGCCCCTGGTTTCTTGAGAATGGGTGTGATTTGTCCTAGTTGAAGGGAGTCTGGGACACAGCCTGAGATGAGAGAGGCATTGATGATTTTTGTCCAGAAAGGGGAAATGGTGTGGTTGAGTTCTTTTATAATTGTGGATGGGAGGGGGTCCATAGTGTGGGAGGAAGGTTTTAGGGTAGAGATTATACTGAAGACCTCGTTTTCCGACATTAGCTCAAAGTCGGACCAATGCGCATTGTTTTTTAGCTGGAGGCAGACCTGATTGTCCTTGGTAAGAACTCTTTCTGATTGGTCAAGGGTGGTTAAAGGGGGGCAGGTTAAGAGGGAAGGAGGGTTTGCGGTTTGGAGGAAGGATTGATCAATTTTTGAGACTTTATTAGAGAAGAAGGTGGCAATTTCTTCACATCGCTCTTTGGTGGCTATGATTTCATTAGAGGGAGTGCAGTTTGTTTGGCTTTTGACAATGTTGAAGAGTTCTCTCGGTCTGTTTTTCACCAGATCTAGTTGGTTGCGGAAGAAAGACGCCTTTTCACTGAAAATGTGTTTTTTGTATGCCTGCCGAGCAGATCTAAGTTGCGCTAGGTGCAAGGTCGAGGGGTTTAGTCTCCAACACCTTTCCGTTTGTCTGAGTTGACGCCTTTCGTTATTCAGATCCATATTGAACCAGGGTTTAGATTTGGTTCGCCTCATTTGTTTGAGTTTGAGTGGAGCTACTTGGTCTAAGACCTCTGTCATTTTAGAGTTAAAGTGTGTAGTGAGGTCATCGGCCGTCCATGATGAGGGTTGGGGTTGTAGATGGGCATGAATCCTGGATTCAAGTTCGGGTAAAGGGACTTTTTTGATGTTTCTGGTCCAGTGCTTAGGTTTGTCATCACGAATAGGTTGGTGTCTGACAAGTGCATCAATCTTGAACAGAATGAGGTGGTGGTCTGACCAGTCAATGGGAGAAATCGCTCTCAGAGAGACCAGTTCATTGTTGGTAATGATCGCATCCAGTGTTGCACCTTTGATGTGAGTTGGTTCATTGCAGAGTTGTTTGAGATTGTATATTTCAAGTAGGTTGGATAGGTTCTGGACAGTGGAGTCTTCTGGGTCATTCCAGTGGATGTTGAGGACACCCAGGAACACGTCTTTGTGTCTGTCATGGAGAAACGTGTTATTAGGTCTGTTAGTTCTTCGGGGAAAAGGGTACGCTCTCCAGGAGGATGGTAGATGGTGTGGAATTTGATGGGAGAGGTGCCCTTGGCAGTGAGTTCGACACCCAGGTATTCAAACGATAGGTATTCTGCAGGTTTAAGTTTGGTGATCTGTATTCCAGCTTTGTGAATGATGGCTAGTCCCCCCCCCCCCCAGTTTTGATTGGCCTGTCTTGTCTGATGATGTTGTACCCTGGAGGGGTGAGAATGTCAAGAATGGGGGTGGAGTGGACATTAAGCCAGGATTCTGTGAGGAAAGCGATGTCAATTTCTTCAGCGAGTAGAGCTTCAGCAATGTCTGTGGCGTGTTGTACTGCTGATCTGCAGTTTAGGAGCATGCAAGAGAGAGGGCGGGGAGCCTTGGTGGTGGGGGGAGCTAGGTGGATAGAGGAGTATTGAGCAGGAGGTCTAGGCGAGTGGACAGTTTTATGGAGTCTGGTAGTGCCAACAATAACAGGGATGGGGAAAGGGGCTGATTTCTGGCTCAGAGCGAGTATGTATGTATTCCGTTAATCTGACCCATAATGTGTGGCACCTGATAGGGCTGTTCCATATGTGTGGTGCTGAATAGTTCCTTGGCGCAAATTAACACCACAGATGCCTTTTAGTCAAGACTCCACAGCACGATATTTTACACTTTCAAGGCTCTCCTTTCTCGAGGTAAGTTAATTAAAATATATACTTATATATACAGCATTTATCGTTAGGAAACATGTGCAGTAATCTATAACTTTGCGGGATATATATTGATATACAAAGACAACAGACTTAAAGGCTTAGTATGTAACCTCGAATTAGTACTTTTCCTGTCTGAAATGTTTTGATGGCTTTGCGATATTTATAAACTAGGAGGAGGGAAATGAGGTTAGATTTAGGTGCCTAACAGCTTATAAATTGGGCTTGTTTAGATCTAAAACAGCATTTAGCGTTAAGAGCATGCAGGGTTCAAGCTCTCTGTGGAGACTGGTGCACAGCGTCTTACGACCGCGTTGTAACAACGCAATGCCATTACCCCGCAAGTCAAAACCACGACTTGCGGAGGGGGAGAAGGTGTTGGATTTAAAATCCAACACCTTCCCTACTGTCCGCACAGACTGGAGTTGGAATAGTAAATCATACTATTCCAACATCCAGCGCCCCCCCCTCCGCAAGTCGTGGTAACGACTTGCGGGGTAATGGTATTGCGTTGTTACAACGCGGTCGTTGTAACGACCGCATTGTAATAACATGTGGGGTGAGGGAAAAGGAGTGCTATTCCTGCTGAGGGGTTGAAAAACAAAGCTACTACGGGTATTAATCAGATACTGCGTGGTTGTAGGGTCTGTTGCCTTGCCAGAAAACAACAATAAGCAAGGTCCTGATCCATGTCCGGGCAGTGGTGGCTACAAATTGTATAATATATATGAACATGATCACGCTGCGCTGACAATACCACGTATGCTCAGAGCTGCGCTCTGCTTAATTAGGAGTGATGATTTCCCCGTGCAGGGCGCATAACGGAGTTCTTTTTTTTTTTTCTCTCAAATATTTCTTTATTAGCATTTATCAATAAACAACCTTCACCGGGTCAAGACCCTGAGCTATAACAGAAAAGATAGCAGCAGCACAGTGGTCTCCCAATGCGCAGAAGATTCCCAAAAGGAAACCAGTAATATGGCATCCTGTGTCTGGCCATGCGTGGTTTCGGGGACATGCGGGGGGGGGGATCAAGTCCCTCCCCGCATGGTCATACATGCTTACCTTTGTAGGCCTACATTCTTCAGTCACCGCTCACTCTAACAACTCAGTTCCCCACTTGCCCAGCGTTGACGGTGCCGAAGGTGCCAAGCGAATAGCCATACGACACATGGCAAGCACTAATCTCAGCTGAGCAAACTTATATCCCATCTTCCTACCCTTCCCAGGGAGCGGCAAAAGGCCCAGCAGATAATGGTGTACTGACTGCTCCGCCCTGACACCTGTTATCAGCTGCAGTACCCCAGTCCATCAGGTTCTCAACTAGCGGTGTGCCCACGTCACATGAATGAAGTCAGCCGGGGGCTCATCGCAGTGTGCACAGCCTGCGGACCGCGTCGGATAGACCCTATGTAGCCATTGCGGTGTCAGGCATGCACTGTGGAGTTAATAAAACTGTGTCAACTTAAACTGAGCATTGCTGGCTGTTTCTTGCACCCGTGCCCTAGCGCTTTTCCATTCTCCGTCCGTGAGTGGGACGTCCAGATCCCTATTCCAGTTGTCGCGGACATTGTGTCCGTCTATCTTCTTTCGGGCAGCACACAACCGGGAAATGAGGCCCCGGCTCGAACTCTGGTCCAGCAGCACCATTAGGACATGGGACTCGCTAGGTTCCTCGGGAAAACCTGTCCATATCTCACGGACAGTACAGGACACACCCGTGTACTGTAGAAGTTGCCCCGGTCCTACCCCAAAAAGTGTCTCTGCCTCTACCGCGTCACAAAAGAGTTATTCAGACACAGGTCTACCCCCTCTGACAGCTGCCATTCATCCACTGCAAGAGTTCCATGGAGGCGCGGATATGCAGGAAGGGCTGCAACCACCATATGGGAAGAAGCTTAGCGTACAGCGCATGTTTCAATACACGTGTGACCGCTTTTTCCCACGCCTGTGCAACCTGGATCACTATGAAGGGGGTGCCATCTGGCACCCTACGACCCCCCCCCTCCATAAGTAGTTAAGGGAGATCAGCCTCTGTCACCAATCCCTCAAGGAGTTTCTTCTCCCATTTAGGGCCCTCTTCGCACCTCAGTGCAGCATACTGGAGGAGTTCAGCTAGGTAGTACAACTGGTGATCTGGGAGCTCCAATCCACCCTCTGCCAAGTCCAGGTTTAGGACTTCCAGCCAGACCGTATTTCGTTTTCGTGCCCACGCCTGGGACACCAACAGCCTGTTAAGTTGCCTGAATAAGGCGTACCGGAGGATGAAAACTGGTTTTGCATGGTGTATAGACACCTGGGCAGCAATACCATCTTGCTAAGTGCTACTCTGCCCATGACAGATAGCGGCAAGGTATTCCAAAATTTAACAGGCAGTGAGATTGTCCAGCACTCACCCCATATTAAGTCAGTATTGCTGTTTGTCATGTTTTACTTGCATTCCCAGGTAGCAAAATTGCATCGTCTTCCATGGTAGCCCCACTTCCGGGAGTGCAGCCACCGCACAGTGAGTCAAGGACGCCAGGGGGAAGAGCACAGTCTTGTGCCTAATAATGTGCAGGTCGACACCCTCGTTCATTCCTCTGTGTTACAAAATGCAGCAGGAATCAGGATAAGATGATGTAGAAGAGAGAAAAGTGAGATCTTTAAGTTATCACAATTGTTTGTAACATAGCACTATATTGCTATTAGTGTGGCCTCGTTACAGCTTTTGCCACTTAGAAGTGCTAAGGGTGCACCGAAGAGGACATGAAGGAGGGACTCCGGAAGAATGGAGATTAATGTGATGTAATGTTTTGTCTTGTATGACAATTATGTTGCTCATTTTTATTGTTGTTGTCAAATTTAGAATGACAGTGCACCTCTATTGCCAAAACCCTTTGAGAATCAATCTTGAAGACATCTGCTAGGCTAGGACATCTTAGAAAAATATATCATATATTCAATCCAAATTGATTTGCTAAAAAGCAGGTGTAGGAAGCTGGCTCTGTATATACTATACCAAAATGAGGTATAGTGTGCACAGAGTCAAGTGGAACCCCAAAGGTAGGCAGAGGTAAAAGTAGATAGCACCTTACTCTCTATTTGTGGTAGTGTGGGCGAGCAGTAAGGCTTTATCGGAGGATAGTGTTAAGCATTTGTTGTACACACCCAGGCAACAAATGATGTCACACACTCAGACCAATTTGTTTGTATAAAAAATATTATTCAGTTATTTTATTTCTTAGAGCCAAGCCTGGTGCAGGTAAGTGAAATAAATGCTTTGCAAAATCTTTTCAAGGCGGGTTGAACAATACAAGCACGCTGAATGAATGTCTTTGATACAGGTTTGTAAATCTTTTCAATACAGTGGAAATTACTTTTAAATTACTTTTTTGATTACTTTGCAGATTACTTTTTCTACTTAGTGTGATATGCTTAGATATCACACTGGGACATTTCCTAGAGAAAAGGTAAGTAAAGCAGTTTTTTTTTTTAGATATTTGCAGTTTTCCAAGTTCTCATACAAAACCAACTCCACACTTAGAACAATTTTCAAGGAAAAACAGTCAATGTATTCCTATGGAGAAAAATAAAGTTAATGGTTTGCAGGTAAGTACTTGTTTGTGGGAGTTGGTATTCTGGGGTTAGAACCAGAGTTCCCCCCGGGTCAAGGATGCACTCTTGAAACACCCTCAGCGGCACTAGGACGGCTGGGTGCAGAGTCTTGAGGCCCAATGTTATCCAATCGGGGATAGGGGGCCTCCGGTTGGTGGCTGCTCACGAGCAGGCCACAAGCTTGTGGGAGTAAAGCTCCTGGTTTTAGGCTCAGGGGAAAAGGGGATCCGAGTTAGTACCCAAAGTACACCCGGAGCGGTGCAAGGGCGGCTGGGTGCAGGGTGCTGTTTTGGCATCGGGTGCCCTGTTGTTTTCAATGGGAGTTGCCGGTTTTGGATTTTGGCTGCAGGCTCGGTCCAGAAAGACTTCTGGGAGGAACCAACAGCTGAGCAGGTAAGTTGGAGGGCTAGGGATGTAGGTGCACCTCGGGGTCTCTTCTCCAGGACGGAGGGCGGCTGGATGCAGGGGTGTCTTTTGAGGTCGGATTTCACCTTACCGGGCCACTCGCGGTTGGGGGGTCTCCGTGCAGAGGCAGCAGGCGACGTAGGGGAGTCCTGGAGAGGTCAACCCACGGTGGACTCGGCCTCTGGAGCACTGGGGGACCTTGCTGGGACCGGTGGGCCACCCGGATTTGGGCGTAGGCGTCGGGTGCAGTGGTGGTTCCAGGCGTCGGGTTTCTTTGTCCTCAGCAGGCTCAGTCTGTCTTGGGAGTTTCTTTTGAACAGAGCTTCTGTTCACAGGAGATCCGGTCTTTGTTGAAGGCAATCTGTCCTCCCAGGGTTCTGGAGGTCGCTGGCTGCAGGACAAGGTGACTTTTGGCGCAGGATCTCTGGAAACTGCAGACGGGCCAGTAGGGCTGGGGCCAAGTCAGTTCTTCAATGCAGTCTCCCCTGCTGGGCGTCTTCTTTCGTCCTTCTTCGTAGGTTGCAGGAATCTGTCTTCTTGGTTCAGGGCTGCCCCCTAAATACTGTATTTAGGGGGCATTTTAGGGGTCTCGAGGTCCGTAGTCAATGGGCTACTGACCTTAGGGTGACTACACCCTTGGTGTGCTCACCCCACGTGGGGGAGTGGGCACAATCCCTACTCCTGATTGGAGAATGCCAGCCATCTGCAAGATGGCGGGCACTGAAGAGTGCGCTTCACCTCGCCTCTCCCACCTGAGGGATGGGGTTGGCAGAGGTGGGCACACCTTCTGGCTGTGCTATTTTTTCCCACATTTCTAACTGCCAAAAAGGAAGGGAGACAGGAAGGCGGCCTGCTCTTGATAGCAGGAGAAGATGGGGATCGCATTACAAAGGCGGCAAGGCCTTTGAAGCTCTCCTGCCACAGATGGCTATTCCTGGCCTGGCAGAGGGTGACCACCTCAGCCCAGGAAAGGCTTTGTTTCTGGGCTCGGGGAGCCAAAGCTCCCACCCCAGGGGTCCAGAAACATGTCTCGTGGTAGCAGGCTGGTGTTTACCAGTCAGGGAACCCACCAGAGGCTAGTTGTTTTTCAGGAGGCATCTTAGATGCCCCCTGAGTACATTTTTCATTAAATCCCACACTGGCATCAGTGTGGGTTTAATGTGCTGCTGAGAAGTTTGATACCAAACTTCCCAGTTGTCAGTAAAGCCATTATGGTGCTGTGGAGTTCGTAATGACAAACTCCCGGCAGGTGTGGTGCAGCGGCCAGGGCAGCTGAATTCGGAGCACAGGGCTCACGGTTCGATCCCCGGCTCCGGCGGCAGCTCAGCTCAGCACCATGTGACTCTGGGCAATAGCTCACTTAATTTCCACGACGGCCCCCAGCGCCTTGAGACCCGTAAGGGTGAGTAGTTCGCGCTTTACAAATACGGATTTATATACTCTCAAAGGCATTACTGCACTTACAATGTCTAAGAATGGACTTAGACACTGTAGGGGTACAGGGCTCATGCGCCTGTACCCTCACCACTAGTATAGGGCACCCAGCTAGAGGGGTGGCTGACCTATGCCAGGGCAGTGGGTTGTAGGCATGGCACACAGGGATGTGTGCCATGTCGACTCTTCACTTTGTTCTGCACCAAAACACGCTACCTGCAATGGCAGTGTGTGTGTGTAAAGGTACAGGGCCTCTAAGGGTGGCACAATAAGTGCTGCAGCCCTTAGAGGCCTTCCCTGGCCACAGTGCCCTGGGTACCCATGGTACCTTTTACAAGGGACTGACATGTGGCCAGAGAGGTGCTAATTAGGGGTACAAGGTACAGTTTTGGGAAAGAACACATGCCATGGGAACCTGATTCTCAGGGACCCAGGGCACATCAAGTCAAAGTGCATCAGTAGTCTGGCAAAAAGTGGGGGGGTTACTGCAACAGAAACCCAGCTTCCTACAGCAGGTCTTAAACCATCTTCTAACATTCATGGGTGTGCAATTTTATAAAATATCTACTTTTCCGAAGAGCCAGATGCTCCCTAAATGTACATGTCCCGTATAAAAAAAAAAAACACTGGTGCCATTTGATGGACAGCGTTCTTGTTATATCAGCGATCTGATAACGCCCTATCATATTATGAACATTCTAGGGTTCTATTTATGTCAAATCTTTAAATCACAGTCTCTCTTTATGACTAGGCTCTGATTAGGCCAGCTGTTTGATATCACTACGTTTTTTGGCTATGCTAGCCTTTCACTGAGTTGAAGTTTTGATTGTAGTCCAGTGTATATAATTATTCTTATTGCACCACTCCGGTCTTTCTTACTTTAGTTTCCGAGAAAGGCTTTTGTGAATTTCGTAGGCAAATATACTTTTAAGCATTCACTCAATTTCACAAAACAGGACTGTAAATAAACCCAGATTATTTCTGTGGTCTAGTGTGTGTTTTACCAACTGAATTTCAACGAGACTGCTGACCCTCTCCATTTCACCACATTGTGTAATTCTTGGGCAAATTTCTTAGTTTCACATTATCTTGGTTCCTTTGTTTGCCATTGTGAGCATATAACTAACACTTCTACAATGACTGTTGTCCGTTTTACAACTTGATGTGATCTGCAAGATGTTGTACAGTCAAAATGTTACGCACCCGATTCTGAAAGCTATTTATGCATACGAGCTAGGCTTGCATATGTGAAAGCTGATTTTGCCTTCAAAAGGATATACTCGCAAGACGATTTTCATGGGAACAAATGTACTTGCAAGGGCTGGAAGTCGACAAGGAGGCTGTAATGCCCTGCGGGTTGTGCTGACAAACTTATAAGTTTAAGAATATTCACCAGCTCTTTCCAGCCCATTCATATCATGGAAAAAGTCAGAAATGTATTCCTGACAAGGTCAGGGGTAAGACGTTTTCTAGGGTTGGATGGCATCCCCCAGCCCATAAAAAGGTAGTAGGGGTGTAGAAAAAGGAGTTTCAGTGAAGAAAAAATTTCAGTGGGAGAAAAGTTTTAGCAACCAAATTTGCATTTGCTGTTCGAAAATTGATTCACAAATATTTGCTAGGAGTACGGTTTCTAGGCCAACTTCTGTAAAATATTGTGAAATCTTCACCAGTGCGAGGTCAAAGAAGTGCACATGTAGTCTTGTAATTTTCTTTAACAATGGAGGTCCTAATTTATTTATTTATTTTCTAGGTCTGACATTATGATTTTACCAAAATTTTATGTATAAATTAGGGGCTTCCAGCCAACACCTTTGAATCATTGGTATGTTACTGCGCCAGTCACTTGTTGTTGCCACTCACAACAGCATTCAGCATGGGCAGCAGGTCAGCCCACTTCAGCCATTGGTTAACTACGATATGAATGAGGGCATTCTGCCTTTTCAAAAGGAGCAGTCACACACAAAGTAGTGCCCTTGTTAGACCAAAATAATATTGTTTGTTTTTAACCTCTATTTTCATATAAGATTGAGGAGGACCTGGCATTTTTCCCAACAGTAAAGTGTTGCAAAACCATCACAAAACAAGCATTTGATAAAGCCAAAAGGCTGACAGCCAACACGAGAGCTACTGGCTTTGCCAGTGTTTATTATAAAAGTTGCCTATAATGTTGCCTTAAAGGTTTTACTTTGATTCTCCATCTAAATAAATACTGGTGCGCATTAAATACCTTAAATTAAATGATGTCGTAAGAGAAATGGTATTTAAAGTTGAACTTAGGCCATGCATCATTATTTACCAAAGCTGAAACCATAGTCCTATATTTAAATTGCACAAATACATTATATTTTGAAGGCAATCACCAAGCTTGCCACCGTTCTACTTCATGAAGCTGCATATTATGAAGGAGTACTCTAGAAACATTAACAGTCACAGATTGTAAAATTTTGCAATCATTTGTACATGTTCTTATATGGGAACCACTGTATGTAATGCTTGCTGGGCTTAATGCATTTCAGCATTTATGTGAAACACTTGCCCTAATTGAAAAGCTTTATGTTAATGAACCATTTATACAATTTCAGGCAAATTGGTGCTTATCTTGCCAGTAGACTGACTGGCAAGCCAAAAGGTTTGTGTTGCAGGAGGTTGGTCCTATTTGTCCTGCGGACAAAATATACATGAATGCGTGTCTTTGACACTAAACAATGTCCTGGGTGTCAGGTGATAGGAATTCCACATCCCTGAACATCGCTTACCCTGCCTTATGCAGGAAAACGCCTAACAACTGGTCTCTCTTAGAAAAGTTTTCTCAAGCGGCACGTCTTAGTACTAGTTCCAAACTTAACTCTTCAAACCATATTGCAGAACCATTACTGGCTTACTTAGCCAAAAACATGCACACCCCTTGTGTCTTAGTGGTCTAGTCTTCTCAATGTTTCAGTTATAGAAGGGAGTTTCCGGAATCCCTAAAGTTTGGAAAAGTCTCCCTTCGCTTAAAAAACAGAAAACCTCTGCAGATCTAGGTGATCTCAACAACTTTCAGACTGTTTGTTTTATAACTCTCCTCCAAAATCCTCTAAAGCTTTTTGTCATTGACTACAATCTTCCTGCTGAGGGCCAGTCTGGTTTCAGAGCAAGTAGCATAATCAAAATGGCTATCTTACAAATCATTGATGACCTGCATATCTTGATTTACTGCGATTCCTATCTGCTAATAATGCTTGCTTTATCTGTGACTTTTGGCGCTGTTGATCATGATGCCTATTTGATACCCTAAACGATCACATGGGACGTGAAGGCACAGCTCTGTGATGGTTTACATCCTACCTTCCAAACAATGTACAAATGATCAATATTGACAGTTGTCTTGTTCCTGTACTACACATGGTCCTCCATGGGGTTGTTCATGCCTGCACATTTTAACCTCCGATTGTGCATGTAGTTTCGGATTAGTACTGTTGATCTTTTGCATTTAGACTGTATATATATCCTTAAACCAGCTCTCCCATACAGCTCATTTATATGTTGTGTAAAGTTTCTTTGTTATGTATTCTGTTGCTCTTATGCCTTATGCTACACAAAAATATTAAATAAGTAAATATTTGTTTAGATGTTAGAGATGACTGACTGCCCATAGGCTTATACTAAGCAGGGATCTTTTAGAAGTGGGGTGTCTTTCTTGTCCTGGCTTGCATGTGTATGATAAGGATCTTTGTTTTTTGTTTTTACCGTTAAGTTAATTTCTTTCTATCTCACACTGTACTGAAATGTGTGCTAAGTGAGGTTTCCATGGGAGTGTTGAACTGCAGGTCTTAGCAGTCTTCGTGTCATGTGATGTGAACGTTGTTTTCAAGAGCTTTCTGGATCTTAAGAACTTTGGTGGGCACCAACTCACCTGAGATCAGATTTAATATTGCTGGCTAGCCAGGTGGCAGGTAATTGTAACACCGATAGGTTGATGTTACAGGGTTCTATTTTTATGCCCTGGATCTCACTCAGGTCTAAAAGGACAGGATACAGTGAAGTCTCTGAGATTTATGAATCAAACACCTCTCCGTGGCTAGTCTTGTTTCTTCTACCGTGATCATGTTTGCTGGTGGTTTCCATTTGCCTGATCCTGCCGTCAATTTGCATTGTATGATTTTCTAAAATAGCCCACCTTGCCCTGATCTTCTTAGTGCCTAGTCAGTTAAAAAGGCAAGTACACCATACTGCCTGGCCCCTCCAAAATACTGGACTCTAGACTTCTAGGAAGAACTTCTCCCTTTTAGCAGATTTGCCCTTTTTGGCCCTAACGGACAATATCTTTCCATAAGCAGATGTGATAATGCCTTTAGAGTACATCAGACTTTATTTGTAGGATGGAAGGAAAAATAAGGGGTTCCATAGACGGATAGATCAAAAATATCTAACAGTTCTTTACAATAGTAATATCAGTATTCTTGGCAAAATAATTTAGTTTGTATCCTTTTTTTTTTTTTTTTTTTAAAACACATTTTATTATGTCAAAAGTTATATAAGGTGCAGTGCTCCTTAAACCAGGAAACAACCGCCATTACAAGCATTGCAAGTCATTGTATTTGACTATTAGATTACATAGTTTATCGTGAACATCAAAGAGATAAGGAAACATGAACACTATAATACCCCTCCCCCTAATGGCACCCACACACAACTACATTACAGTTATCACCGCATATCCCGTCTTCAATGGCATTGTCCCCCATTACATTTCAAGTCTCCTGTCCGAATGACTACATATCAAGGCAGATACAGATGCGTCCAGCGGAGGTATTGGGTCTAGTTCCAGGCCCCGGTAGTCCGCCCATCGTTTCCAAATTTTGGGATGTTTTTGCGGACAACCCCTGGCTTTAAATATCGGGATCTCCAATCCCATGTTAAAGTCCAATCCATTTTTCCATGCCGAAAGAGAAGATGGGGTAGTTGCTTTCCACAACCGTGCTATATCTCTCTTGGCTAATGTCAATCCCAATAATAGTAGATGTCTCTTGTAAATATTACCGCCTATATCCTCCATAATGTGTAAAATCGTCAGTTTTGGTGAGGAGGGGAGTTCCCACCCCAATACCTCCGCCTAACAGGCTAACACCCCTCTCCAGAATTTTGCAAGTGCTGTATAGTGCCAAATGGTATGCATAAGGGACCCTTCTTCACGTCCACATCTCAAGCACAACGGGGACGCCACCAGCCCCGCCCTCCACAACCTAAGCCTTGTGTAATAGACCCAACAAAGGTATTTGAATTGAATGAGACGTAGCCTCATAGAGATCGCTGCTGCCCTAGGAGAAGCTAGCGCATCCATCCAGTCGTCTCCGTCCAACTGGCCCACATCCCCCTCCCAGGCCTCCGAGTTTATCTTGTGTAGTGGAACTGTGTGTCACCAGGGATTGATAAATCTTCGAAATCTTATGGTCCTGTAGGTCCCCCATAAAAACTTTAGCTTCAACCGGACTGAACTCAGGGAGCGCCTCTAATCCTAGAATACTCGGTGAGTTAGCATGCCGAAGCTGGAGGTACTTATAAAATTGAGTTTTTGGCATGTGGTATTCTAGTTGAAGCTCTTGGAATGACTTGAGGACAACGCCACGCATTACATCTCCTAGTGTGGAGATCCCAATGTTGTCCCAGCCTTTAAAGCCGGCGAGCGCTGCCAGCTGTGGTAGCTGACCATTGTTCCACAGCTTGTTCCACCATCCCATCTTATGAAGGGATTGTTTCCAAACTTGAAAAACCACCTGAGTGGCAGATGGTAGGGAATTGCGCAGCGGTGTAGAATACAGAATAGTATGCACTGTGGACTCACCCATGAGTCTCCGTTCCTCTGCGTATGCTGGGTCCTCCTGACCCCCATACCACCACTCATTCAGAACCAGTAGTTGTGAGGCCATATAATACGAGTGAATATCCGAAGTGGCCAGCCCCCCGCAATAAGTAGACTGAAAGCAGGTCCATAGCGCCATCCTGGACATCCCCCCCCGCCCATAGAAACTGTCCCAGTGCCGCGTTGACTTGTCGGAACCACGAGGGGAGCACCCTGTTCTGCAGTTGATACAGCAGGCGAGGCAAGGACACCATTTTAAAAATAGCCGATCTGCCATATATAGAAAGGGGCATATGCGACCAAGTTTTCATCTCCTCCCTCGTTCGCGCTCAAATTGGAGCTATGTTCCTATCCCACGCAATTTTGGGCGAGTCTGATAGAAAGACTCCTAGGTATTTTATGCCCTCCGACGATACTCGTATTGCCTCGGCCCAGGATCCCAGGTCTATCGCCTCCTCCAGCATCCGCAACGTGGATTTGCTCGGGTTCATGTAGAGCCCGGATGTTTCACCAAAGACTTGCATAATGCGAGGAGCCTTGGCCCCGTTCTGTTAACATTTGTTAAAAAGAAGAGGACATCGTCCGCATATAAAGCAATACGATTCAAAAGTCCGTGCTCCCACTCAAACCCGGCCACTTGCGCATCTAAGCGTACCCACGCCGCCAGCGGCTCCATTGCCAGCGCAAAGAGATACGGCGACAGGGGACACCCCTGACGAGTGCCCCTATCTACCGAGAATGTAGAGGATACGGAGCCCGCCACCCGCACCGATGCAGTGAGGTCTGTGTATAGCAGTTTGAGGTAAGCCAAAAATCGAGGACCTATGTTGAGACGATCTAGGAGCGCAAATAGATATACCCAGCTAAGGGAATCGAACGCCCTATCTGCCAGTAGCAGGGCTGCCGGCACTCCCCGTCCCCGGATGGCAGCTATTGCTATATGTGCCCGCCGAATATTGTGGCGCGTGTCCCGCTGGGGCATAAAGTCCGCCTGATCTGGATGGATCAGTGTAGTTATGTGGGGTTTCATACGGTTGGCCAACAGTTTGGCTAAAATCTTGGCCTCGATGTTTAAGAGCGAGATGGGGCGGTAAGAGGCATGTTGATCTGGAGGCCGACCCGGCTTATTGAACACGACCACTTCCGCATGTCGCCAGTCCCTGGGCAGACAACCCTGGTCCCTAGCCTCCTCTACGACCCGGAGATAGTGCGACCCTATCTGAGAAATGTATTTCTTGAAGAATTCACAAGGGAACCCGTTATGGCCTGGCGCTTTTCTGGACTTCAATTCTCCCAGTGCTACGCACACTAAGTCATCGGTGAATGGCAAGTCCAAGTCGGCTCGCGCGTCTTCAGAAAGGGTGCGGGGCGGTATATCTTCTATAAAGCGATGGATCGCAGCCTCCTGTAGGAGCTCTCTCGGGGCATAAACTTCTGCAAAATATTCCGCAAAACTTTCAGCAATGAGTGCTGGGTCGCTTAGGACTCGTCCATCAGGACCTGGTATACTAGGGAGTATCTGAGGCTGCAAGGTCCCCTGGCACAGTCTATGCAACAATTTACTGGACTTGTACCCCCCCCTTTCATCCCCCGATACTCTGCTGCGAGATGCCAGCCACGCGAGGCGGGCCTCCTGCATCAGAGTAGGTTTGTCTTGCTAGTACCAGCTGGCGGCGCACCAGATGTCCTCCCTCCCCTCTGCTACGCTGTTCTAACTGCAGCATGTGGGCCTCAGACCGCAGCAGGGCCTCTCGCCGAGTGCGGCGGGCAGCAGCGCAAAAGGAAATGTCAATTCCCCTCAGAGTGGGTTTCATGGCCTCCCATAACGTGGCAGCCCCGGCCACTGTCCCCACGTTATCCTCTAAATAATGGTCAATCGCCTGTCCCATGTGTTCCCGGTACTTCTCATCGTGGAGGTGCCATGGGGAGAGTCGCCACCTAAAAGGGGGTTTCTCAGGGCCCAGCTGCATCGTCGAGACCATCGGGGAGTGGTCGGAGAGACCCCGTGGGAGCATCTCCACTGCCCTCACCCTCCCGACAACTCTTAAGGGTACAAAGAAATAATCAATTCGGGAATTCGAGTCGTGGGCGGTCGAATAGTATGAATAGCCCAATTCCGTTCTGTGCAGCCGCCGCCAAACATCCACCCAAGCCTGTCACCAGGGAGTATAGTTTGGTATTAGGATGGACGTCAGCATACCCCCCAGATCTCCACCTATCTATTTCTACGTCCATCACATCGTTCCAGTCGCCCCCTATGATTGCCAACCCTTCCAGCAAGTCTGCCCACAGAGTCGTGAGGCGCTCAACCAAGGCCCATTGCAAGGGCGGGGGGGCATACACACACCCAAATACCACCCGTTCCTCATATATGGTACCCTCCAGGAATATGCATCTTCCCAGTGGGTCCGCTCGTGTCTTATCATGTTTATATGGGACTCTGCGATGTATCAAGATCGCGACTCCCCGCGACCCCCTAGTGAACCCAGAATGAAACACTTGGACATACCCATAGCGAAGGAGACATAGTGCTTTAGTACCCAGTAGGTGTGTCTCCTGGAGCATTAGGATATCTGCCCGATATCGTTTGGCCTGATAGAGTATGGCCCCTCTCTTGACCTTATCCAGGGCCCCCCTGACATTCCAACTGACTATTCGTAGGTCTCCGGCGCATGGTCGCGCCCTATCTATCAGGGTTGCCATCTATGGACATTTGAATTGTGTATTATGGGATAGCTGTGAGCCAATATATAGATATGGAGTATGTGTGCCAATAACATCGTGCAAACGTAAAACAAACAAAACGTTCCCCAACTACCCCAAATTCCCCCCCTATACCTCAAAACAACTGAAGTATCTGTCGCGGCAGAGGTGGCTTGTGGACCCCAACGGGAGTTCCCCCCCCCCCCATGGATCCCCAGTAACTTGCCCGTACTCAGCGGTGGTCCCCTGAGCAAGGAGAGTTCGACCAGATATTGCCCCTGCTCACGTTTTGTCGATTAATGTTGAAGACACTTGGAGCACCCCAGCCTGGAAAGTTTCTATGGTGTTACGGTGCCAAGGACCCCTGCCGGGGCGCAGGCGTGGATCTGCCAGGGTCACTGCAGAATTGAGAGCGTCACCTCAATCGCGATCTCCTGGATCCTTTAGGCTTAGGCTTGGAGGGCTTGCGAGCAATCTCGCTGGACGATGAATCTGACTCCAACCTGGCGGCGTGCGTCGTCTAATTTGCACACTCATCTGTCCAATTGAATACTTCCTCTGGCGACTCAAAGAAGAGAGTGCGGGACTGATACACCACCCGCAGCTTGGCTGGATACAGCAGAGCATAGGGGAGCTTAAGCTCGCGGAGACGGGCCTTGGCAGCCAAGAAGGATTGTCGTTTCTGCTGGACCAATTTGGTATAGTCCGGGAATATAAGGATACGAGTGTTTTCGTATAGTAGAGGTTCCTTGAGTCTGGCCTGTTTCAGGATCACATCCCTGTCAAGATAGTTCAGGATCTTAGCAATGACAGGCCTCGGCCGGGCACCAGGGGGCGGCTTCTGCAGCAGGGTGATAAAGCAGCTCGACAGGGACTCCGGAGGGAGCCACCCCACCAGCCACCCAGTGAGGAACTGCTCCATGTTTCCCCCTTCGCAGCCCTCGGGGGAAACCCAACGAAGCGGAGGTTGTTTCTTCTGGCCCTGCCCTCTGCCTCCTCCACTCGCGAGGCCAGGCCCCTGGTGATCGACTCCAGCGACGTAACCCGTTTCTGCCGCGTGGCCACCGAGTCCTCGACTCCAGAGACTCTAGTTTCGGCTTCGGTTATGTGGTCTACTGCATTGCGAAGGTCCTGCTTCAGGAGCGAGACATCCGCGCCCACTTCCCCAATCTTCGATTCAAGTACGGCCCTGGACTGGGTAATAGCTGCCATGAGCGCCGCATTGTCTGGGATGCCTCCCTGAGCTCCACCCTGGTCCGTGATAGAGGCCCCGGGCCGGTAAAGCGATCTACCATACTTTGCTTGGCGGATCCCGCACCCGGTTTGTCTTTCGTCATGGCGGTGACTAGATGATTATTTTTAACGAAGATTGTTCGCCCGCTCCCCCAACCAGGCACACTCCGCGATTCCGTATGATGGTCACCACTCTCACAGTGCCAGGCTGGAAGAGTCAGCACGGCCGCAGGAAATCTGGCATGTAGGACTAGGGTGAAGCGCCACCACCTCCAAGCCGCACCAGGCGCTGGCACGGCCGCCTCCGCAGATGGCCGCCCCCCCACCCCCCCCCAATGGGTGTCTCTCAATTACCGCGGGGACCGCCGCTGGGTCAGCCAAGAGACTAGGCTGATGTACAGCACGGCCCCCACCTATGTGGCAGTGTCTATGGTGGAAGGGGCTCCTATGTGCTGTCCAATTGTGGTGTGGCAGGCCCCCCAATCGTGATGTCTCTGGCTTCTGGGCACGATGGCTCCGTGAGGGCCGTAGACTGGCCTCACTCTTCAGTACTGGTCCCAGCCCCGCCCACAGGGCGCTCTTCTCTTCAGGGCCTTCACAGGGCGCCGCCGCTTAATTATCCCCACCGCAATTGCCAGTTTAAATCTCAGAGGCTGACTATAGATGTTAGCCTAGTGAAGGGATACACTGACAAAAGGCAACATTGTTTTATGTGTAGCTTTCAAAAGTGTGAATCATCTGCCTAAATCAGGAGGGTTTCCCTGTGTACTCGAAATGTGCTCCAATGTACTCATGATAGACCTGCTAAACATACACGTGAGGTCTTAAGATCTGATGTCACTTCTTATGATGTCACGCGCCGTGATGTCACTTGCATTCTGATTAACTAGGTTAGTCCCCCCACTTCTTTTTTTTAGGACTTGTGCCCTGGTAGATGTGATCTCACGTGTATCCGGATTTCGAGGACCTTGTCCCATTTATGATAACTAATCAAGTTATTTACTGGTGTAAAGCGCTCCGATACCTTCGAGTCTAGCTATCGCTATATAAAACTCTCAAATAAATAAATAAATACCGGTATACGGCTGCTGCCCCGCCCCTGGAGCGGCATTTCAAGGTGTGTGGGTCTTCCCGCACGCTCCTCCTCACACAATAGCCGGGTGCCGCTCCCCAGCAAGACAGGCCGCAGGCAGCGGTCTCCTCTGGAGCCGCCCGCCTCACCCTGGTTCCTATCCTGCAGGTTGCTGTCCAGGCAGCGGCAAACTCTGCTAGTAGGCTCCTCGCCTATGGGGTCCACCAGGCGCTCCTCTCTTGCGGCCCGAGCCGACCGCCGGTCCACACAGCGGGGGCAGGAGGATGATGGAGGGAGGGTCACCGGCGGAAACGCTCACCGGAATCGCAGCGCGGCGTATCAAACGCGCCGCCGCTTGCCACCGGAATCGCCCATCCACTCCCTCAGCCCCAAGGGATTAGTCGCATCAGCTGCCGATCGTCCTTGGGCTCACAGCAGTGCAGCCCCGGGCCTATGTTGTCTCCTGCAGCCGCTCCCGCGAGTCTGCTGCGGGTCCGCCCACGAGGCCGTTCCGTCGTTTCTCACACGGATCCCTCAAGCAGCTCAGATTTCGCTCGTCGCCGAGTCCAGTGACAGCCACTCGGATTCTCAATGTGGCGTGGGGCTGCAATGTAGAGAATTATTCGACAAAACAGGAGAAATGCAGGATATTGATGTTGGGCTGAGCGGAGCTCCCCTAACTTGCGACCGCCATACTTGACCGCTAGGCCACGCCCCCCTTGTATCCATCTTTTAGGTCTTTTTGATTGCTGTTTTCCTATGTTAATATTTGATGATTTTTTTAGTCTATGTAGATGCGTACAAATCATTACATAGATTTTGCACAAACAGGGTGACTACTTGTAGTCAATTGTCCGTAATACATCCAGAGGTAATCCAATATACAGGACAAGAATTCCTCCTTGCTGAATTATAATTTAAAAAAAAAAAAAAATCTCTTTTCAAGGGACTCCTGTAAGGAGGGCGACACGTTTTGGCCAGGTTATTCAGGGCTTCATCAGGACAATAACAAGGAAATGTGAAGATTCCTACAGCAAAACATATACTTAATAAATTATCTGTATATTGGCTTAGTTTGAACCACTGGGGCAAAAGTGGTACAAAAATTAAATGCTCAACAAGTGCCACCATCACCACAGGGTGAACAAATTCTTACTGAAAATAAAGGCCAGTGTGTGTACTTTACTCTCGCCTCAAGTGTGCATGGGAACCCCCAGTCACATAATAGAAAGTGCCTCATAGGATGGTTGGCTCAATTTTCCCAGGTTTCTCACTTGTCTCTGAATTCTGCTTTTTCTTGACTGATCGGAAACTCATGGTGAGACTGGGCTTGTTAATATCATCACTGTTCAAAGTACAAAAGTGTGTTTCACCGGTGTCTCCATTGATGTGTGATGTCTATCTGAGAGTGCTCGTATGGTGACGTGACACAGATTTATCTGATGCAAACCGCAGGTTAGCGTCCCCAAAGTATTGCACGGTTTCAGTTTGAGATATTTGATGGTACCTGTGAAGCTAAAAATAAATGGAGTGATGCTTCTGATTACTAGCCATCTATTCAGACACTCTTGTGTCTGTCTGCACCATCATGTTAGGGCATAGTCTTATATTATCAAAAAAGCGGAAAATTAGATTGGGGTGTAGATTTCAGTAATGGGTCCCAAATAGAATCCATAGTTCAAAGCAGTTTATTTGAAGTCTGTTAACTTAGAACTGCAGTGCTTTTCTACTCCTGTAAATATGTTTCAGTGGTGGGAACACTTATTATATCTAGGGTCGATTACTGAAGGGCTTGGCTTGTAGAATACCATAATGCTGCCTGAGAACAATGAACATGCTATCAGACCTCGTGCAAGCTCTCCACCGGCTTCTGGTTGAGAGTAGAATCTCATTCAAGACAGTGTTTTGTATTTAAATATCTTTATTATGGGGCTGCCAAACACTGTTCTCATGAGCAAACCTGCAGCCGTACATGAAATTTATGGCTGTACAATAGTTAGTATAATTTTTAAACAATGACTTCCCTCTTGGGGCACAAATTGACTGAGAACTGATGATTGGTGCTTAGTTACGAACTCTGCATCAAACCACAACCCAAACATTCACTGTTGGCCTACCTCGACTGAATTGAGCAAAAGAGTGAAGATGACCGTTCTTGCCTCATCATCTGTCATGTGTTGATCTTCTGGCAATAGCCACCTCCCCCCCGAAAGTGAAGTCGTTTGTTAGGATGCTCATTATAAACAATTAAACAAACTCCAAAAGTGCTAAATAATAACTGGTTTGAAAGATGGGCCTCAGATATCTGTGATGGGTATCTAAAGAGATGGTTGGGCTGACCAGGGAAACCAAGTCCTGGTTGATTGCCATGTTAGGAAGATAAAAGGGAATTATTTATAATGATTTCATACAGAGGTGAAGAGGATAAAGATGTTAGGAGGGCAGGTGAAGCTATGAAAGATAAAGATTGTCTTGTCATCAGGGTTGTGTAATGCTGAGATTTGGTGTGCAGGAGGCAATTGGGCGAGGAAACACCATTTGAATCTGAATTTGTTTTAACTTGCCCCTCTTACTTGGGGGGAAATTAGTTGGTGCTCGTCCTTCAGGAAGGATTCCTGCTCCGCGCAGCTTAACTTTGACCCTCGACGGTTCCCGTGGCCAGAGCGTGTCCGCCATCTTTGAGGCTATGGACGTTCTAGCCTATAAAAGAAGCAGGCTGGTGCGACCGTGCAGCAATAACCTTCTAGGATAAGGCAGTCCATAGGGGTTCTCGCAAGGTTTTATCAATTGTTTTTAATTTTCATGAATTGAAATTGAACTGAATTTGAATCTGAATTTGTTTTAACTTTGCACTCTTATTTGGGGAAAATTAGATGGTGCTTGACCTTCAGGCAGAATTCTTGCTCCACGCAGCTTAACTCTTTGACCCTCGGCGGTTCCTGTAACCAGAACGGGTCCGCTATCTTTGAGGCTACGGACGTTCTAGCCTATTAAAGGAGCAGGCTGACACGACCGCCCCGCTAGTGTGCCAAAGGCAAACCTGTCTCGCCTGGATGTCGTCTGGGGCCAGGCCCCCTGGTATTTTTAATCAAGAATTCTTGCGGTACTTGGCGACAGAACTATACTCCTGGAATGCTGCCATTCTATAAACATAGCCGTGGGACAGGCAAGCTGCAGTTGCCCTTTCTCCTTTCTCCCGAAATCCTGAGTGAAGCGGGATAAACGGAGCTCTTGCGGCTCCATGGAGACTGCCCAATGTTTTCTGTTAAATTGACGGTCCCTTCCCAAATATAAAATTGAAACTGCCGACCTTGTGTGGGAGCAGCAGCCCTCCGCGCTCTTGTGATTGAAACTTGGTTCCACTCTCAGTCCGCCCCAGACATCCTAGAGGATATCCCTTCAGGCTATGCGATTCTAAGATTGGATAGACCTGAAGGGAGAGGAGGTGGACTGGCGGTGATATATAAGCAACATTAGAGTTGCATCCTAGTTGAAGCTCAGATCCGTGGATCTGAAGGCAGTGTCTCTCTCTCTCTCTCTCCCTCTCTCTCCCTCTCTCTTTTCTCTCTTTTCTCTCCCCCCCCCCCCCCCGGCTATGTTTCTCCATTTATTACGGCTCTACCAGACATTATTCCCCCTTATGCTCTGCGGAATGCTAATCTCCTTATTTTAGGCGACCTAACCTGTCACACCGCTAAAAGCCTCAGTGAGGATTTTGGGTCTCTCCATTTTCAACAGCTGGTGCAGGACTCTCATTCAGGGCCACATTCTTGATCCCATATTTGCCAATTCAGCTTTGATCAAGGTAGCTCCCCCATGTCGTGTTTCCTGGTCAGATCACTTTCTCGTTCCCTTTGAGATCCTTGATTCTGCTCTCCTGATCAGTCCGTCACCAGCTCACCCTATTAATGTCCTCAAATGGCCCCTGGTGACCCCAGAGGCCCTTACGTCTACCTTGAATCGTAGGCCCCCATGCCTAGACTTCTGCCCGCAGATTGCTAATCAACAGGTCTCGGCATGGATTGAAGAGGCTCTCGACACCATAGCCCCCTGGAAGACACTGAACATCACTCGATCTAGACCCACTGCAGAATGGGTTATAAAGGACCTTCTTCAGATAAAAAAGGCATGCAAGTTCCTTGAATGTAGTACGTAATGTAGAATGGCGTAAGAGCTGCCATACCTCAGAGCCACATATTTACAGGCGATTAGGGATTACCACAGGCAGATCGGGCTCTCTCGGACCCAATTTTTGGTGCAAAAGATAGACAAATCAAATAATTACCTTAGTGAGATTTTCAGAATAGTTAAACCTCTCACGTCACTAGATCCTGTGGTAGCGGTCAGGGCCCCTACTTCCAACAACTGTAATAAGAGTGCTCACTTTTTCTTAGATAAAATGTCTTCTTTGTATGCCTCCTTCCCAGAAAAAGCAAAGAACTATAGTTTCTCTGACTGTAGAGCATTATCTGGCTCATTTCCAGAAGCTCCCTTTGGCATCAGAAGCAATTCTGTAGAAGAAATCTGCTCTCTTTCTGCAAATGTTAAGTCGGGCTCCCCGCAAGATATGGCTTCTCTGGCCATATTGGAACGGGAGCTTGTGACTCTCGCTCCAACTCTGTGTGCATTGCTTAACCTATCTTTCGAAGCTGGACAACTCCCAGCTGAGTGGAAACACACTATGGTGGTTCCTCTCCTTAAGATATCTGCTTTGGACCCTTCAAGACTGAAAATTTTCGACTGATTTTGATGCTTTCTTACTTTGCGAAAATTGCAGAAAAACATGTAAACTCTCTACTAATGAAGTTCATTGATGAAAATGACCTTCTTCATGAGACGCAATCTGGTTCTAGGCCGCAGTATAGCACTGAGTACGCCCTCTTACTAGCCTCAAACGCTACGTGCACTGGCTGACGAAGGTAAGACAGCTGCACTAGTTTTGCTAGACCTAAGTGCGGACTTCGATACTGTATCACACGGTCTGCTCCTGGAACGGATGTGGCTACATGGCATAAGGGGAAGAGCCTACAAATGGCTTGCCGAGTTTCTGGACATTTGTTCGTTCCAGGTGTTTCAGAAACCTTACACTTCGTATATTATCCCCTTAAAGCATGGTGTGACGCAAAGATCGACTTTAAGTCCAACGCTGTTCAACTTTTATCTCCATCCCCTGGCTGACGTGGTCGAACACTACAGGGTGAGGATAGTGTCCTTTGCAGATGACACTCAGTTGATCATCACACTGGTGCAAGATGATGGGAGAGCCGCAGATAACTTCAAGTCCTCTCTGGTGGACCTGGCGGCATGAATGGACGCCAGCTGTCTCAGGCTGAATGCAGACAAGACAGAGGTCCTGGTGATCTGGAAGCAGCCCTCAATCTGGTCTTCTGCCTGGTGGCCCTGTGAATTGGGGCCCACTACGGTCCCCAAACTTAAAGTGAAGAACTTGGGTGTCACTTTTGAAGCAGCGCTATCTTTTGATAAGCAGATCTCCGCTACGGTCAGTACCTTCTTAGGCGTGCCTAAAATAGTACGAAAAAGTCTGGGATTATTACTGGAATTGGCTAAGAAAACCGTTATCCAGGCTCTTCTGGTTTCTCATCTGGACTACTGTAATGTACTCTACCTGGGGGTCTCCAAAGGCAGAATTGGGATACTTCAAAGGGTACAGAGCGCTGCAGCTCGGCTACTTCTGAATATCTCAAAACAATCCTCTACAAGCACAGGACTTGCCAAACTTCGTTGGCTCCCTGTAAGGCATAGAGTTTCCTTCAAAGCACTCTGCTTTGTGCATCGGATACTCAATAAGAAGGGCCCAGGATATCTGTTTCCTCTGATTCAAGCTTACACTCCCACCAGGCACCTTAGGTCTTCTGGGGCGGCGCAGACGGTGATTCCTAGAGTGAATAGAATGTGCCTGGGGGGGGGGGCAGCTCTTTTAGACCCCTAGCAGCTAAACTTTGGAATTCTATGCCCCAGGACTTGAGATCCGAGCCATCTGAAGCTCGTTTTCAGAAAATTCTTAAGACTTGGCTATTCAGGAAATGGCGCAGGATAGAATTGCCTTGTTGCAATACCTAAATGACTGCTACCTGGAGCTTAGTGCAGCTTATCCTTAGCGCGGGGACACTCCATCTGGAGTGACCATGCGCTTTATAAATCTCCTAACATAACCTAATTATAAAGTTGGCAAAAAGCGGGTTGGAGTGGAGGAGTAGGTAACGTGCATAAGTGCAGTTGATATTAACAGAAAAGACTATACAAAGACTAATGGCTTAAGGGGGAGCTCTGATAATATTTTATTTTCACTGTATGCATTTATTAAAAACAATTCAACTGACCGGCTTGGGGACCTGAGTGGCAGAAAATGAATGACTAAACGCCCTCAACAGTATGGTACACACACCTGTATTTTCACAGAGGCAAGTGTGGCTGGACAAAGTCTGTTAACCTGTTGCTGGCACTCTAATGCACAGTGGTGATATTGCAAAATTTCAAATGTGCATGCTAAAACTTCACTCTAGGTAAAGGAAAACTGTCTTTTAGTGATTCTGTGCCCAGGTGAAGCAATTAAGGTTGGTGACTGCTTGACGACTTTGAGGCTGCTTGTGGCCAGTCGGCAAGTTACCAAGCGATTTACATGGATACTGAAAATCTAGCGACAAGAGCAGACCTATTATAGCAGGCTTGATACTAAAGCTTATTCTATCTCGGACCTTTGTCTAACTTTGATTTGTAAATGTGGCCTAACGGCTAGAGCGGTTGACCTCTGAGCTGAGGAACCGGAGTCAGGACTCTGCAGGAATGCTCAACATCCTGTGATTCTGGGCAATTCACTTAATCTCCCTGTGCCTAACAAAAAATAAAAATGAATGTCTGTAACGCAACTGGTGCTCATGTAAAGCTTCTGATGCCTTCGGGTCTAGTTCGTGCTATATAAAACAAAAAAAACAAAAAATGTCTTTGGAAAAAGTGGAGTCTCAGACTTGGACAAGCACTGTCAGTCCGTTGATACGCTACCACACCCACCAATGTAACACCCACAGTTGCTCATGTTTTTAATTTTAAGTGCAGTGTGCACGGTTTCCTCTTGTAGGTTCCTGAAACGGTGTCAGAATGTGGACACTATTCTACTACATCACCTTACGGCCGTCTCATCTTGTCAACAGGTGGTTCTAGACCTTCTTATTATATATTACATCTAGCCTTTGAGACCGCTCCAGCTATCTCGCCAGACTCTTGTTTTCCAAACAATTCAAAATGCACATACAAAGAGGGGTATTTTGTGAGCAAGTTCCATCCATTGGTCATTTAAACTGTCATTTTCATTTTGCATCCCCCCACCACTGCATACAGCATGGGGCAGTGGGTCAGCCCACTGTACCCGTTGGCTTTGTTCACTTTAAGTTACTGCAGAAAGTCTGTGCTCTGCTCTTTGTTGAGATTCGCCTAAAAATAGTTCCTTTCATTTCAGTGACGGAGCTGGGTTAAAGTTAACTTTTATTATTGATTGTTTCATCTCTAAATAACTGCTATTTATCTTTTCTTCACTTTAGGTGATTAATTTTTTTTGATCCTTTATGCAACATACAGCCCATGTTCCTGTGCCTAATGCTTCTCTACCTCATATCGCTACATCTTATTTATTTATTGTTTTTGTACAACTGCTTCTACTTATTACTAAAGTGATTCTATATCTCTACCCTAACAGTTCATGCATGTAAAATATTTCTCAGCTACACACCTGCACATAAGCTCTTAAACCCCCATTCTCCACTGCATTGCAATATTCAAGTCTTACTTCAGTGTAGCTGCATAATGACTCCCATCATGCAGAACATCTTCATTACTTTTTAGCTGTTTGTTTACATGCAATGATTTTTTATGCGCATACACACAGTATTAGAAACCAAACTGCGAGTTCTGCAAAGTGCTGTTTCCTAAATAGCCAAGAGTGCATCATCTGGATTGTTGTTCAGCAACGTTGCCTGTTTTCGACACAGTGGTGTTGCATATCTCTAGAGTGCCAGTACTGCTTTCTCACTAGTCTGTCTGTTTAAAGTATTTGCACCTTCACACGCCTAGAGTTCAGTTTTGTTGGCTGAGGAAGGCTATCCTAATTCTGGAACCATTTGACTTTCTTTAGAACAAATTGGGATCCAGAGATGTCCGAGATGAATCCCTACCCAAAAGGTCACTTGGTAACTAGCAAAGCCTTTGGGTTCAGTGAGTGCACTTACCGTAAAAACAGTTTTACTATAGGTAGATTCTAGGATACTGAAAGTTTAGGTCACCGACAGACTTCGTAGCAGTTGTTGACCCACTACTGCTTTTTCTGCCATTAAAAAGTATATAGAATACAGTTGGGTCATAAACTGGTGTCTGAACAAAGCTGCATTATGACTGGACACCGGTGATGTATCTATCCTGTGCCACTGTTGACTTTCAATACCAGAACTTGGTAAGCTCCAACGATTACTTTGAGGGTAGGGTAGGGTATTTGTTTGGGTGGTTGGTTTTAGTGTTTTTTTTTTTTTTATACCTTTATTTTTAGTGCTGCAGCCTCAACATCTGATGCTTAACCAACAGATTGTCCAACCTGATCCCCCTAGGTTGTATCAATTCAAGGACTAGGTCCAAGTATAATAGCTGTGTTCCTACTCATACCTAAATTCCCAGCAAGGAAACGTCCTTAATGACAATGGAGAGCTGACAAGTTCTGAAGATCCCAGAGTTGACCCAAGTTCAGCTGTAAAGGATAACATTGGTCATAAAGGCAATGATGTAGAAAGCATAGAATATAGGGACTGTAAAAATAAAAACATAAGGGTTGTATTTTGGCCCCGCTGTGTGGTATTAACTTCAGGGTATTTTTGTGTATGCACTGAATGGACAATACAGTTGTGTTTATTCACTGTGTCAAGTTGTATCCGAGTGTCTAACCCAATCTACCTCTGAGAGTATGCCTTACCTGTACACCATCGCAGAGAGACTTAAGTGACTGAAAGAAGTAAGTTGGTTATCCGGGAGGTGTGCAATAAATATTGTGGGCCTAGGAAACTCGCACAGGATACTCTCCAGTAACCAGCGATTCCCCAAGACAAAAAAAACTCCTCACTGGATCATAAAGTCTGTTGTTCATTAGAGCTGTAATTGGCCAGTACCACACTCTCACCAGTGTGCCCGTATTGTGCGCAGTTGTACTTCCTTATCTTTGTGTGCCCACCATCACAGTTTCCTTTTTTCCCCTCTTTCGTATGGATTGGAATTTAAATGTTTTGTCCAAAAACTTCCAGCGTGGGATCTCCGGCCCTATTTTCCTTCCAGAATGTTGTGGTTACCTCCTCCTTTGATTGCCAATGATAATTCCCAGTTTGGAAACAAAAGTGGAAAACCGTAAAATGTATAGAATTACTAAAAGAACACACACCCAGCTTTGCAGCCATCCATTATATATAGTCCAGACCAGGCAGTCTGTTGTGGTGATAGACACTGTGTTGAAAGGCAAGTTTATTTCTCCTACACGGACTGAGCGACAAAATATTGAGTTCTTTAACAAAACTATACCATTACAGATGTCTCTTGTGCAACGAAAAGATCTTCATGGAAAGCTTACTTCCAAACAAGTGTACAAGTATATGCTTTTCCTGGGCATGGAAGCCTCCCAGCGTAAACTGCTTCAATAACTGCCACCACGGTCATGCACATCCGTTTTACCCCGTGTGCGCTTGAGGCCGGTGAGAACTCATTGATCACCTTTTGGATAGAAAAAGATTTGTTTGTTGTCTGAACCAAGCAGTGCCAGAGTGCTTGGGTCAGGGTCATGGCTATATTGGAAACCGCATTACCGCGTGTTATTGTCTAGACCTCAATCTTCCAGTCAGCACACACTTTTCTCTTAAGGTCATCCTTGTGCTCGGGGCATCCTGCAGCTGCCTTTTCATCCTTTGATTTTGAGCCACAGTCCAAAAGTAGGCTCTTCTGAGCAAATAACTTGTTTGTCCCCCCCCCGGCCTCGATAGAGGCAAGTTCGATTGATTAGCTTAGGGTGTTGCCATCCTCCTCACCTCCACTTCCAGAGACTCACTCAGCTCTTCCTGGTTTGGTGGAATGGGGGGGACACATGAACGATTTCCCTCCTCAGTCACATTTGAACTCAGATTATCACCAAAGCATGCGTCTTTTCATTTTCAGGAATGGCTGTTCTTTTACAGCTTCCGCAGCCGTTTCCCAGACATAGGTAGAAGATTTGGAAAACCGCTCAAGGCATAATAACAAGGATCTGCAGAATCCAACGGGGTGCAGACAGAAAGAACATTGGATATAGCTAGAAAATGTTCAGCTTTATTCTAGATGCAGAGGATCATGAAACAATTGAGCTGATCGGATACACAGGCGACATTACCTGTCTTCTGTGAACAGTGCCCCATGAGACATCCTAATAGTCTACTGCTTTTAAGTTAAAAAGAGTATCATGAAAGTGGAAAAGTGACAGTCTTTGAGGGACACATAGTATCCCTATATCATGACCTCTCAGCGACGATATAAGAATTTGGGTAATAGTTGAGAAGGGTTGAAGCCCTACTCAAACTCAACCCTTATTAGGGTAAACCACAGAACGCCACTAAATTAACCTGTGCTTAACTCTCTGGTAACTTGTCACAATGGCAGCAGGCTTAACTTGGAGGCAATGTGGAAGTAATTATGCAGCACACAAACAGTAATAAAGTGAAAACACAACAAAGAAAACTCCTAATCCCATTCAGAAAAATAGAGTAAAATGTAATAAATAAAATGACATCAAACAAATTAAATTCAATCAATAGAACCTGAGTTATGAATTCTTTTTAGTGAAAAATAACACAAAAAAAACCAAAGCACTAACCATGGGTATCGTGTTTCGCTAGACCGGGACCAAGTCACAAGTTAAGGCTGCCCGCGATGGAGCGTGGGTCGGATACAGGCACCAGGTACGTCATGGTCGAGAGTTACCTTCGGACTTAGAAGAAATTTTGAAGATTTCCTAGTGAAGATAGTCCTCAGTGGGGCCAGGCAGGAGGCTGTAGCCAAGAGGAGGTCGTTTACCATTGGATGGGGAGCCGCTGTGCGAAGTCTCGGGATAGCAGTCGAGGATGGTGGGTAAAGCTTAATTTTCAGGCCTAAGAGTTTTCCTGAAGCTCGGATCGCTCGCCAAGACGAGACTGTAGCTGAAGAGGGCTCTATGAGGCTGTATACTGTTAAGAGATCTTGCTGAAATGTATTTGCTGCTGTGGAGAAGAGCGTAGTGGGAGCACCAGCAAAGTCCATCCCACTGGTGATGTGTCTTCGTCAGATAGGCTTGCAAGTAGGCGCCAGTCTCCTGTCGGCCCTCAGAGCAGTTTTTGCTGAAAAAAAATATTTAAGTCCCTGGTTTTGTAGGAGGAGGCCACTTTAGCACCACGCCAAGGGTACAGGTGGGCACCACTTGGGGCTAGGACTAACTCCATCAGGGACCAGCAGCAGCAAGCAGGTAGCTTGCTGGGCCTCAGGAGCTTGTTGTGTCCCTGTAGCTCGCACAGGAGGCCAGACGGCTGGCTCTTGGAGTCACTCTGGTGGTCCTGGATTAAAGGAACCGGTGCAGTATTCCTTTCTCGGGTATCAGGGCAGTCCTTCCCAGCAGCAGGGCATTCCTTCTGAGTCTTCCACAGGTCCAGAATCGATCTGATTTTGGGTCTGAGTGCCACCTTTTATACCTAGTGCCATCCTTTGGGTGGAGGATGCCCCCTTTGTCTCCCCTTCCTCTTTCCTGAGCTTGGCTTTAGACTGTCTGGAATGACCAAAGCAGTAGGCAAAGCCCTTTGAAGTGTAAGTGGTGCTGGATTCAGCTCCGTCCCAAGCCATCCTGGCTGGATGGCCCATCTTGTTCCCACCTAGTCCCCTTTGTCTGACTGTCCGTCATCAATACACAGCCTAAAACAACAAAGTCACGTGACCCAGGCTACAGGAATAAAAGGCACAATTGATTTGGGCACAAAATTACTAAAACATGCATTTTTACAATTGTAGCTTAAAATCCTACTTTACAGTTAAAGAGGAATTTAAATTACAATTCAAAAGGGACGAAGTATTTTCCTACCCGTTCCCCAATCCAAAGTTAGCATTTACTAAATGTAAGAAGCTAACCCAATGTGTCTGTGGGAGTAAAAACAGTAGTGAAAAACAACTTTAGGAGTTTTTCACTACCAGGACATGTAAAATATAAAACCCACATGTCCTATTTATTTTTTTATACCATGCACTCTGCCCTAGAAGCTTTAAGGGCCTACCTTAGGGGTGACTTGAAAGTTTACGCCTGGCAAAAGGTTTATTTTGAAACAAAGGGGGGGACAAGGGGCCAGTTAATAGGTCCAGCATAAAGGCCCAAAGAAACCAAAACAAGAAGAGGTATGCTGTTCCTAAAGAGTCCTACAGGTCAATTTGTGTAAAGAGAGCACAGAAGTGCTAATAAAGGTCGGAGAAAATCTTGTCTCCTTTCAGAAAAAGACCCTCACACACCCAGCCAGCTAGGTGTCTTGCTTCATCACTGGGTCTGCTCCAGATAGACTAGGTCAAAAACATACTGACACTAAGCAAAAAGTGGCGGTAACCTTGAAAGCAGATCCTACTTTCCTACAGGTAGGCTCTATCAAATGAGGGTGCAGCTTTGCTATAGTACATAGAGTTAGAAGACATATGGGGCTGCATTACAGAGCACAACTGAGACGTAGTGGACCTGTGCGTCTATTTGTTGTGCCACCAGAGCAGAAGGGCTGCCTTTTAGGCCCCTTTTGTAATACAGAAGCCACCTGAGCACATAAAGCTCCTGGAGCGTGGCCCCATGCAAATAAGGGAAACACCTGAGGGAGGGAGCACACTGCCTCTCTTCCCAGCACAGTCCAACCCATTGCATTCTGGTAAATGCAGTACGCTTACTTGAAAGTTGCGTAGTTTTTCATTAAAGTTGGTGCAGGTAGTGCTGTTATCTCAAGACACGAGTTTCTAGGTTTAGCCATTCATCAGTAGAGAGCAGAAGTAGTAGAGAGCAGAGCAAAATCATCTGGGGTTTCTGAAATGCTGCCCAAGTTTTCACAGGCCACAGCACCACCACTCCATAGGTGCATCCCAGGTGAGCTTGCCTGCTCATTGGCTCAAAAGAGCTTTTTAAACACAAGGGGGGAGGGAGCACACTGCCTTTCATCCCAGCACAGTTCACCCCGTAGCATTCTGATAAATGCAGTTCGCTTACTTGAAAGTTGCTGTCGTTTTTCACCAAAGTTGGTGGGAATGAGGGAAACACTTTGCCTCTGCACCTATGCCGTATTATAGACATGGGCAAAGAGGCTGTCGGGAGGTGCACTGACATCGGCACAAAAAGATGGTGAACAGTCAGTGCACCCCTTGAGGGCAGCCCTTAGGAATGGGAAAGGAGATTTCATTTACTCCCAGACATTCCCTTGCAGACGAGTGCTCATTCATTGTATCTGCTTGCAAGGGGATCTCTCCCTCGCCCCCCCTTGAAGTGCAGGCATGTGCCACCTGCAAAGTAAAAGACTGAGCAGCTGCTTCAAGCAACCTATTCCTCTTTCACTTATGTGAAGGCACATGTTTGCGGCTGCCCTGGTGGCAGCACATTACCACTAATAGGGCTCACAGTCCATGTTTGGGCACAATGCATGAATTTGAAGGTGCGCCCTGGCTCATACGGGGACAGTAGGCGCCCTCTTTGGAATACAGCCCATGGGTACACAACATCCCACTGGACTGGACTATAGCTGTTGCTCTGTGGCCCACTGCACTTATGCAAGAGTTGACCTCTTCGTGATCTCCGATACAGTCTCCCTGTATACAGAGAAAGGACACATTCCACATCCAGACCATGCCAGAATCATACTTAAGTTGCAGCTCCCACAGGTCGGACATGCTGACTGATGCTGGAGGCCAAAAGATATCCCACTGCAAAACAAAGATATGGTCAAATAGGTGCAAAAATGGATCACCCACTACTTGGAAGATAACTACAGTGTAGAAACAAATGCCCTTTTTGATGATTGAAAGCATTAGTGAGAGGAAACTTCCGCTTGGATTCAGCGAGGCTGAGCAAAGGTAAATGAGAGAAGCTGGGGCTGATGAAGTTCAAACTGGTGACATCTGTCAGGAGAAAATTGCAAGTGTTGTGATTGGTGCACACTGAAGAATCCCGATCCATATAAAAACATCCTTTTGCACATGGATGGAATTTAAAAGACAACTTTGATTTGGTGTCTTAGTGAGGTCTGTACATTTATAGAAGGCAAGGATAGGTTATATCAATAGTGATTTGCTTAGCTCTGTATTGTCATTATGACCTGGCAGGTCTGTAGGGTCTGAATATGTTTTAGAGTGTAGTTCATTAACACTCCTAATATGACACTAAAGCGCATATGCAGGGGAGTAGTACGCTACTCTGTCGAACTCAGTAGATGGAACAGTGTGTGTTTGTTGTCATGTGCCAGGACCAGAGATATGCGCTTTAAAAGTTTTGTTGCTATTCGTCTACGTGACTTTGAATAGAAAATGTGTGAGATAAGTTATTCCAGCATTAGATTCTAATGGATGGACAGAAGTATGTGAGTGCAGTCTGGCCTGTATTTGAAGTGTGTTGGTGTCTGGATATGTCTGAAACTACTGCAACTGTGCCATAAACAAGGGATAGCTGTGCTTGCTCTTGAGTATAGGACAAACGTGAGGGTAGACTTCAATAGAGTGGTCTGTGTATATACAGTTAGTACCACATAGAATACAAAATGTTATGCCCTAAGTGGCCAAGGGTATGCCCAGAAGTGTGTCCCTTGCTCACTGTGCCATAGGATCCAAGCTATACCTCACTGACGAGGCCTAATAAAGACCAAAATCTGTCTGAATTTCTTGTTTCCTTCTGAAGAAGGTCTCGTCTGGCAGTTCCGGATGGACTGCTCCCATGAGGGGCAAGGTCATTACTGATTTGCATAAGGCGGACATTTGTCTAGATTTGCACCGTGGATGAAAAACTGGGTTGGAATGCAACATCTAGCGATTGCCAGAGGTTAGACTTTTTGCAAGCATTCCTCCCATTTCTTTTTTTGTGATTGATAAATAGGTTCAAAACATCCAGAAAATAAAACAAAGCAACGTTTCTGCCATATCTGGGCCCTTCAAGGGTTAGGAAAGTGCTTTCCAAATGACAATACAATATTGCTTCCTCTCTCAATACATTCTTATAGAATCATGTATTATCTATCCTGTGGTGAAGTACCACTGCTGTGTACTTGTAGATGTGGTGTGGTCTGAGAACTTGGCTTTTTATTCCTGTTGATCTAGCCCCAGCCACATTAAGTAGCCCACTATGGCCCAATTACAAGTTGCATAGTACTGTCGGGGTGCAAGCAATCACTGGCACTATGTGGTAGCCCACCAGTATCATGCAATTACAAGTTAACCCCCACAGAATGGGGAGTTAGCATGCAACCTAGATTTACCGTGCGGTATTCCTTTTTTCCATGGGGTTTAACGCACACATTTACCACCTGTTCTAAGCAGGTGGCAAAAGTATGCAAGGAGCTGGGGTTCGCGAGCAGGGGGCTGTAGTAAGGCAGGGTAGAGGGAGAGGATGAGGTGGATGAATGCAAGAGTGGAGAATGTTGGCTGGGAGGGGTGAGTAAATTCTACCCCTATGCCAGGTGTGAGGTTCGGGCAGGGGCTATGGAAGGGGTCTGGGCTAGAATGTAGCCTTTTCCACAGGAATTTTATTTTCAAGCTGGTAAAATCAAGTTTGTTGTTGCCGCACCCAATAAAATTGTGTGCCAGAACACCGGAACTCTTATAATTGTGTTGAACTCCACTCAGGAATTCCAGTACGCACAGTTCCCAGGAAGCCAGAAAGACCTGTTAAAGACAAACCTGGGAAGACCAGCATGGGTAACGAAGGCCTGCAGCAAAGATGGATGGAGCACTTTGAAGAACTGCTCAAGCGGCCCGTGCCGCAGTTTCCACCAGACATACGGCCAGCTGACAAGGACTTGCCAATCGACTGCAGCAGACCAACTAAGGAAGAAATACGGCAAGCCATCAAACATCTGAGAAAAGGGAAGGCAGCAGGATCGGGCAACATTTGTGCAGATGCACTGAAGGCAGACATTGAAACATCAGTAGACATGCTCTACCCCATGAGTTGAAGGTTCTGGGGGGAGGAAAAGGTGGCATCAGACTGGAAGGAGGGATATCTCGTCAAGATCCCCAAGAAAGGTGACCTGAGTAACTGCGCAAACTACAGAGGGATAACTGTTCTATCAACCCCAAGCAAAGTGTTCAACAGAGTCATCCTGAACAGAATGAGCATGTCAACGTTCAGTTTCGAGACCAGCAAGTTGGCTTTTGCAAAGATAGATCGTGCACAGATCAGATTGCAACACTGCGCATCATCATTGAGCAGTCGATGGAATGGAACTCACCCCCTCCCTCCTCTGTCAACTTCATCTACTATGAGAAGGCATTCAACAGCGTGGACGGAGAGACCCTTTGGAAACTCCTCTGTCTCTCCGGTTTGCCAGATACAATTGTAAGAATCATCAGGAACTCTTATAAGGGTGTGGCCAGCAAGATAGTTCATGGAGGACAACTCACAGAAGCCTTCCAAGTGAGGACCGGAGACCGCCAGGGTTGTTTGCTCTTGACTTGTTTTTTCCTGCTGGTCATAGACTGGATCATGAAGACATCCACAGCAAGGAGAAGAAATGGGATCCAGTGGACACGTTGATAGCAGCTCAATGACCTGGACTTTGCAGATGACCTGGTCCTACTCTCCCATACCCATCTGCAGATGCAAAAGAAGACCAACAATGTGGCAGCCACGTCAGCACAACATCCACAGGGAAAAATCAAGATTGCAAAGACTAACACAGCCAATACAACTGCAGTCACTCTTGCAAGCGATGCTCTGGGAGAGGTTGAGGCCTTCATCTACCTGGACAGCTGTAGGAAGCTGGCTCTGTATATACTATAACAAAGTGAGGTATAGTGTGCACAGTCAAGTGGATCCCCAAGGGTAGGCAGAGGTAAAGTTAGATAGCACCTCACTCTCTATTTGTGGTAGTGTGGTCGAGCAGTAAGGCAGTATCAGAGGACAGTTTTAAGCATTTGTTGTACACACTCAGTCAGCAAATGAATTCACACACTCAAAGACAACTTCAGACCAATTGTTTTTGTATAAAAATATTCTTTTAGTTTATTTTCTAGAACCAAGCAAGCCTGGCACAGGTAAGCAATAAATACTTTACGGTAGTAATGCAAGTGAAATACAGTTTGAATGATAATTGTATATGCACTTTGGTTTGATTTACAGTATGGATGCAGAGAAATGCAATACTTAGTAAATGCAGTACATAGACTTGAATAGGCTTTTTAGTAAAATAGCAGGTAAGTAACTTTTGAGATTACTAGGCTTACACAGAGTAGTATACCTAGATACTACTCTGGGACATTTCCTGAAAACAGGTAAGTAAAATCGTTTTTGTTAGATTATGCAATTTTAAAGAATTTCTTTAGTTTCTCAAACTCCACACTTAGAAACTTTTCACAGAAAAACAGTCAAGGTTATCCTATGGAGGAAAATAGTGTTATCGGGTTTTGAGGTAACTATTTGGTAGTGGGAGTTGAGGTTCTGGGGGTAGACTCAGGGGTCCCCCAGGGTCAAGGATGCACTCTAGTTACACCCTCAGCGGGACTTGGGCGGCCGGGTGCAGAGTGCTGAGGCCCAATGTTATCCAACGGGGGATAGGGGGCCTCCGGTTGGTGGCTGCTGGCAAGCAGGCCACTAGGTTGTGGGAGCAAAGCTCCTGGACTTTAGCTCAAGGCAAAGGGGGAAACAAAGTAGCACCGAAGGTACACCCTCAGCGGCACCAGGGCGGCCGGGTGCAGGGTGCTGTTTCGACGTCGGACGCCCTGTTGTTTTCAATGAGGAACCTCCGGTTTGCAAAGGCACTGCAGGCTCGGGGACGAAGGTCTTCTGGCTGCGACCACCACCTCGAGAGGTAAGTTGGGAAGTTAGGGGTTGGTTAGGCACCGTCAGTTTGGGCACACAAGGCAGTGGGGCGTCGGGTGCAGGGGTGCCTTTTGGGGTCGGATCTTTTTACCAGCTCCTGGTCGCGGTTGGGGGGGGGCTTCTGGATTTAGGCTGCAGGCGTCGGCTGGAGGCTTGAGGCAGGTCAGGGGTCGCCGAATCTCGGGTCAGGATCGCCGGGGTGACCTCCTCGTGGTGTTTGCCCACTCTAGCTCGGGCCGTGGACGGCGGGTGCAGAGTGGGGCAGATTCGCGGTGTCCGGCTGGAGCAAGAGGTTGCAGATGAACAAATCCGGTGTTCAGGGGAGACAAAGTCTTTGTTCTTGAAGGCAGGCAGGTCCTCCAGGGTTTTCGAGGTTGCTGGCAGCAGGACACAAAGGGAGTTCGCAGAAGCAGGTTCGAGGGGGAGACAGGACGGTAGGGCTGGGGCCAAGTCAGTGGGCGTCTTCCTCTTGTTAGCTTCGGCACGGCTGTTCGGTCCTTCTTCTTTTCTTGTTGCAGGTTCTTGTCTGAGGAAGCAAGGTTCAGGGGTGCCCCTAAATACTAGATTTAGGGGCGTTACAGGTAGGTAAAAGGCAGGGACCAATGGGTCCCTTCCCTGGGGTGGGTACACCCCCTATTATGGGCATGAGCCTGTCCCTGGTTGGCTGAGTCCCCCCCCCCCCCATCTTGAAGATGGCGTGGACTGAGAGTTGTGCTTCACCTCGCCTCTCCCACCTGAGGGGTGGAGTCTGCAGAGGTGGGCACACCTCTCTTCCTCACTTGTTTTTCCCGCCGGTTCTCCCGCCCAAAGTGGGGGTCAGAAGCAGTGGGGACCAGTTGCTGAGAGGAGCAAGTGGCCTGGGGAAGCTCACAAAGGCGGCAAGCTTCCCCATTGTGAACCCTGCTCATCCTGGGAGAGGAGGCTTGGCACCTCGTCCCAGGATGTGCATTGTTTCAGGCCCCAGAGAGCAGCAGGCTCTCGACCCAGGGGTCCAGAAACATGTCTGGTGGTGGCAGCTGAAAGTAGCCACTCAGCCTGGACACTAGAGGTGGGTTAGTTTTCAGGGGGCATCTCTAAGATGCCCTCTGTGTTTTTTCATTAAATCCCACACTGGCATCAGTGTGGGTTTAATGTGCTGAGAAGTTTGATACCAAACTTCTCAGTTTTCAGTGTAGCCATTATGGTGCTGTGGAGTTTGTAATGACAAACTCCCAGCACCATATACTCTTAATGGCAGCACTGCACTTACAATGTCTAAGAATGGACTTAGACACTGTAGGGGTACAGGGCTCATGCACCTGTACCCTCACCACTGGTATAGTGCACCCAGCTAGAGGGGTGACTGATCTATGCCAGGGCAGTGGGTTGTAGGCATGGCACACAGAGATGTGCCATGTCGACTCTTCACTTTGTTCTGCACCAAAACACGCAGCCTGCAAGGCAGTGTGTGTGTGTGTGTGTAAGGGTACAGGACCTCTAAGGGTGGCACAATAAGTGCTGCAGCCCTTAGAGGCCTTTTCTGGTCACAGTGCCCTGGGTACCTGTGGTACCATTTACCAGGGGCTGACCTGTGGCCAGAGATGCCAATTGGGTTTAGTTTTGGGGAAAGAACACAGGCCCTGGGAACCGGATTGGCAGGGACCCAGGGCACATCAAGTAAAAGTGCATCAGTGGTCTGGCAAAACGTGGGGGGGTTACTGCAACAGAAACCCACTTTCCTACAACAGCGTCCTAGACAAGCAGGGCGGCACATTTGCCGACAAGGCAAAAATTGGCAAATCAAGGGCTGCCTTCATTCAGCTAAAGAGGATCTGGAGCTCCAAGGACCTAATGCTGCAAACCAAGATCAGGCTTTTAAACACTAACGTAAAATCGGTCCTTCTGTATGGAGCAGAAGCTTGGAGGACAACATTGACCACCACCAGCAAAGTCCATATCTTCATCAACACCTGTCTGAGGAAAATCCTCTAAACCCGCTGGCCAAACACCCATCAGCAACAGCGACCTATGTCAGCAGACTTTCCAACTCCCTGCTTGTGAAGAAATCATGAAAAAACGCTGGCGCTGGATATGTCACACCCTCTGCAAGCGCTCATCAAACACCACCAAGAAAGCCCTGACCTAGAACCCTCAAGGGAAAAGGAAAAGAGAAAGGCCTAGAAATACCTGGTGCCGAGGTCTTGAGGCTGACTGCAAGGAGATGGGTTACACCTGGAGTCAGATTGAAAGAAAAGCCCGGGACAGAGATGGCTGGAGAGTCCTGGTTGATGGCGTATTCCCCTGAAGGGGTAGTAGGCATAAGTAAGTAATTATAGTTACCAATTGGGTTCCATGTATTTTAAGGTCCCCATGCAAGTGGGCTGAATAGGCTTAAAGAGACTGACACTGAGACACGAGAAGCGAAAAAACCAAAACCAAAGCCTCATCTACCAGAAATGGCTTTTGGATGACCTCGGTGGTTGAAGTGGGTGAGATTTAATGGGAACCATACCATGTACTCCATCTTTTACATTGCCTAAACATTTTTATTAAGCAAGCATTGGCATAGCCAGTTGGTTGCGCCTATGCGAGATCTGTTGACTTTGCCAATTGTTTTTACATGTTGCACAGCAACGTGAGCTGCTGTGCAACATTACTTAAAGGGAAAAAGCACTATGATGCAGGCCACGTCATAGAGCTTTTTTAAAAATGTAATTTAAATACTTTGTTTGCAATTAAATTTGCAGGCAAACATTGAGTGTATTGGTGTTCTGGCAGTCTGGGCTCGCGCCACTTCGAAGTTCCTGGGCACAGGCTGGACATGATGCTCTGGAGTGATGAAAACCGGCTCTGTGGTTGCAATTGTCTTTCAATCACTAAACTCATTCATTGGTGCCAGTGAACAAAATGTAAGCTGGCAACTTATTGGTCACTTTTATTAGGCACAGATTTTTTTCCAGGGGTTGACTTTGGACTGCCACACTTTTAGTTCGAGTTACAGATTTTGTAAAGTACTCACCAGTGAGATGGGAAAGAGAGCGTGCTATAGGGTTAGCATGAGAGGTTCATTGTGCAGTGCATTTCTTTTATAAAGGCCGCGCTGTATAAATTATTTGGAGAGGCGGGGTGGGCGGGCTAATGTGCCTGTCACCGACCTAGGCTTCTGGTTATCCTAGTCTTTAACTACAAGTTCTCCTTCGGCACTTGAACCAATAGTTACAATTTCTGCATATCACTGTTATGTTTTCAAGACCTCATTAGAGACATTTAGCAATAGTGTACATTGGGCCCTGAATAGGAATAGCTGGACAGTCCGATCCCATTGGGTGAAATGTGAGAGTCTCTGGCCTGAGGCGAAACAGAGTTTCTCAATGTGTAATGAGGACCTAAGAGTCCCCATGTCCATTTATTTTGTATGGGTACCCTGAAATCCTGGCATGGATCTCGCCCTAAGTTGGACACCCCTCTTGTAAACTTTTGGCTAAGTTTGCAAACGGCAATATCCTGGACCCTAGAGCAGTGTAGGAAAATAAAGTACTCCCTTACTGCAAGACCTGGAGAAGAGTCTTGTAAGCGGTGATGACTTGAGTGAGGAGAAACCACGCCTTTCCTGATTTCTTTTTAAGTGTTTTAATTCTGTAATGAAAGGAGAAATATATTTTCTCAGGAATCTTTAAATACCCCTTGCAGAGATCTCTAGCTGAGGGGGACAGGTGTTGGTGTTGTCTGTAAAACTGGGTGAGAATGCTCTGAAGCCACCTCATCTCTTGTTTAGTGAGGTTGGTGCACAGGCTTCATAGGTGCCTGCTGATAGAGGAGTCTCATCCTCTGACTACGACACAAGAATTTGTGATGGTTCCTAATAGTGGTATAAAAAGGGCAGAAGCGCACTCGGCCAACAACGAGCACTTTATCTACTTGTTACTTCATGCAAAATCCTTCGAATGCTTTTAAGCGCTGCGTCTGCAGGGATCTGGCATTGAAATGGGAGAGCTCGGAAGGGCTTTTCTCAAGAGCCTGTGTTAACTTTTTCATAATCAAAAGACTGCTTCTCTGAACACAAATTTATTGGGCTAAGACAACTCTCGAAGATGGTCAACAATCATAGACACAATTCTTGTCTCTAGCTGAGAAACGCCAAAACAAAGCCAAACATGTCTTTGGTAGTTGATGGTCTTTGGGGGGGGGGGGGAGGGAAGGGGAGCTCTCATTGTCTGGGGTCATGTTTTTAGTCACGCTGACACCAGAAAAGTGGTTTTAATGGTCAGGCATGGAGTACCTGCACCAGAACATGTCCAGTACCTTCAGGTCAAGCAACAAAAAATAGTTCCAGCAGTGGTTGAAGACTTTAAAAGGGAGAGGTACTTAATCCATGCTCCACATCAAATATGCGAGGAAAGAATAAGGGAGAGAGGAATTCGCACTCAATAACCAATAGAAAGCAAGTATGAGTGACAAGCAAGCCAACAAATGGTACGTAATAGGCGGGCAGTACCCCTTTTTAATTTTTTAGGTCGAGCCTGGGCAGCGCATGTGCTGCTCTGCAAGGCATGCTGTATTATGGTATGGACGTGAAGCTCCGCCCAGTTTTTTCATTGGCTTGTGTTATTGTCCATTGTAAACTGTGGCTTTTCATTAGTCAATAGGCTTAGTAGTCCCTCCTTAGTACCACCTTTTCCCATTTTGTAACCTCCCATGAGGACGCCCCTTGTTACCTGTGTTGTTGCTTGCTAGGCTTTAATTACAGCCTCCCAGCACTGTTTTCTCAAAGAGCTTTGTCCTGCCTGCTCTTGCCAGCAGGAAAAGGCAGGACACGCTCATTCCTAACCCATTTGCAATGCAATAGGTCTCGCATTTGCGAGAGTTCAAGCTATTGGCATTGTAAATGGCAATGCCCCTTATTCATCTAGTTTTTTTTTTTTTTTTTAAACCACATAAATAAGGCCTTCCATGATACAGGGGCCTTTTACTTGAGAAACAGATGCCAGCGCTATGCTCCATCTAGAAGTCTGAGGTCTTCTGGCCAGCAGCTCTTGCTGATTCCTAGGTTTTCCCGCTCCCGCCTGGGTGGTCGTTCTTTTCAGGTGGTAGCCTCTCATCTCTGGAATAGCCTGCCGCCAGCTTTACGTCAGGCACAGGATCTCCTCAGTTTTAGGCGAGGATTAAAAACTTGGCTCTTCGTACAATAAATCGGTTGTCCGGGGGGTGATGTTTTCCGCTCTGTCACTGGTCTCCTTTCTCAGCGCCGGGACACTCCAGGGAGTAGCCGTGCGCTCTATAAGTGCCCAGTAACATAGTAACATAATAAAGGGCATTGTCATTTACAATGCCAATAGCTCAAACTCTTGTAAATGCGAGACCTATTGGATTGCAAATGCTTGTTTTTTCCCCCTTGAGATTTTGTAAGCGCTGTGCAGGCGAAACCAACAAGCATTGGTAAATGCATTAGGTTTTGCCTTTGTGATTTAATATAAATTTTATGTTGTAACATTAGATTTCACAAGAGGGCACACCTACGAAGGCGGGGGCATCGGGGGCTGCTGAGGCGAGTGAGGTCTGACATGCGGTCTCGAGCCTGCTTATAGCGGCGTCGCGGTGGCCAGTGGAGGCGGCGACCGGCAGGGCTGGAGACTGATGCACTAGGCTCGGACCTGAGGTTCCCGACGTGTGCCCGAGCCGGGCCCTGCCAGGGTGGAACTACGATGGGGGTGCCTGGGACGGCAGCCCGAGGGCCAGCGAAGAAAAGACATACACATCTTACGTGCTGAGAGAACCTGGGAACCCCCCTGCGGAGAGAGGCATACTGAGGGAAGAAGCTTGCGGAGGCCCGAGAGGCTGCCGAACCTGGAAGGCGGGCCCCGGGGTTCCCGCCACTGGGGCCTACCGACGGGCATCTGCTGAAGCGAACGAGCCCACGACCAGCAGCAGGAGGCTGAAGCATCCCACGAGTGCGCGCAGCACCAGGAGCACTACGGGGCGGGAAGACACCATGGGGAAGCCCCCCAAAAAGGACAAGGAAGAGACCACAATGGGTAGGCCTTCAGAGGAGAATGAGAGGGCCTCGACGCAGAAGGAACACTTAGCAGACCCCACGCTCCAGGATATATTGCAGGCTATTACCACGTCCAGTGAACGCCTGGAAGGTAAAATTGACTCTGAGCCTGGACATGGGATTGCTCCAAGAGGATCACAAAAAACTGGCGGACCGAGTCAAAGCAAACGAGGGGGAATTAGCTGCAGCGATGCCGGCGCTGACAGACATGAAGCAACGAATGGCCAAGCTTGAAACTAAAGTGCGAGTGCTGGAGGGCAGGGCCGAGGACGCTGAAAACAGGTCACACAGAAGTAACCTAAGAATCATAGGCCTACCAGAGAAAATTGAAGGCCGCAGCATGACAGACCACCTCGAAACGTGGCTTCGAGACGAGTTAGCACCAAACGGCTTATTGAACTTCTTTGCCCTAGAGAGAGCGCACCGCGTCCCTGCAAAGCCACCCCCACCGGGAGCACCACAGCGGGTGGTGATAGCGAAACTTCTTCACTATAAAGACAGAGACCACATTCTTGCCCAGGCGCGCCTTAGAGGAGACATACAGGTGCAGAACTCCACAGTGCGCATCTTCCCGGACTTTTCCCGCGAAGTGCAGAGACAGAGGGGATCCTACCGTGATGTGAAGCAGAGGCTGCGACAACTAAACTATAAATACGTGACGCAGTACCCGGCCATGCTGCGAGTTACATCAGACAGGGGTACAGAGTTCTTCAGAACCCCTCAAGAGGCGTCAGATTGGCTGGATCGACGTGGGGGGGGGCGGGGCAGAGCTACCACGAGATCCGGACAAGAGAAGGCGACGAAGAAACCGCTCCAGGAACAGGAAGGCTGGGACAGAGACTCTGGCACCTACGCAGGAAGAGGCGCAGCTTGAACGGCGGAGCGCGATGCAGGAGGTAGCGCTGATCAGCGGCGGAATGAGGAGCCAGGACTCTCCTGAGGGCAGTAAGACTGCAGCAGACACTGGCTCAGAGGCTGGGTCCAGCGACTCTGAGGCGCAGAGTATGACACTCCCAATCGTCACCCCACAGACGGCGGAGGATATCATCTAATGGAGTTGAACGGTGGGCTGAGAAATGTATGTCTGGTTTGTTGCGGGGCCCTCCTGCCTCTACAATAAGGTACAGGGGTAGATAGAGGGGCAAGGCTGTGGGGAAGACTTTGGATGTCATGGAGGGAGATGGCGGCCGCAGAGACTGGGAGAACATCGAAGGGTGGCCTCCCCCTGGGACTGACTGATTGGACTGCAAGCAGTCACTTGTAGACGTTACAAACTAGTTTGGATGGGGGTTTTTTCCTGCTTATCCTGGGGAGTGGGAGTTGGGGAACATGTTTATTGTTGAACTGGGGGGGGACACCTTGAGTTGCAGCGTGCGAGGCACCACGAGGGGTTGAGTAGAGGAGGTGCGCAGGGGGGGGCCACACTGCCAGGGAGGCTAACAGCACACAATAGTACTCGATAATGGCTGATAAACAGCAATATAAGTGTGTGACCTGGAACATTAGGGGCATGCATACGATGTCAAAACGTCACAAGGTCCTCTCATACATTAGAAGGCGGGGAGCCCAGATAGCTCTTCTGCAAGAAACGCACCTAACGCTGAAGGAAGGGCAGGCGCTACAAAGACGGTGGAGAGGGCAGCTCTTTTACACCGCTTATTCGGCCTATGCGCGAGGGGCACTAATATGGGTGCAGGCGGGGGTCCTATTCCAACTGCTGAGCTCCGTGGAGGATCCGGAGGGGCGATATGTGGCCGTAAAGGGCCGATTAGAGGGTCGAGAGATTAGTATAATCAGTGTCTACGCCCCAATGTAGAGCAGCCTGCCTTTTTCGCGACACTGAGCCACAGACTGGCACAATATTTGGCGGGCACTGTTGTGGTGGGAGGAGACTTTAATAGTGTAGACGACACACAGTTGGACAGATCCCACGTCCCCCTTACGAAATTCCCAGGCGGCGCGCGCCTCTCATGCATTCACCACATGGAGGCAGAGTTGGGGTCTGTTAGATGCATGGCGGACCGTAAACCCACAAGGAAGGGACTATTCTTACTTTTCAGCAGTCCATGAGGTGCATGCGCGACTAGATGCTTTCCTATGCTCTGTAGATGCTAAGCGTCATGTCACTGCTGCAGAATACCTTGCGCAAACCATCTCGGACCATAATCCACTGGTCTTGTCCTTGAAGTGGGCCCACCCACTAACGGCGATTCCTACATGGCGACTTCGCCCGGACACCCTGGAAGACCAGGTCTTTCGGGAAGAGATTAGGGGCGAAATAGTGCACTATTTCCAAACTAACTCGGGAACGACCACATCGCTGAACACATAGTGGGACGCCTTCAAGGTGGTCCTGCGGGGCCAATGCATTACGCGGGCTACAGGTGTCAGGCGCGTCCTCATGAGCGAAGTAGAGGGGGCAGAGACAGCTCTTAGAGAGGTGGAACGTAGAAGGCCAGGGCGCCCCGAGCTTCAACAGGCACTCTTAGACGCCAAGGAGGAAGTGGCGAAGCAAACGGAGAGGCTTAGAAGCTTCGACTATAAGAAATATTTAGAGCGCACGCACGCTGAGAGGGACAGATCAGGATCGCTCCTGGCATGGCTGACGAACCCGATGAATAGGAGTCCCCCCCCTGGTGGAGATAGAAGATGAGTGGGGGGTCAGACATTTCACACAAGAAAAGATCAACGAGGTCTTTGCCCACTATTATGCCAAACTCTACAAGAGAACGTGCGAAGGCGAACCTAGGGACATGAGGGAATACCTGGCCGACCTGCCGCTGATGAGCTTGAGCCCAGAAGTGGCAGAAGACTTGGGAGCAGATATCAACCAGCGGGAGATAAGGGTTGCCATTAAGAGCATGGCGCGAAACAAGACCCCGGGCACGGACGGCCTACCGGCCGAATTCTACGCAACATAGACAGAGAGCTTCCGCAGACCCCAGAGCACTTCCTCTTAGGGTGGTTTCCCCATACGGCCAAAAACAAAGTGACAGGGAAGTTCCAGGACCTTGCCTATGTCCTCGCAAAGAGGGAGATAGCCAGAAAATGGAAAGCGCCAGGAGGGCCGCGGATCACCACATGGAAAAAAGAGCTTGAGAGGTGGGCGGGAGCGGAAGGCAGACTGCTTTTCAGAGAGGCCAGCCGAGGAATAGGTAAGATGGAAAGGGCCAGAGCCTGGGAAAGTTTAGTGGGTGAACTGGTGGAGAATGAGCAGAGCAACAATAGCGGAGCGGGCACGCCAAGGTGGAAGAACCAGATCAGGACGTTAGACGCGAGGGACAACCAGCCTAAACTCGCCCGAAGGTACAACACTGCAATGCAAGATCGCTGAACACCGAACACACGAGAATCCGGTTACAAATTGACATACCCGCCTGATTACCAAAGCGCAACTCAAGGGGGGTTGGGGGGGGGGGGCGGGGGTTAGTTTTGTTTCTATGGGAATGTTCATGAGAACACACCAATGAATGTTAATGGCACGATATGTACCTTGGATGATAGATTTGAGCCTCCGAACGAATCTGTATGCTGATATTGTTTAAATGCCAATAAAATATGGTTTAAAAAAAACATTAGAGTTCACAAGCGCTGTGCAGGAGAAACCTAAAAATGGCTTCTATTGTCTCATGGTAATTTAAGCATCACCACGTAAAACTGGCCACTGCATTTCGGAAGATAAGGAACGCATGAAGTCATAGATCACTAGGTTATTACAGAGCTATAAACATATGTGGGAGGACCAAAGCTCATATGTTTACGTCGTTTTAAAGCCGGCTCAGCCTTTGGTTCTTCAAAAGACGATAAAATTGGTAGGAGTAGTTGTGTGTTTTGGGTGAATAAAAAGGTAACAATAGGGGGTGCACAACCTACTCACGCCGGATAAGGCACTACATCTTGCAATCTATACCCTAATGATTGCTTGTAGTTAACAATTTCATCCTTCAACTCCCAACACATGTGTTATGCTCATAAATTATCATCACTCGCATCCCTAAAACTATACAAGGTGTTATAAGGCTTTTGTATCGTGGAAATACCTGTCATATGACCATTTCCATTAATATTGTTAACAGAACCCGCATGAAAAGCCCACTGTTGACACCAGTTTGTTTTTGCTTTGCCAAGATCCAGGAAAGCATGTCCACTCCAAACACTGCACATATAGAATACCACATTAATCCGGGGTCTTCTTCCCTAAATAAATTGCAAAAAAAAAGAGCTACGTTAATTTGTCATAACTGAGAACGACGTGGGCTAACTGATCGCCGGCTGGGTATCCCATTCAACAAGAAGAGAAGGAAAGCAAAGCGCGGCGTCCAAGCTCCCACTCACCTTAACGTACAGAATCTTGTGCTAGTCCACTTATTTGAAAAGCGCACGGAGTACACCGGATGACAGTTCTCAAACAGCGCCAGTCTGGGCTCTGTAAAACAAGTGACGGTGAGTGCCATCCTCTGAGCTTTGAAGGTGCTGCTGAGTTCGCATGTTTCAACTCGCTGCTTCCTCCTTCGGCTCCGCCCAGTCAGGCATGCAAATTAAGTTGGAACACCTGTAAAAGAAGCCCAAAAGACGTTGAATCTTCCTAAAGATGTAGACAGCCTAGGGGAAAACCAATAGGTTTCCGAAAAAAATGCTAGGTGGGCGTGCAATAAAATGTATTCACTGTTCTCAGTAATAACATTGTATTTTGAAATATGTATTCGTAACCTCCTTTGATTTAGGACACTAATTTCACACGGAATCACGTCATTTGAGGATCATGATAAACGTACGCATTTCTATTACTATCTTTTGTAGAATGATCATGTAGCGTAAAATGAATTTCACATCCGTTATAATTGCAAAACCAAGAGAAATTCAGCAACTGTGCTCTTCCTAGATCAATACAAACAGGGACTACAGGACTGTAAGATGCTGACTAGAAATAGAACAAGTATCACAGGAGCGGAGAGGATGTGGTGCAGAGGGAAGAGCTGCTGACTCGAGCTGGAGATCCCGGTTTGAGTCTCGTGGAGCAACATCCTGTGATTCTGGACAAATCACTTAATTTATCCTGGTGATACTTTTCTCTATATAAATCTGCTGCAAGACGAAAAAGTATTACGAGGCAAAACTTTATGGAAAAAAAGTTCCACCAACGTGGATGTTAGCAGTATTTTGGCAACTGGAAACTGATCAGAGAAGCAGAGGAGGAACAAGCATTGGTAAATGCAGAAAAATATGCTCCAGCCAATAAAAATGGAGGAAAAGTGAGTGGCAAGCGCTGGAACCAATGAAAAGCCAGGAAAGAGAGAAGGCGGGATGCAAGTCCCTTTTAAGTTTATATGAAAAACAATAGATTTCTCAAGTACAGCACAAGCCCTGTGCAGGCGAAACCTAAAAAACAACTGTTCCAGAACATAATTCTTAACTTGGATGCCTGCCACAGAGTGGAAGGGAGGGGGGGTCTCTTTTTAGGAGGAGCTATGGACGAGGCAAGCAGCGAAAGAAGAAACCAGTATTCTCGCCAGTGTGCCTGCTACCTGAAAGAAATAAAATGTGTGCAAGTGGTTAAACAGCAAATCTAAAAGATGCTTGGGAGCCAACATGTTGTGTTAATTGATGGAAGAACTGAAGTTTTTAATAGGGACAAAGTTATTCGGAGAGGTAATATAAGAATGAGTTCTGTAGTGTGTCCTAATGGAAACATTTTTTTTTTTTTTTTAAAGGTTTGCAGTAAATACAGTCTGATTGCTTAGTACTAAATATTTATCTTAAACACTAAGGGCATTAGAGTTTTGCAGGCAAGATTCTCGGTCACAAATGTTGCACATGTCCCGTTAGCCACATTAGAGGTGTATTATAGCCTATGACATTTGTAATACAGTGGACAGGATGTTCGTCATATTTTGTATTCCATCCGCAAACTCTAACTAAAGCCCTTTTAAATCGGTCTTTAAATCTCTATGCACATTTTGCAGCAGCCTGACTTCTGCAGTGTGCAATACAAATTTAACATAATGACTTACATATTCACAGTTATTTGTCTCAGTGTGGGACCTTGTAGCATTAAAAATACACGTCACCGTTCTTGAGTGCAGCCTTGTAGCATTACAAATATACGTCACCATTACTGAGTCCATCAACCAGGATTCAGTTTTGTGACTGTTTACACACACCTACATCTGCAGTGATCACATTAATGGGCTGAACTTTCATAACATAAAAGAATGCATTTGCATGATATAGATTGTCTTTTTACTTGTAAATTGTGCTTTTAACATTTTTATCCTGTTTGTTGGTTGTTACCCTGTAAGTGCTTTTATGGCCTATATTCCTGGCCAAATAAGGATGATCCTGAATGCATTTGCCACATTTAAGGTGTGTGCGTTATACCAGCAACACTGTTGTACAATACTTTATTTGCATCCACGTCTCTGACCCCGCACTGAAACTTCCTGACCTTGCCCCATAGCACTCAGGATCACAGTTCCCATACTTTATGCGTTTCAACCCATGGACGAGTGCAGAATACTTCATAAGAGACCTTCATTGCGAACCCCATCTCCGACACAGGACATAACACATCAGATAAAATTACTGTGCGTGTCCTGGCAACTGCAGTAGCCCTGGCTAAGACACATGACGACAGGGCTGACGCCCATTCAGCCCAAAGGGCCTTGCTCCCGTCTTCCTGTGGCTCACGTGTTTCCTCTAGTCCTTACTCTTCCTTGTGCCTCCTGTGTTCCTTCCTCAGAGGTATGCCTCGCGCTCTCCCTGCGGCTTGCGTCTTTCCTCTAGTCCTTACTCTTCCTTGTGCCTCCTGTGTTCCTTGCTTAGAGCTATGCCACACTTTCTCCTATGTGGTCCGGCTCCTTGGTTCCTCACACTCCTGTATCTGTCACTCTTTCTTTCACCTCATGCCAGCTGTGTGACTTGATCTCCTTTATGACTCCTGCTTTCATTGTTCCTCGCTGTCTCTTGTGGATCTCATCTCCTCGGTTGTTCACTGTCTCCTGTGGCTCGTATCTCCTCTGTTGTTCAGTCTGTGGTTCACATCTCTGTTGTTCATTGCCCCCTGTGGCTCATATCTCCTCTGTTGTTCACTATCTCTTGTGGATCTTATCTCCTCTGTTGTTCACTGTCCCCTGTGGCTCATATCTGCTTTGTTGTACAGTCCCCAGCTTCCCGAGTTTCTCTCTCTCCCCTATGATTTGAGACTCCAGTACTATGTTCCTTGCTCTCCTACGTGCCTCGCTCTTTCCTCTGGCCCTACTTTCCCATGTGCCTCCACTGTTACCCCTCCCCCTCTACCCCTGACTCTGACCCTGCTCTCTCTGTGACTCCCTTGTATCCCTCCCTATGACTCGTGCCTCCTCTGACCCTGCTCTCTCTGGGACTCCCTTGTATCCCTCCCTCTCTCCCTATGACTCGTGCTGCATCTGGACCTGCTCTCTCGGTGACTCCCTTGTATCCCTCCCTCTCTCCCTATGACTCGTGCTGCATCTGGACCTGCTCTCTCGGTGACTCCCTTGTATCCCTCCCTCTCTCCCCATGACTCGTGCTGCATCTGGACCTGCTCTCTCTGGGACTCCCTTGTATCCCTCCCTCCCTCTCTCCCTATGACACGTGCTGCATCTGGACCTGCTCTCTGTGACTCCCTTGTATCTCTCCCCGTGACTCGTGCCGCCTCTGGACCTGCTCTCTGTGTGACTCCCTTGTATCCCTCCCTCTCTCCCTATGACTCGTGCTGCATCTGGACCTGCTTTCTCTGTGACTCCCTTGTATCCCTCCCTCTCTCCCTATGACTCGTGCTGCATCTGGACCTGCTCTCTCTTTGACTCCCTTGTATCCCTCCCTCTCTCCCCATGACTCGTGCTGCATCTGGACCTGCTCTCTCTGGGACTCCCTTGTATCCCTCCCTCTCTCCCTATGACACGTGCTGCATCTGGACTTGCTCTCTCTGTGACTCCCTTGTATCTCTCCCCGTGACTCGTGCCGCCTCTGGACCTGCTCTCTCTGGGACTCCCGTGTATCTCACCCCATGACTCGTGCTGCCTCTGGACCTGCTGTCGCTTCTGCCTCCCCTGTATCCCTCCCTACCCCAGACTCGTACCTCATCCACCCCACTTTTCTTTGCTCCTCTTTTTACTCCCTGATACCCCTTCCTCTCTCTCCGTGACTTGTGCCTCTTCGGGCCCTGCTCTCCCTGTGACTCCGCTGCATCTCTCCCACCCTCTCTCCCCATGACTCGTGGCTTCTCTGGTCCTGCTTACCCTTGTGCCTCCCCTGTACCCTCGCTCGCTCCACCAATGGCTGCTGGGTCCTCAGTGCCTCCCTCCCTCCTCTACGCCGTCCTGTCTGCCCTACGCCTCCTCTCTGCCTCGCTTTCCTCCTCAGGCCCGGTGCCTTTGCTACCCCAGCCTTGGAATGATCCGAGCGGCGGCCTGGTTCGGGTCCCGAATTCTGGGTCGGTGTCTGCAGCCCCTGCCCGGAGGAGCCGCCCGGCGGTGCCCTGGGGCTCCCGAGTGCAGGCATGGCTCACGGTAGGCACCTCGCGGCCCCGGTCAGAGTGAGTGAGAGAGAGAGGGCGGCGGCTCCGGCCAGGGCAGAGGTCAGTGTGGGAGATGGATGGAGAGGTGGGCCGCGGCCGAGGCTTAGGGGAAGAGAGGAGCCCGCATAGTGCTGGGCTGGAAAGAACATGTGAAGTGGGCGCCGCGGTCCCGGTCATAAAGGCCCCGTCTTCCGGCGACGCTGCATGTGCCTGAACCTGTTTGTGTTTGAGTGTCCGAACCCCAGGTAACTGACACCAGGGCGACGCCCACGCGGTACTGCCTCCAGTAGTGGCATCGCCTACACAGCCCACGGAGGCAGCATCCAGGACTCCCGCAGCGGGCGCCATCCGAGCATCATCCACCGTGTCCACAGAGGGTACCATCCAGACCGTCCTCGAGGAGGCTTCATCTATCGCATCAGCAGGACACTGCATCCGTAGAGGGAAACTTTAAAAACATTTACAACCCCCGCAGGGGCCGCCACCCCGCGCGTCACTAACAGCATCCAGAGCTCCGCAGGGGCCACCATCCCTCAAGAAAGCAAAACCTAGAGTATTTACAACACTAGCAAGACTTTCACTCACAGCACCAACAGGGACACCTTTCCAAGAGGGCGCCATTCAAAGAATCAGTGATCCTAATCCACAAGGGCGTCATCCCCAAGTGGCCGCTCCTAAGGCATCCTCGGGGCCTTCACTCACAGCTTCCACCGTGTACAGCACCCACCGGGGGCCACATCCATATGTGACACCGTCTAAGGCATCCTCAAGGCCTTCACTCACAGCTTCCACCGTGTACAGCACCCACCGGGGGCCACATCCATATGTGACACCTTCTAAGGCATCCTCGGGACCTTCACTCACAGCTTCCACGGTGTACAGCACCCACCGGGGGCCACATCCATATGTGACACCTTCTAAGGCATCCTCGGGGCCTTCACTCACAGCTTCCACTGTGTACAGCACCCACCGGGGCCACATCCATATGTGACACCTTCTAAGGCATATTCAAGGCCTTCACTCCGCTTCTGCGGCGTACAGCGCCCACCGGGAGTGCCATTTACAAGTGACCCCTCCCAAGGCATCCTCAGAGCCATCAGTCACAGCTTTTTTGTTGTACAACACTCACAGGGGGCCACATCGCCAAGTGACGCCTCCCAAGGCATCCTCGGAGCCATCAGTCACAGTATCTATGTAGGACAGCATCCGCAGGGTGCACCATCCAGAGCATAAATAGGACATCGTCTGTAGTCCAAGCCTTAGCTCATCTACAGGAGCCACTATCCAAAGCATTCACAGATAGCACCATTGGGGTCACCATATATACCAACACCTGGTGCCCTCATGCACAGGTGTTACCACTAATTGGGGACCTTGTGCACAACATGCTCATAGGACACCATCCACAGCAGTCAATCGGGTAGCCTTGCAGGCAAAAACTAGAACATCCACAGCTGGCATCATTTGAGCATCGTCCACAGGGGCATCGCTCAAAGCATCCAAATTCACTGTGGGTATCACTCAGAGGGTCTCTTTTGGACGTACACTCCACAGCATCCCCAGGTTGCATCAACTCCTCTACAGGGCGGCATCCATTGGATGTACAACCAGGGGCGCAATCAACTGGGGCCACCTTCTAAAGCATCTATAGGCATATCACACTTTAGCATTAGTGGGGGCAACATACAAGGTTCTTCCTACGAACTCCGCAGGGGCATCACCCTAAGGTTTGGGTCACTAGCAGGTGCCTGCATTCACCCAGGACAGTCTCCGTTGGGGACATACTTACCCTCGTGGCTGAATCCACACATTTGCCCATCTACAGGTGGCAGGTAACTTCCACAGGACGGACTACGTTTGGCACGTACATATTCTGTAGTGACCTTACAGGAGAACTCCAGTCTGCTTACACAGGAGCAGCTTGCAGAGAACCAACCGCATATCCTCTGTTTATTATCCTGCATGGATTCTACCGGGGTCCCGCCATGTCTTCATGCCAAGAAGAGACTGGTCAGTCACAGTTGCGGCTGTCTGTCTGACATCCAACAAGGCTTGTTGTCACTGTTTACATTTATTGGCAATTGTTTATGAATTTAAATTTTTCAAAGTAGATAAAGATGAGTCTAGGGATTTCTTGTTACCACGAACAACATGGTACCTACTGTAGCATTGTGGTTGTTCTATCAATATGTAGTTATTTTTCTGATACTGCTCCACCAAATCAGTGTGAGCGCATCCTATTGGCCTGCACCTAAACACTCTCGGCCAATCTGTTGAGTTTGTTCAATAAATAAAAAGCCCACGGAGACCTACACATGCCTCTTGCTTACAGTAAAAATAATTTTGCATTACTACGATACATTTAGGTGTTATCAGATTATAAGGAAGGATGAAGGTGTAATCTGCACATAATTCTTACTATAAATGAAACGTACATTTTACTTTTGATATTAAAAGATGGACATTTCTAGCACAGAGCTGTAGGGAATTTTCTGTAGTGTTTATTCCAGAGGATGTGTTGTACAGTTTAGTAGACATCTGTTTAGGTTTCCAGTTTAACACCTTAGTTCTGCAGTGGCTTTCTGCAAGTTCTAGTGGTGCTAATAGTCGAGATAATACTGGTTCGGGCCGTGATGAGCCTGCTTCGTGGCTCTCAAACATTAATTCTTGTCGGCCGGGTTTCACCTATCAACCTTCATTTGCCTCTGAGGCATGAGTCTATCTCCTCTGATTGTGCAACTAACTTTGGACTATTGGTTTTATATTAGCCAGCAACGTATGATAAACTGTTATCTTCCCGCTGATTCACACTATGTCAGACCAAGTATTCTGGTTAATTGCAAATTAGACTAGGGCAATGGCTTGGTGGGCTTCTAGATTACTCAGTAGCCAGGCCAGATTCTTAACACAAGCCTTGGCATTGGCAGTGCCAATACGTATGGCTTTAAAGGAATGTATGCTAATGTGTTAAAAACCTGGGAACTACTCTGCGTTACCTTTTTCTCATTGGCATACTTTAAGACACTCCAAGCCTGAAAGGGCACTTTTTAAGTATGTATGTGTGTGTATATATATATATATATATATATATATATCCTGTAAACTCGTCTCTGACTTCAAATCGTAGAAAAGACGAAGCGAACCCAAAATTGCAGTGCTCTTTTCTTTATTGTATGCCCAGCACCGCCGCCATTACGCGTTTCGATCCTCGTGGGACCTTGATCACATGACGAGATATATATATATATATATATCTCCACACAAACCTCCTCCAGACAGAAGAAGCAGAGGCCACACAGGGGAATCCTTCAGAAGCTCTTTAATGGACCATCAGGGCATAAACACACACACACAATAGTATGATTTTATTTAAAAACATAGAATTTTTAAAGCTAAATGTTAAGTTATAAATTTACCCTCAATCAAGCAATTAATACTTTTAGCAAAACCAATTTATTTAATGTAGTGTTAATAAATAGCATTGAATAAGTTACAAATTACACTAATTTAAGGTTAAGTTGATAAAGTAATTGCTATGCATTTTAAAATTGAGTTGGCTGGATTTAATATTTTCCATTATACACTAAAATGTAAAAATTTGACAATATAATCTCGTTTATATAAATTTAAAAAAGGTGGTTTTGGGGGCTTACCCCCCCATTAAAGGCTGGGGTTTCTATCTTTTAAGCAAGACAAAAATGTTTTAAATTTAAAGTCACTTAAATACTTTTAGAAACTATACTTATTAATCAGAAATAGGGTGGGGTTGGAGGGGATTAAAATTGTATGTTGGACTAGGAACCCAAATCGTTAAAACGGGCCTAGAATTGTTATAAGAGAACCAATATTTTTTTGTGAGGTTGTCCGGCTCGAGGGCGTATACACATGAGTGGCATCATAGAAAAAACATGATGGTCAGCTAGGTATCGGACAGTCACAAAGAAGTCTGTCTGTTTTCACTGGCTGTGACCATTTGAATGATAGCATCATGAAAGACCTACACCAAAATAAACTCATGATTGGGTGATTCAGTAGATTTCTGCCTTGTACACTGCTTTGCTCCAGTCAATATTTTTTTTCTTTATGGCATAATTAGGGGGTGTGTGTGTGTGTGTGTGTGTGTGTGTGTGTGTGTGTGTGTGGGTGTGTGTGTGTGTAGGTGTGTGTGTGTGTGTATAGGTGTGTGTGTGTGTGTATAGGTGTGTGTGTGTGTGTGTGTGTGTATAGGTGTGTTTTAAATAAACCATAGATTCGCACACGAAGGGGCAATGCTATCTTTGTTTTCTTCAAAGGTGAATGCTAACTATACTAAATCGCGGAGCTATTTCATACTACAGGTCTTGATCAAAGGAAAATAGTCCTACTTCGCTGTTTGTCCAATCAAAATAGTTTGACTACAGATAATACAGTGGTCTGTATTGTCTATCTACTGCTGTCATGTAATTATGTATTCAAAGAAATATTTTTCCTTTGCAGTACCTTGCCTTGCTATATTTACAAAAAACAATAACATAAAAAAACAGTGGCATTAATTTAGTAACTGAAGTTTAGCTTAATAAAACATTAAAGTGAGCTGAGGCGTTAGTTCAACCCTGCTGTAGAGTTTGAGAACATTTTTGCTCACCATGGAAAGGATTTCACTTTTTTGTAATATAAAGCAAAGTGTTTGCCATTGTGGCAGGTAAAAAATATATTTATCAATGCTTTTTACCAACCAGAGGCCAGCTGTTAGGGATTTAGTCCTAACAGTAGTCCACTTTAGGGCCTAAGCGCTGTCAGTGGTCAGCTATTAGAGCTTTAGCTGCCACTGTGGTCCGCTATAATGGATTTAGCCCCGTTACTAGCGTGCAGTTAGTGTTTCAGTTCTACCAGTGATCATAGTCGATGATTTATCTCCGCCTTACCTCCCTGTCTTCAACCTCCTTTTGTGTTGCGCTCTTTTTGCTTTGCTTCCACTCTTTCCCACCTTCCTTCGTCATTCTTAACCCTTCTCGTTATAACCTTTCTCCCAATCTCACACCATCCCCCCTCCACCTACCCCCCACCCCCACTGCCTACCTTTCCTGTCCAGTCAGCCAGATGCCTAAGATGACTACCTATTATGTCCTACCAATCTGCCAACCAAAACAGTTTGAGTGTTTTCGGGTAGCTTTTTGTAGTCACAAGTTTTCTACCTCATTCCCTGTTCCCTTTCCTCTTCTTGTCCCAGCGCTTTGAGGCAGCCTCAGTGCAGACTGCCAACCAATATATGGCAGTATTTTGTTTACTTTGTGCCCTCTTGTGTTTCTGTATATAAGGTCAGATATAGAATACCATTGAAATGGAGCCCTGTCCAAGCCGTCTGTCGAATAATGGTCAAGCTTGTGAAGGAGCCTTCTGTATGATCCCATGGCTATGCTACCGCTAACATGCATCACTTAGACATAGTATTTCAATGTGTTTTGCAGCATGGCTGGGACCATACTATCTATAAGAGGAAAAGACTCCCTCCTGTGAAGAAATCGTTGGTGTACTACCTGAAAAGCAGAGAAGTAAAAGTTCAGAGTGATTCCGGCTACCACAGAGTATTGTGTGGTTATGCAGCTCAAAAGCTTCCAAGCCTCCTGCAGGAGAAAGAGTTCCAGCTTGGGACCCTGAATAAAGTGTTCGCATCTCAGTGGCTAAACCACCGACAAGTGGTTTGTGGAACAAAGTGCAATACAGTAAGTGTGTGTCTATGTTGATTTTTTATTTTTTTTATAAAGTATTACTGGGTGAAATTATTACTGGGTGAAACATCCGTGTGATAGAGGGCGCATATTGCTTTTAGCTGACTGTAAGAAGGCTTTAATTCTTTCTGAGAAAGGGACATTTGGACACATTTGTATGTACTAATAAGTTGTCTGTACTGTTATTTATTAATAGGAAAGATACGGCTGTTATGTTTATATTAAGCCACCCACCCCCTTTAGTATTTACTTTTAGACATTCTCCCTCGTGGAGAAAGAATTTGCAGGGTATTGTCAAAACAACTTGAGCCTGGTCCCTCCCTGAGCCCAGTTCTTGTTCCCAAAACACAACTGCGTGCCATTTTGATGGGTTCTTCTTTAGGTTGTGTAGTCCAAACCCTTGATTGCAGACCTTTAAGAAATCCTGCATCCATAAACGGAAATGTATGTTGGCCATCTTCTTTCTTTAGGTTTACCTTGCGCAGGTTGTTCGGACCATAAGCAGGTCAATGAATCTTTAAAGGCTTGATATGGTAGATGTAATCTGTAAAACAGCCAGATGGTCTGCGCTCTCCACTTTCTGCATTCCCTTTACTTGGAATACTAGCTCGGTTTTAAATGATCAGACTAGGGCTTAGTGTATACTGTTAACTCCGTGCTTCTTGAGTTGAAATCTAATAGCGTTAAGAAAGGAAAGAGGACTTGGGGTGTAAATGGGTACAGGCTACTCACTGTTAGGCCCTTTCCTTCGTATGTGCCACCCCCCTTTCCCTCGCCTATTCATTTCAAAGCATCTAGCCATTTGGGAATAAGGAAAATATTCGAGGAGACGCACAAGTGGGTAGATATTTGGAGCCATGGCCTATACAGATGGTGTGCTAAAGATTCCATATTTGACAGTGCACTTTAGTAGCTAATGGGATCAGGAAAGATGCCCGCATATAGGAAGGAAGAAAAAATGCAAAGATAAGGAGAAAGTAGTCAGTACGATGAGTAGCACGGCCTGTTGGTTACATAAATGTGTCGGTTATTTATGTAGCCTGGAAAAACCTTTGAAACAGTAGTTTTAACTTTTAGTTTGAGAATAATTGTTACGAGCGCCAACAATCTAAATGTAAGCGTGTTTCTCAGGGGAAACAAATCTGTGTTAGACTGTGCATTCTAGTTTCAGTGTCTGGGGTTTCCCACCTAGTTTGTGATTAATTTACATACTAATACCTACAGTATCGTAATTAATTACACTTTCATCAGATAAAAAAAAAGTATTTTTAACAGCTTGACAACTGACTGTGAAGTATCAGATTTGCTAAAGTGGGAAATTATTTGTGGACCAAACCAGAGTTGCAAGAAATTGAACTATTACTCGTTTCTTAAATAAGTTATCCACACACCATCTAGGACTGCATCTTGCTAGGTAACCTTGAATATGTGATTTATTAGTGAATGGTGTATGTACCAAAATGTCGAGATTATACATCGCCCACACACATACCAGGACGTTTAATGACAGTTACTGTTGCATTTAGTTATGATTTAGGAAAAGGTTCATGTTTTCACAGCATAAACCCACACTTAACAGCTTGCATTGTGTTGATAGCTTGAATATATCTTTGCCAAAATAGCCTTGAATTAATAGTTGTACTCCGAATAGCTTCAGGATTTTGGCTGGTAATAACACTCAATCAAAAACGTTAGCAATTGTGGTTTGCACAATTTGAAAAATATAAATGTCTATAAATTTTTGCTACTGTAGAGTAAGTGTCAGAATTGTATTAATAGTTTTGCAGCATGAATTTGCTATGGTTACACTTTTTGCTTTCTCTAGCAGTTGACTCCAGAATAGTTTGTGAAAGGGGTGCACTCCACCTCCCATCCCCTAAATTCTTAACCTCACCCCAAAGAAATAATCTACGTGAGGTCAATTACTTGCTTTTAATCTGCCAGATTCTGGTGTGGATTAGCGCTCCATACTGCAGTGCGATCCAGTTTATTTGTGTACAGTGTTTTTAATAATGCCCATATCCTCAGCCATTTGAAAGTGCCATGCCCGGCGTAGACAGGGCTACCTGCGCCTTCTCTGGGTAGTACTTACCTGCCTCAACAGGCCCTTTAAAATTACCAAACATCAGACCACCTACGCACCTTCTGTAGCCTTGCTTGGCCTTCTGACCAGGTGGAGTCCCAGAACCGGACAGGATATTGGTCTTTGGGACCAGGCTGGGCTCATCACCTTGGGGGACCTGTTTGAGAATGGTCAGCTCCTCTCTTTCCTGGCCTTGATCGAACACTTCTCTCTTTCCCGGTCTTGATGGAACACTATGGCTAACATGAAGGTCAATTTCTTTTTTACGCCTCACTGAAAAGTTCCCTTAGGGACATCTGGGTGAATCAGGATGCAGAGCCACCCACCAGCTCCGTCAAGTCCTACATACCCTGGGTAGCGGCTGTAGAATAATCAGTTGAGAGCTTGGGCCCTGAGCGACCAAGTGCAAACCTCTCTGCAATCATTGAGTGATATGTGGGCATAGAGGTGGGCGAGCCAACAAATTAACATGGCGCGGGGAGCCATAACTGAGCCATGGGTCTGGTTTAGCTGTTACAGCCCATGCACAAGCTAAGCCCGGAACATATGTCATCTAACTCATACAAAAATCATTATCAATAAAGCTACTTCAAAATCCAAAAAGGTGCATTTCTTTAACATGTGGAAGCTTTGATATTAATCGTTTTTAAATATCAACTTAACACCTTTCCTGCCACCGCTCCCCACCTTGGCGATAGTGCCATTAGTGAGCTAAGAGGCAAGACCGTTCTCATGACAAATGTCTTGCCTCAGTCATTTTGTCTTGTCAAGTGAACGCTGCATGTGGCCCAGATTCTTATAGATGAAAGCCTATTAAATCAATCGCAATATATTTTTTAATAATTGGTATTCTGAACTCACATATTTAAAGGTGCTTTCATATGCGATAGGGAAAAAAGGAGGTTTGGTAAAATAAAATATTTGCCTAACACATTACTTCCTTTAGCTGGCCCCTTAATTAATGCAGGTTTTCTAGTTTCACTTTGTGCAAATCAGCCAAGAAATGTGTATTTATTTGTCTCTCCTTTTTAGGTCTCGACTAGGCAGCGCATGCGCTGTCTCTTCGAGACATGCTGTATCTACAATGTGGGCTTCGAGCTCCTCCTATCTTTTTGATTGGTCCCTTTTAGTGCCCTTTGAAAATGGCAGCTTTTGTTTGGTGAATTGCCTAATAAGTTCCTGCTTTTGGTGTTTTGGAATCTCATGAGGATTGCCTCTGTTACATGTTGTCTTACTCATTTTATTTATTAATTTGTGTACGCTATTTTTTTGTTTACCACGGCGTTTGTACTTTTCACATGAGATCGTTTTTTGAGTGGCTATGTGACCGGCTTTATTTCCTCCCTCGGGCTCTGCGGGCCGCTCATTGGAGGAGGGGGCGGGGTAGAGCAGGACCGCTCTGTGGACTTATTGAGATCAGTGTTTGTCTCCTTTGCTCTTGGAGATCCCATGAGCTTACCTTCTAAAATCGGAGCACTAACTGCTCCGCTATAAATTAAAAAAAAAAAAAAAAACCACAGGCACCTGTCTCACTGAGCGTTTTAATTAATGGGAGCAGGGAAATTCAGGGCCAAACGTAGCCAGCAGTTCCCAGAGGCCGCTCTGCACCTCCCGCTACGTTGCTGCCTCTCTGGCTCTGCGGGCGGGCCCATTGGAGGAGGGGGCCACTCTGCAAGCTTGTTTCCGTTTGCTCTCAGAATCCATTCATAATTCCCTACATTTGTAAAGAGTACAATGGAGGTTTGTGGAGGTAGGGCATTTGAGAGAACAGGTCTCCCCGGTGCAAACAAAAATATCAAAGGATCAAGGAAATCGCAAACGGCGAACGAGAATGGACGTCTGTAGTCGTGTTTCATGTAGACCACGGGGAACCCCTCGTTACAACTCATTAAAAGAAAATTCCTCACTCGTGCAGGTTTGTTTGCGTCCAACTTTCTGAAATGCTGTAATGGCAACATTTTTTCTACTTGCGCCTTCATTACCCACTGTAGTCCTTCACTCCTCCTACAGCACCCTTTCTTTCCTCTTTAGTTCTTGCCCTACTCTTCCATTATCCTAACCCCCTCCCCCCCCCTTCATTACGCAGACCCCGCCTGCCCCTCTTCTCTTTGCCTTCCTGCTCCATGCAGGCAGTGCAGACATCGTGACAGCCGGTGATGACAAACCAAAACATTATTTGCTAATCCTAAAAATGTTATTTTCCCCCCAAAAAATTTGCTTTTCTCAGCACCAATTAAATTATAGATGCTACAAATCTTTCTGACATTTAATTCCCTGAAGTGGGAGAACGGTAAATGGGAACACGCACAATGCTCACTAAGCGAAAAATCGTACCGCCTTTTTTGTCAGAGGGCTCCTCTAATCAGAAGGCTTCAAGGGCAACAGCAAAATATATTTTTAAATATATTTTATGGGGCGAGGGGAGTCTCTGGCAGTAGAAGGAAATGCTGTTCCCTGGGATCATCAAGACTCTATGCCTGGTCTCAGGAACTGGTCATAGGTGTGGTGCTCACATTACTGTCATAGCAACTCCTCTCCAGTGGCAGACTGGGAGCCTATCTTAATTCCTGGGTGTATTCAAGGTGGTGTGGGCTTGGTGCAGAAGTGGTGGACTGCAGACTAGTACTGGCTGCCACATGTCCCTTCCCATGCAGCCCTGTTCCTCCCCGTCTTGTCATGACTGACGCCTCCCCTTCTCCTAGTCCATCTCCCTCACCCACAGTACTCTCTTCCCATCGCGCACACATCAGCCCCGTTTTCCCTCTCCCAATCCCATCTCCCTTTATTTCCTTTTCCCAATCTTACTGCTCATTACCCACCAGTCATGCTCCCTTACTTCCTTCTCCCAAACTTTCTCCTCCATTCCACTGTCCAATACTGCGCCATATTTCCTCCTTCCAGTACTACTGTTATGTTAAGATTTGTAGGGCGCACATATCACCCAATAGGTATCCTGGAGCCCTAATGGAAGAACCAGGTATTCAATTTTTTCAAAAATCTAGGATGGAGCTGGTGGAGGTATGAGTGTTACTACTGTCCAATTCACATCTCCAAGTACTGCTGTCCCATTCCTCCTCCCAAAGCCACTGTCCCATTCCTTCCTCACAGTCATTCTGCTCTATTCCCTCCTCCCAATACTACTGTCTTATTCCTTTCTCCCAGTCTTTCTGCCCTCTTCCCGCTTCTCGATACTACTGCCCAATTCCTCCTAGTACTGCTTCCCATTTCCTTCCTTCCTATACTGTTTCGTCATTCCCACCTCTCACTCCTACTAATATGTGTGAGTTTGTGAAAATTAACTGATATCTTACACAGGCTTCTCCAGTGCCAGCTGTTCGCTGTTAATAGAACTGAAGCAAAAGTCTATAACACTTTAAATAACTACTTCTCAATACAGTGTTATACTGTGCCTAGTTCTGTTCAGTCACTGGGCGAATGTCTCCTTCACTGTCCCTTTACCTTGACTTACATTAGTACACTGTGTTTTGTAAATAACAATTTCCCATGTTAATTGAGTTGGACCCAGCACATAAAATGTCAAAACGTCTTTCTTATAGAACATTGCGTAAGAGAAGGCAGGCAGCTATTTTTTTCGTTAAAAATCACTGCTGCCTCTTGACTTAAGTGTAAAGAGTGAGAGGATCTGCCCCTCAATGACAGAAAATACATTTATTAGCAAAGCAAAGGGAGCTCTGGATTATCACAGGTCTTCAGTGAGACACATTATTTGCTACTCCACTACAGACAGAACAGAAAAACACCTTTTAAAATGTTGTATGCTCAGATTAAGTGTCTGCTATAGCTCTTCAATCCCTGGCGGCACAGCACCCAGGATAATGTGCTGCATGGCTATACACTTAAAAAGGTCCAAAAGGCAAGACCTATTGACTAAGCCAATGCGTGTTATCTTAAATATTAATGCTTTATTTTGTACCTCTTTGTGGATGAGCGTAGAGTGAGGGTGTAGGCAGAAGCCACATGAAAGCTCAGCTTGTTATGGGCTCACGGTTGGGAAATATTGCTCTCCTGATTGACCGACTCGCCCCATGGCCCACTGAGTACGCATCCGAGGCTACCAGCTTCTCACCCGCCCCTTAATAATTTTGGCTCACCCCATCAGGGTGTTGGTAACCCCTGATTGTGACCCAGAGCCTCCTTTCGGTGGCATTACCCACCATTGATCCCCCCAACAATCTCTGGAATTCCTTGTCCTAGCTTCCTGACCTCTGCACACCAGAGATCCACCCTCACTACTCCAACCCCTCCCACCGTAGAACCCTTTTCGCTTACCAGCTCTACTGTTTGCATCTCACAGACAATCTTCAATAGGTTGCTATAATCCTCAAAGGAGCTCCACTTCCCTTTCATTGTTGCTCCCTCTTAACTGACCCACAGCTTAGCTTCACCCGGCCAACACTGGTCCCTCGAGGACCTATCGTCACCTAGGACTGGAGGCCAGTGGGAGGGCGAGCCAATGACCGGGCTAACTACTCTTCCTAGATGTTAATTTTTCTTTTAACATTGGTGAACAGGGGGGGGGGGAAGAGCGTGGCTTGGCCGCAAGATAAGATGGCAGCCTCTTAGCATAGCTCCGTCTGACAAGGGATAGAACCCCGTGATCCGTCCATTTATCCGTCCCCAAAACAGGGCATTGAGTGTGGTAACACCGAAGTAGAGGTCAGGAGTTCATGGAGCCGCTTCACTCCGCAGTGCATCTGGAGAGCAACTGGTGCTAACCTGGCCAGACGCAACAGCGGAGAATGCGGAGTAGAGGCGGGCCACGGCGTGATCCGGGCAAAGAGTGAGCACAGATGGACGCCCACGAGTCAGGAAGGAAGCGATAAGGAGGTATTGCGCCAGAGCCCTAAAAAATAATACGGAAAAGCAGGTGTGGAGCACTGTACTGGGTGCCACACACACCTGATCTGATCTCGGAGGAGACAGGCAAACACATGCCCGCAAGCTGAGAGGGAGGCGTGGGCTCCACAGCGAATTTAAGTGCAACAGGACGGGTGGGTTTCCGATCACATCCGCACCCAAAGAGAGAGTGTGCGGCAGCGAGGATAGGAGCTCTGGAGCACCGGAAGGCTCCAATCGAGTGTGACCGGCCTGTTGGGGGCCCGGGTGCTGGGCAGTTGCCAGCGCAGTGAATGACGAAGCGGGTGGCCGAGCACGAAGGGACAACCGACCCTGGGCCTGACTAGGCAAGTAACCTGACGAGAGTGACATCGCACCAGAGACGGCTACCCACAATAGTGCAGGGACGCGCCTAAGCCCGAAGAAAGCAAGGGAAGCAACAAGGCCTAGTGAGGGCGCGCAAAGGGGGGAATATCAAGAAAGAAATTAACAGGGGGCAAAACACCACAGCTGTCCTGAAGGTGCATCCAGGAGGTCCAGGGGAGTGATTACATGTAGGAGTTCAGCCCAACTGGGGTAGCCAATAAAGATTCTCTGCCCCCACCACCACTTAAGAGACAGTTGATTGCCACCAGATAATCAACATTATAGGGGAGGAGCTACGAGATCTTTTGGTGTCGAGACAGGGTGCGGGAGACATCCTAAGGGTCCGCTGTGGGTGGAATGGGGAAAACCCAGAAGCGTGGGAGTCCCCCAGTCCAACAAGATGGACAGCTACGCAGTCCCCAGTACCCCTACGGTGCCACAAGAAGAGGAAATTGCGGAGCCTTCACTGGGAGCAATTATGGCGGGTATCCGAGATCTAAAAGGGGCTCTAAAAATTGACGCGGTACAGATCGAAGCAAACCAGATCAGATCAGACCTCCACAAACTCACGGAGAAAGTCACGCCAGCGGAGACAAATATAAATCCGCTCCAGTCCACGACAAAGCGCCTTGAAGCTCAAGTCCAGACGCTTACTCAACAGGCCACTGAAATGGCGAAACTTGAAGATCAGGAAGGAAGGGCGAGAAGGACTATCATCAGGGTGGTGGGGGTCCCCGAGGGGGTGGAGGGGCCCAGTGTTGATCTCTTTTTGGAAGACTTTATTGTGAACATATTGAAGCCCAAAAGACTCTCCAAATGTTTCTCGATCGAAAGGGCACATCGTGCCCCAGTACCACCGCCAAGACCTGGGACCCCCGCGGACAATAATAGCAAGTTTTTAATTATCGAGACTGCGATGCAATCCTCCAGGCCGCCAGATCCACGGGAGACATAGTTTGAAAACACCCAGATCTGTTTCTTCCCAGATTTCACACTACACGTACAGCGTCGAAGATGAAGTTTCGAAACGGTAAAATGGGAACTGAGAGATCGTGAACTCAAATATTTGATGTTATTCCCGGCAAAGCTACGTGTGATAGCAGAGGGCAAGACATGGCATTGCACAACCCCTGAGGAGGCTTGGGAGTGGCTGGAAGGTTGGCTACCAGTAAACCGAGACAGAGGCAAGAGCATGGGTCGTGGCCAGGGACATCATGGCCGGGAGAATCGCACGATGAATCGGGAACTACGAGCAAGGGAGGAGACATCAGAGCCTGTTCCCGGAGCCAGTGGAAATGGCACAGAGTAAGGTGCAGCAATCCAGAGCAAGGTAACAGAGTGCCTGGGTCAAAAGAATGAAGGGGGGACAAAGGGAATGAAAGACTACCTCGATACAGATACTAGAACTGCTGCAGGTACAATACCCACAAGGTGTTAACTCAACGCAATGATCTCAGCAAGAGGACTTAGACGAGTGACTGTGCTAATGAGGGTTCTATCCCAAAAATGTGTTTTTCTGTTCCTTCTTTAGTGGCATATCCACATTGGGGCGGCCGAGACACCCCCTGTTATAGTTGTTCGATGCAAGTTTTGGGGCGACAGGCGTTCTGCGGGTTGGGAAGTTGGGGTTTGCACAACCTTATTAGCAGGGTAGCAGGGTGGGTGGAGGGGGAATGGGATCAACTGTTTGTTCATAATGATACTCTAGTGATCAAGCGAAAGGCTCGGGGAGCATACAAAGGAGATGGTCGACATCCAGTAGGAATATACTGCTACATAAGGATGCAAGAGCACGTAACTAAGCCGAAACAATTAATTCAGGGACTGTCCGGAATGGCCGGCCACAAGACAATGATGACACCCTTGAAGATGCGGTCCTGGAATGTGAATGGACTTAATGGCAAACTAAAGTTTTCAGTGGTCCTGCAATATATCAAACACTATTTGCCAGCTATTGTTCTTCTACAGGAAACACACTTAAAGGGTAACCAATGTAAAGCCCTAAACCGATTTGGTTATACTTTAATGGCACATGCAGGGTTCACCACCGGATCCAGGTGAGTAGGGGTGCTCGTTGGAAGGACGCTCCCATTCATTCAAGGGAGGGTATGGGCCGGCACATTGGGAAGATATGTAGTGGTCAGTGGCACATGGGAAGGGAAGAAGTTAAATATACGTTCCGTTTATGCTCCACTAGGGCTACAAACTGCCACACTTGAGACACTGGGTCACCTACTTCTGGAGCTCCCAGTAGGACGTTTGTTTCTGGGTGGCGACATGAACGACATTATATCAATGGAGATGGATGTGGTCGAGAAGGCAGCATCAGGGAGAAGAGTAGGTCCATTGGGGGGAGTTTCCTAGGAGCTATGGGCCTGGGTGACATATGGCGACACCAACACCCCACCGATAAACAATACACTCACCTGTCGGCCGCAAGCGGGGGCCTCTCAATATTAGACTACATGATAAAACAACTTACGGGTTTGGGGGAATTCATAGGTGCAACACACAGGGCCAGAGGGGTGTCTGACCACTCCCCGGTAGAAGTGGGAATGACTGGCCCCCAGAGAGATTACACACTGCCCCCACGGATAGACCCATGGTACTTTAAGAGACGAACGCAAGCACGAGTGGGGGCTGAGAAGAAGGAAAAACTACTAAAGTGCAGCGCCCTTGAGAACGACATAATGAGGCTAGAATCTCGGGTGACGGAGGGAGGGACAGACTCTGTAGAAGACCAACATCGGCTACGGCTCCGTCAGAAGGAACTACAGGAGCTGCTGGAAGACAGCTCCAAGGCCCAGGCGTTGGCCATACAGCACAGACTGTACGAGGCCGGGGACAAGGCAAATAAACTGTTAGCTTGGTTAGATAAGAGGAGGATGATTGGCAGATGGGTTCCTGGATTAGTGGATGAAGAGGGCCATAGATATGTCACTGGGAAGGAAGTGGTGGGGAAATTTGCAACCTACTATGAGGAAATATATGCTTCCTCGTCCACAAAAACAGGGCAAGACTGTAGTGACTTCTTACAGGACATTACCTTGCCACGACTGTCCGAGGAGGACAGGGAGATGTTAGAGGTAGACTTAACGATCGAAGAGAGAAAGGCAGCGTCCAGCTCACTGCAGTCGGATAAAGCAACGGGACCTAACGGTCTCCCTGTGGAGATGTACAAATGCATGTTGGGAGAGACAGCAGACCACCTGTTGGGCATGCTGAAAGAGGCTAAAAAAGAAATAATACCCCCCCCCCCCATCAGAGAACGGCGGTAATAGCCGTAATACCAAAAGAATGTAAACCACCCTCAGACTATAGTTCATACAGACAAATTTTCCCTCCTTAACTACGAAGTAAAAGTCCTAGCGAAACTTCTGTCCCTGCGCCTGGGCAGTGTGATTACCTTCCTCATACACCCGGATCAATCAGGGTTTATGCCCCATAGGGGAACTAGACTAAACCTACGTAGGTTGTTTGGGGTCCTTCATCTCACAGAGGCTATCTCCGACGACCAGGTGGCGCTCCTATCTCTGGACTCCAGAATGGCCTTCGACAGCGTGCGTGTAATGGAGCTACCTCTTTGCAGTGTTGTGTAGGTTCGGTTTTGGACCAGGGTTTGTGGGGTGAGTTAGGCTGTTGTATCAGCCATTGGCCAGGGTGCGAGTCAACGCCACGGTGTCCCGGGTATTCTCTCTTCAGAAAGGAACAAGGCAAGGATGTCCATTGTTCCCACTCTTATTCGCCCTGGCCCTGGAGCTCTTGGCGGCATGGATACGTCGAGACCCCCTGATTTGGGGGATCCCGATTGGGGTGGAGTGGGAAGAACATATCTCGTTGTATGCGGGTGATCTCATTCTGTATGTTAGGAGACCACTACAATCAACAGACATGATACTGTAGATATTCTGCCTCTACTGTGAGTATTCTGGATACCAAATCAATTGGGGGTAATCACTGCTTTTCCCACTAGCTGGGGGCACCCCCAAGCTAACCTTTAGATGTATGGTACCAGTTGAGGAGCAAGGCGTCAAGTATTTAGGAATATACATAACAAGAAACGCCCAGGAGTTCACTGCCATAACTTGGGTTCACAGTTAAACACTCATCGTAGATGCCAAGCACTGGCAGACCCTGCCTCTCACCGTGATGGGGCGGGCGGCATTGTTTAAAATTATGGCCCTCCCCGACTGTTATAGGCAATGCAGAACACGCCGTATGAAGTACCCCCACCCCCATTCTTTCAAAGAGTAGATGAGAAGTTGCGATCCTTGATGTGGGGCGGGGGCGCATCACGGATAGCATTACACATTACGCAAACTGCAGAAAGGGGTCTATGATGGAGGATTAGCAGTACCTGATATCCGAAGTTACTACTGGGCGGCTCAATTGGTAACAGTAAATGGGTGGATGTTCGGGGAGCGAATGGAACCATCATACAGGGTTGACAGACTAGCCATGGGCAAAGGGGGTCCCCGCTTCATACTATACACCAAACAACTTGTGAGACATCTACCACAGCACACTCGGGCAGCGGCATTGGCATGGTATGCCGCAACAAAATACCTGGTTTGGGAAGGAAAGCTCACGGGGATGACCCCACTCTAGGACAGCAATCGGCTGAAAAGGGTAAGCGAACTGCGGGGGTTTGCTAAATGGGAGCTGTTGGGCCTTGAGATTTTGGGAGACATATGGAGAGGACAGGCGTACATCACATTTACGACCCTGCAAACTGAATTTGTGATGGGGAAAGGGGAATGGTTGAGGTACGTGCAATTAGTACATGCCCTACGAAATTATATCCGTGAGTGGGAGACATTGGAAGAGGCCTCACTGTTGGAGGACAGAGTACTGACCGAACCATTACACGAAAAGGCCATTTCCTTGATATTTAAGAAAATAATTAATAACGCCCCGGAAATATTGGGTTCATTGAGAGCAACTTGGGAGGGTGATGTCGGTCCGCTTGAAGATGAGGAATGGGGGGAGGCACTGCAGGGCCCAAGAGAGGTGGTGATAAGGGCAAGGTTCCGACTAATCCAGTTAAAGGTCCTTCATAGAGTAAACTACCCCAGAACAGTGCTACACCGGATAGGACATAGTGAGGATGCACGTTGTCTGAGAGGGTGCGGACTGGAGGGGACTGATATGGGAATGCCCATTGCTATAGGTGTACTGGCAGAGGGTCGAGAGGTGTTGGCAGCAGTTACGGGCATAGAAGTGCTGCTGACGCCTAAATGGTTTCGACTTATGATCCCCAGGGAGTAAGATTGGGTGAAACATACAAGGCAATGGCTGGTATTGGCAACGGGAATTGCAAAACGAAATGTTTGAAGGAGATGGGTGGGGGGGGGCTTACGCCATATCGACAATAGCGGAGTGGAAAACTGATTTACACTGGTGTTGGCAGGCAAAACAAACGATATACAAGAGTAGAGGGTGCCAGAGGAAATGGGAGAAAATCTGGGGAGCCTAGCAGACTTATAGGGAAAGTAGTGTAGGCATTGTCAATACATGTTGTATACTGCTATTGTTAATACCTATGTACTATTGATTGCACAGATAAAGAAGATATGGTAATCCAATGTAACTGTTTAATTGTACTGATCACTGAGCAAGTATTAATAAAAAGAACTAAAAAAAAAGACTGAACAGGGGACCCTGCTGTATTTCGATTGTCATGACCTCACTTTGTTTATAAATTGAAAACTCAATAAGCACGTTAAAAAAACAACCTGGCCACTCGGGTAGAAGTGTTCTTCTCTGATTCATAAATGTTTTGTTAAGGAATTTGATATACACCGGATGTTAAGAGTCCCTTACAACATTACTTTCAAAGAACTCTAGACATTACAGTATTTCCCCCGCCATCCACTAAGATTCACAACAGTGTCGTTCTTTATTCTATTATCTGAAGGCCGGTTTTATCACTCATAAGTCAAGTCCTCACCCCTCCCGCTGACTTTTTTTCATCAACTCTTTATATTGGTTTTTATACAGCCAACTTTTTTTCATTTTATTTTTTTTAAAACCTTTATTTTCCATTTTTCAATAACATAGAACATCAACATCACAGCATACAGTGTATTTTACACCTTTTTTGGACTGGTATAGCAGTGCTGGGAGCGAGTTAAAAACAATAGGGGTCCACAATCATATTGTAAATATGTCGCAATATTGAATGGAGCATAGATTAGGCCACATATGCATAGGTCATACACTTATATCATTTATTCTCCGTCTCCCACTCTCTTGGTACTCTTCCTTGTCGTTCTCGCCCTCCTCACTGTCTGAGGCACTTTGATCAGACCCCCACCCCCCCCTCCGCCGGCAAAAACCCAGCGATACACAATTCCCGCCATTCCATTAAATCTGATTGTAAGTTTTCGTCCCTACGTGCGAGCTTCATATGTGTCTCTTCAGCTAATGCCCACTCTCTAACGTCCTTGATCCAGAGTGACATCTCTGGGCCTCTTTGTCCCATCCATGTTATGGCCACCCTACGTCTGGCTAATACTAACATTAATTGCAGCAATTTATAAGGTAACTTCCGTTTTTTGGGCTTCCGTACGTGGGCTAGTAAACATTGCAGTGGTTCCTCCCTCAGCGGAAGGCACGTGGCCCCCCGTACTTTATGAGCCACCCCGTCCAGAACTGTCTCACCACTGAGCATCCCCATGCCAGATGAAGAAAGTCGGCGTCCTCCGCAGCACACCTTGGGGCACTTAATATCTTTATCGGGTGAAGTGCGTTTTAACTTTACTGGTGTCAGGTAAGTGCGGTGTAAGAAGTTATAATGTGTTAGTTTAAATCTAGCATTGCAGGAGACAGTGTGTGTGTGTGTGTGTGTGTGTGTGTGTGAGAGCTCCTATGAACGCCCAAGTTCTTCCAAGTTCTTCCTTCTATCTGTGTACCGAGGTCTCTTTCCCAAGCTGCCCTTGACGGAGGTATCGGGGGTGTAGACTCTTGCTTTATGGCTTTATACAGGAGGGAAATCATTCTGCGATCAGCGCCACATGTAAGTAGGATGTCCAGTGTACGTGTTGTTTGAGGGATATCTGGGTATTGTGGCCAGGTGATTTTGACTACCTCCTGAATACCTCCATAGTGCAAGTAGTGCCCCTGCCCTAGATTAAAACACTCACTGGCCTGTTCATAGGAAATAAAGGTCTCATTTGGGAACAGGTCTGCTAGGACCTCACAGCCGCCATCTCTCCAGACCTGGAATGACATGTGTGTGCCCAACTCTTGGAAGGGGGCCAGGACCCATATCGGTAACTCTCTATGGAATGGTGCTTTCCCTAAAATCTTCTCGACATATCGTTGCCAGATGTTTGCCGTGTCTCACTACATATGGGAGGGTTCCCTCCGCTCCCTTACCCTTCATCAGTGCAATCTGAAGTGTTGTCGGGTCTGCTCTACCTGCTAATAGGCGCTTTTCCCAGTTATCTTCCTCTGACATCCAGCGCGCCGCATGTTGGAGCTGAGCTGCATAAGGATATAGATCAAATCACGGAGCTTCCAGGCCTCCCTCCTCATAACTGCATATCATAGTATTTAGGGCTACTCTACTCCTTCTTCCCGCCCAAAGCAGTGAGGTCAGGATCATATTTAGTTGTTTAAAAATACGTGTCGGAAGCGAACAAAGTGAGTTCTGGAGCACATAAAGGGTTCTCGGAAGCATTACCATCTTATACAGCCAACTTAAGCCAAATCTCATTGGCTGGAAAAAAAAGTCTCCAACAAGAATACAATTTAAGTACATCTAGCTGACCTGCTATCTTCACCCTAACCCCACCTCCCACCTACGAAATGGCTAATACACATCATAGTAAAACAGTTAATGCATCACAATATTGTCCCAAACAACTATAACTGAACTTGTGTCAACCACACCAAAATCATAACATTGCACAGCCATATCATATTCACAGCATTAGTAACTCTTCCAGATAAAATCTCAGGGCCCTCCGAATTTGAGGACATTGCATCTCTAGTGATTCTGTCAACCAATAATTTGGGATTGCTATAGTAACTGTTGGTAACATGCGAAACCAGAATCCTGCCGCACCATCCCCTCCATACTCTAATCTCCCAAAGCCTAGATCAGAACAGTTGGGCCCTTTGGATATTCAATATCACTGCACCTTTTTAATATGCCTCAAGATCTAATTCCAGAAAAGTTGCAATTTCTTCCTACCCACTTCTTAAGTTCACAGGCATTGATAAAGCCTTCTGCCTTTCCCAGTACTGTCACTTCTTTCCTGTAACTTGACAGTCAATGCAAAATCTATGCTGTCTTTGTCGGCTAATTTCAACTTATCCTTCCACCTAAGTAAATGGGGGCAGTACGCTCTATCTCCTTTCTGCTTGCATCCTTTGCTTCGTCCTGGAGAGAGTGCCACTCGGGTACAGTAATCGGCCTCCCTGATCTTAGAAAGAAATTATGAATCCTGCTTCTTGTCATATTTGCATCCTAGATAGGGAGCCTTCTGCCAGGTGCCTGCCACTGTGCAATGAGATGTTTTCGTTCTCAAATTACTTACTACTGGTATAAGACGCTGGACATTTCTGAAGCAAAAAAGTTGTTTTCTCATTGACAATTTGCTCATGATCTGGTTTTGCTTGCTCTGAGGGAAAGTGGGTGTTAAAAGGCTGCAAATGGGCTTTGTGGTGTGTAGATGTTTGAGGAAAGTATTCTTTCTACCACCGTAACACAAGAAATTGATCTAAAGCATACCCTCTGTTGTATGAAAAGTGTATTGTTTTGCAAATGCTTGCTTTTCATTAAAGGTGTAAACTGCCCATGATTTCAAGAGAGCATGCTACTTTTTTATTTAACTACATTATATCAACCCTCTTGACTTAATGGGTATTAAATTTGTAGTCATGAGGCTAGAATTGCACACACCAAGTGCTGGGACAGCCCATTACTAGAGTGATTTGGTTTGTGGCACTGTTGAATTGTGAATCTCGTAATTGTCTGGCCTTCAACATATGCAATTGATTTGTTTTCATTTAAAGTTTACTGTTGTCCATTAGTAGCACCATTCTTGAAATTTACTCAGACTTGTAGAGAACTCATACTGCACATTGACTATTAATTAACCACCTGCAGTTTTCTGTTTCAGTTGTTTGTTGTAGATGTTCTGACAAGTCAAATAACGAGGATTCCAATTCTGAAAGATCGCCATCCTGCTATATTGAACCATCAGGGCTGCGGAATTCACGCCATTGAGTTAAATCCATCAAAGACTCTCTTAGCTACAGGAGGAGACAATCCGAATAGCCTTGCCATTTATCGACTACCAACTCTTGATCCAGTTTGTGTAGGCGATGTAAGTTAGGTTTCTAAAGTATACTTTCTTTAATTAATGGTAAATCTGTGAAATACTCCACTAGTTAGAATACTTCGGATCTACCAAAAAAAAAGTCCTATTACATTGTATGTTTTAGAAGTGTGATTGTGCCAGTTTTGTAGTCTGTGGTGTTGCCTAGTGTTTTATTTTTGATACTCAATATATTTTGATTGTAGTTTCAGTATAAAACAATTTGTAACAAAACCGTTTAAACTTGAACTGACTCAGATGACCCCCACTTGATGTTCCTCATAAACTAACACCTTTTATCCACCTTCCTTGACATAAAGTATTATAGCTTCTGCATTGTAGGATCTTCATTGAAGTCATAAACACTGAAACATTCTGTGCTGCCTGGTGGACCCTAGAGCACCTTTTAATAAATGCAATCCATAAAAAAAATTCTATAGGGTGTTGATGTCCATCTGATTTCTTGATGATAAATCACCATGTGATAGCCTGTCAGAGGCTCAGTTCCTTTTTCTGAGAAAAAAACTAATTACTCTGAATACCAGTTAAAAGCCTGCATTACAGTTTATTGCTCAAAAGGTGACATTGTAAGAAGAAGGGAAAAATAAATGCAGTCTGATCGGCCATATTGTAAAGAGATGAAAAAAGGTACTGCCCCTGTAAGATTCCACGAGGCTGCTCTGCCCAGAGTGAGCCCTACTGGTAATTTGCCTCAGAGACAGTTATTTTTTCCAGCTTGTGAGTAGGACCTTGAGAGCACACAGAGGTGATTTTAAGAACTTAACTCCGCTTCTTTAGACTTTTTCCACCTGGTGATATAAACATTACTACAGTCCTGAAATTACTTTTCTTCAGAATGACCTCCCTTTTCCAGAAGTGGCAGAGCAGAAGCTGTGTTAGACCCACACAAAGTCTATGTGGTATTCCTTCGTAAAGACCACATTGTGAAGGATTGTGACTTAAAATGTGAAATGCACGCTTAAAGATAGAATGTATCAGGTTGAGGGGCCTCAAGGAGGAAATTAAAAAAGAAATGAAGAAGAGGAGAAGATTGGATAGATATTTTCAAACCCTTTCTAGAAAACAGCTTGAAGACAAAGAATCCCACAGAGGGAGATCTAAAGGCAAGTCCTCTGATAAACTACATTGTCGTCACTCTCGACGGCATTCCCTATTGTTGTCTAAGGTAACGGTGTCGAGGGCATCGGCCAAGACTTATTCTCCTTCAAAAGAGGGTTCGATGTCACTTGAGCAACATTGAGAAGAAGAGGCAAGATCACTGCTGAAGAACTGATGTTTACTGACATCAAAACAGACAGCATTCAACATCACCACACAGACGTGACTGGACGTCAAAAGAACAACATTTACAGTCAAGATCATCATCTTCGATGTTGAGGACATCACATCGTCCGCCGTCAAGAACTTTAGCAGCAAATCATAGACTGCCATCACCATCAAGGAAGTTATAAATGTCACTAGGATTGACTGGATCTCCAACCCCACAGGTAGCATCCCGATGACCTTTTCACCACAGTTATCATCTCCACTGATGAGAAGCAATTCTCTGAGTTTCTCCACTTTATCATTTACTACAGCTTCTCAAAAGAGAATGGAGATTTTATCAAAACCTATTGCTACAGTTACCGTAACTTTAGATCCATCGAAAATAGTCCCCTTGGAGGATCCACTTCAAGAACCTGTACAACTATTAAACCTCTCACCAAGAAAAGTTTCAAGATCAACATCTTTATCTCCATCAGGAGAAGGAAATGTACGCCTACACTTTCTACAAGCTATTCTCCAGACAGATTTCCTACAGGATCAATAGTTCTCTCTGCAGCCACTTATATTACATCCTATATGCCAACATCTCCTGCAGCTTCTCCCAGTAGGGCCTCTCTGGTGGACAACCTGATCACTTTCTAAGAAGTCTTGGTTAGAGGCGCAACAAAATTGAGCATACCTCGGAAGCAACACAACTGACTGTATCGATTTATTTTGGAAACCTTGCAAAAAAGGGTGACTCCCAAACTTTGTTGCCTTTAGTTACCGCCCTGTTGGAGATTGTTCAAGAATATTTTTTTACCACCTGCTACAGTTAAAGCTGCAACTCCTAGGTTGCTTGAGAAGTACAAAACTCCACAACATGATCCTGAATTCCCAAGAGTGGAATCTAAACCAGATTCAGTAATAGTAACCTCAATAACGAAAGACGCTCTTCAGCTCCAGAAATGGCATCTCCTCCGGAGTGTGAAAGTAAGCGTATGGATGCAGTTGGTCAGAAGATATCTGGAACAGCGGCCTCTCATCTTAAAAATGCTAATGCTACTGCCCTTCTTAGTTGTTACTTAATGGAGATTTTGAAGGAATGCAATATTTTATCAATGGTCTACCAAAATACCATCGGCAGGATTACATCAAAATGCTACAGGAGAATTTGTTGGTAGCAAATCAAATAATTAGTGTGTAGTGGACTCCACAGAATTGCGGCTTTTAGATATTGTCATGGAATAACCATAAGAAGGCCCTTATGTCTGCGACGCTCCACTTTCAGATCTGAGGCACAATTGAAAATTATGAACGTTCCATTCGTCATGAAAATCCCTGTTATTACTGCACACAGAGAAGGAGATGCAGAAAATGAAAAATGAGGTGGTAACATTAAAGGCAGTAGGTTTGAAAGAAGGAAATACATTCTTCAGAGCAAAGTACAGGTCTAGAGATCTTGGGCCTTATCCAACAATCTAAATTTATCAGCAAATCACAATCCAGGAAAAATGAATGTACAAGCAGATTTTTTTCAGTGGGCGCTACGAAGAGTCTCACGAATGGTTAAAACACAACAACGTCTTATGGGATATTTTCCACAAGTGTGGAATTCTTTTTGTGGATCTATTTGCTACAAGAGAAAACAAAAAATGTCAAGTCTTCACATCCAGGCTCCCAGAGCGGCGATCCCTAGGGAATGCTCTTTTGATCGAGTGATCAAAGCCATTACTCTGTGCCTTTCCATCGATCACATTAACACGAATAGTAATTCTCAAACTTTGAAGATTTACATCGAAGCTGACTCAGATAGTTCCAGATCCGCTGAGACAGTGGTGGTTCCGGTCCCTATAACAGATGTCGATAAAACCACACAAGAGGATGCCATACAGATCAAACATATTAATGAGACTACAGGACCAAATATGACACTGACTCATCATTGAATTTGGCTGCATGGCTCCTGAGATCAGACAATACCTGAATCTAACACTAGCTTGTATGGACATCTTAAAAGAAGCTAAGCATCCTTCTACCATAGCAAGTTGTGCTCTTAAGTGGAAGAGATTCATTATTTGGTGCCAACAGAAATGATATATTCTGACAACATATCAAGAAGATGCAATACTTCCCTATTTATTGCACTTAGCTCAAGCTAAGTTGCAGTTTTCGTCAATTAAAGTACATCTTGCAGCCAATACAGCATACACAAAGTCTCCAGCCCAAGTATCTTTTTTTCAAGATACCAGCTGACGAAGACTTTTTTTTTTTTTTTTTTTTTAGAGGAACTGAACAAAGTTTATCCTCCAGTTTGACAAACCCCCCACCCAGGGGGATTAAATACAGTACTCTCCAAATTAACGAGTTCACCTATTGAACCTATACATAAATTGAAATTGCTGCATTTATCTTGGAAAATAGCTTTTTTAATAGCTATTACTTCAGCTAAGAGAGTAAGTGAATTACAAGCCCTTTCGATACCATACACTATTTTCCACTCTTTGTAGTGATGAGAACTCACCCATCTTTTCACCCTAAAGTGGTTTCAGATTTTCATTTCAATCAAACCATTACTATTCCTATATTTTTTCCAATCCTTCAAAATATACAGAAAGGGCACTGCACTCTTTAGATGTTAAATGCTTTTAAGATTCTTCCTGGATAAAACAAAATATTTGAGAGAAACATCTCAACTATTTATTAATTATGTTAGAATAAGACAAGACAAGACTACTTCTAAATAATATATAGATAGATGGATGGTGTCTTTCATCATTACCAGGAAAACCTAGAGCACTCTCAACCAGAGGGAAAGCAGCTACTGCAGCTTGGCTCAGAAATGTACCTCTAGGTGATATATGTAAACGCAGATACTTGGAGTCCCTTCACACATTCACTAAACATTGTGTAGATTATGATATGTAGGCTGATGCTAAGATGGGCCAAGAAACTATCCTTTTAATTTAAATAGGCCTTTCCTTTCCTGCAGCCCAAGAGCCGCAGTTGAGGCTTGACCAGCTTGCAGTTCTCTTCGGTGTTTGAGTATCAATGAAGGTCCTGCGAAGCAGAAGAAAAGGGTACTTCCTTGTAGGTCTGGTTCTGCATCATAAGAATCTTAATTGAAGTCCTAAATAACCCGCGTGCCTCCCTGGCTTTTATTGTTTGGTATTGGAAAGTGAATCTTTACATGTATACCATAAAACGAACTCGTTCTCTGAGGCAGACTGCCAGTAGAGTGTATTTTGGGTAAAGAAGTCTCAAAGATTCTTAAAGGGGCAGTACCTATTTTCATCTCTTTACAGTATAGGCATATCACACTGCATTTTCTCTTCCCTTCAGGCGGTTTCACCTTTTTTGACAATGCTGCAATGCAGGTTTTAGATTGGTATTCAGTCATTCTATTTTTTTCCCAGAAAAAGAAATTGAGCCTCTGATAAAATCTATGGCAATAACGAGCCTGGTTATTGTATACGACCCATGCTCCATCATTTACGCCTAGGTCGTGGTGTACTGCGACTGTTGAGTATCATTGGCAGTTTATGCTTTTTGGAGCTATTACTACTTAAAACTTTAATAATTCATATCTCCAGTTTTCCTTATTGGATTTTTGTCATTTTGGTATCTCATTTGTATTAAAGTTTACTCTATTTTTCTAATTCAATTTGAGGTTTTTATTGTTTTACATTTTGACTTTATTACTGTTTTGGTATTGAATGCATATTTTGAACATTGCCCTAAGTTAGGCCTGTTTGCTCTGTGCCATAGCTACCAGGGGTTGAGATCATTTTAATTTAGTGGCTTTGAGGGTTCACCCTGACAAGGGTTGTTAATAATCCTTGAGGTGGGTAGTGACACCAGCCAATAATCCAGTTTCTTACAGGCACCCTGGCACATAGGATTCAGACCCAGCTAATCTATTCAGAATTAGAATAGCTAAATTTTAAGATTTTTACAGAACCTGTGTAGTAAGCTGGCTCTTTGTATAGTGTACCAAAATGAGGTATACTGTGCAAACCGTCCAGGTATTCCCTTATGGCTTGGTCTAGTAATCGCAAGGTGCTCTTTTAGGGGGTAGTTTGGTCGAGCAGCCTTAGGCGTATCATAGAGGAGTGTTCGACATCTGCAAAATACACACAGAATCAATAAATGATTCACATGACTCCATAGGGAGAGCCACACCAATTTATAAAAATAACACGTATCTTTATATATATTTAGGAACCAGAATCAATACGATCAGGTAAGTACGTTTCGAGATAGAATTACTTCCTAAGTTTTAAAAAGTCGACTGTTGAATTCCAGAGGCTGCAATGTTATCCTATGGGAGGAAAAACAAATACAGCAATCTGAAAGAGACACGTTAGTGACAGATTCCTTACCTTAGAATATCCCCAGGCGTCAGGCTGGATCCGGAAAGTTTTTTGCGTAGCAGTACCCTTGCGCGTCGGTAGGCGGCGTCGTGCGGCTCCGCGTCCGTCGTCGGCGTCGTGATCGCCGGGATGACGTCGCGGACAGTACTTAGGCGCCGCCCTGCGCGCTGACGTCAGTTCTTCTTTTTCCGCGCCAGTAAGCGCAGATCCGGGAAGAGCAGTGCCCTAGTCACTTTTTGACTATCTTTTTTGTGAAATTTTTCACTGTTCTCTTCAACGAGTCTTCACGACTCCTAAGGTGTCGTAGGGATGCCCGGCTTTAAGCCCTGCGAGGAATGTGGTCGTATGATGTCCATCACGGACCCCCACCTCGAGTGTCTCTTCTGTCTCGGCCGAGGCCACGACACGAAGTCGTGCCCTGACTGCCGGAAACTTCATCCGAAGGCTTTGCGAGAGCGGTCTCGAAAGCTCCTTGAAGTCCGGCAGTCGGCTCCGCGCCGCAGCAAGCCCCGGTCCCGGGAGAGGTCGAGGGGCCGGACGCGGAGTCCCCGCCGTTCGTCGGAATCCAAGTCTTCGCGCTCCTCCGGTAAGTCGAAGCACAAGAAGTCTAAGCGGCGTCATCGCTCTAAGACTTCGCCTCGCCGGTCGCGCGACTCGGCTGAGGTCCCTGTCGGCACCGTCCCCGCCCCCGCGGCCCCGGACGTGCCTGTCGAGTTGCCCCCGCATTACCCGTCCTACCCGGGTTCGGGGGCGACTCCGGCCGAAGTACAGAAATTCCTGTCGGCCATGGCCCGCCTCTTCGGGCCTCAAGGTCCCCTCCGGTGCGCCTTCGGGCCCCGCGGGCCCTGATGGGGTTGCTCCGGCGTCGCCGTCGACTCCGGTCCCGGCGTCGCCTGTCCCACCAGCCTTCGTCCCGGCCTCGGCTCCGGCCCCGGCCTCGACCCCGGTTCCGGTGGTGCCGCAACCCCCATCGACGCCGGTTGACCTAACCACGCCTCCGCCGACGTCCCCGGTGCCGTTTCCGACGCCGTCCGGGGCTCCGGGCGGCGTCGTTCCCCGGTTCTCCCCGGGTCCGGACATGGAGCCGGACCGGCGTCGCCCGACGCCGGTTCCGGCGCCGATGAGGCCTTGGGTCCCTTATGTCCCTCCTCCTCCATCTTTTCAACCTGAGGAGGACCAGGAGAGCTGGGAGGGGTCTGACGACCCTCTCACACAACAGTGCGAGTTTGACCCGGACTGGGTTGAGGAACTTGGGGATGCCAGTGGGCTGGATACCTCCCCCGACTCTGGCATGCTGTCTCCTCCCGTGGCAACGGAGGAGGGGGCTAATTTTGCAACGGTGTTGCGTAGAGCTGCTGGAGCCTTAAATCTCCAGTTGCCTACAGTGGCCGTCAGGACTAACCTCCTGACTGAAGTGCTTCAGCCGGCGGCCTCCTCTTCGGAGCCTGTGCTGCCGTTCAACGATGCACTCACTGACGTTCTTTTGGGTGCCTGGTCCAAACCCACCACAGGGGCTCCTGTGGATAGGAACGTGGCCCGACGCCATCGCCCGGCTCCGGGCGACCCCCTGTTTCTCTCCCAACACCCCACCCCTGAGAGCTTGGTTGTCCAAGCCTCTGCCTCCCAAACAGCCTTCCCTACCGCCCCTCCGGATAGGGAATCCAAGCGCCTGGATCACTTTGGGAAGAAGGCTTTCTCTTCCTCCAGTGCTGGCTTGCGGTCTGTTAATACCGCTTGCCTCTTGGGCCGATACACCCACTCCCTGTGGGATTCGGTGGCTGATGTTTTGCCGCAGTGTTCTGAGGAGGTCCAGACACTGCTTACCCGCGCTATTGCGGAAGGGCGTGATGCGGCTAAATATACCATCCGCTGTGGCCTTGATACCGCCGACTCGCTGGGCAGATCGCTTGCAACAACGGTGGCGCTGCGTCGCCACGCCTGGCTGAGAACCACTGGTTTTTCAGGGGATGTCCAGAATACTCTCATGGACATGCCCTTTGATGGAGTCGGTCTTTTTGGTTCGAAGGCAGACCATGCGCTGGAGCGTTTCAAGGACTCACGGGCTACTGCTAAGTCCCTGGGCCTTGCTGTTGTGCGCCCTCCGCAAACGTCTGCTTTTCGCCCCTTTCGTGGCCACGGAAGGGGCGCCCAGTCACGTCCACAGCCCGGCCAACGGCCCGCGCAGCAAGCGCCTTCGCGTGGCCGAGGACGTGGATACCACCGTGGCGGTTCGGGCAACCAGCGTGCGGGTCAGGCCACCACCTCCAACCCGTCCGCGGCCTCCAAGCCCTCCTAGTCCCTCCTTTCAGGTGCACAGCACGCCAGTCGGGGGCAGGGTCCGCCATCACCTTCACCACTGGCGTCCCATCACCTCGGACAAGTGGGTCTTGGACATTGTCCGAAGGGGCTACTCCCTCCCCTTCGAGACCACCCCCAGCCATGCCACCTCAATTCCACCGCATGTCAGGGGATCACTTGGTGCTTCTACAGAAGGAAGTCACGGCCCTCTTGGCCAAGAGGGCCATCGAGCATGTTCCGACCCCAGAAGTAGGGCGTGGTTGCTACTCCCACTACTTTCTGGTGCCCAAAAAGGACAAGGAGGACATGCGTCCTATCTTGGACCTCCGGAACGTCAATCGCTTCCTCCGGAAGGAGAAGTTCAAGATGCTCACCCTAGCTCAGGTCTTGACTGCCCTCGACCCCGGAGACTGGTTGGTAGCGTTGGACTTGCAGGACGCCTATTTCCACATCCCCGTCCTGCCGGCCCACCGGCGTTACCTTCGGTTCACGGTAGGCCTCGAGCATTTTCAGTTCACCGTGCTCCCCTTTGGCCTTACCAGTGCCCCTCGGGTGTTCACGAAAGTGATGGCGGTGGTCGCAGCTCATCTGCGCCGGGCAGGGGTTTCAGTCTTCCCCTACCTCGACGACTGGCTGCTGAAGGCGGGCTCGTCCCAGGCAGTCGTCTCCCACCTCCAGACTACGGCCGAACTCCTGCACTCGCTGGGGTTCTCCATCAATGTGCCAAAGTCGCATCTGATTCCTTCTCCACAGCTCCTTTTCATCGGAGCAGTTCTGGACACGACGCAGTTTCGGGCCTATCCTCCCGAACGGCGAGTCCGGGATATTCAGGCTATGATTCCGATCTTTCAGCCCTTATCCTGGGTTTCGGTACGGATGACCCTGAGGCTGCTGGGCCTCATGGCCTCCTGCATCCTGCTGGTCACTCATGCCAGATGGCATATGCGGGCTCTGCAGTGGGACCTGAAGTTCCAGTGGGCGCAGCACCAGGGCGACCTGTCCGATCACGTCCAGATCTCGGAGGGGACTGCAAAACAGTTGCAGTGGTGGCTCTCGAACCGGCAATGGGTCATGGGCAGATCCCGCTCCCTTCCCCAGCCAGAGCACACAGTTGTGATGGACGCGTCCCTTCTGGGATGGGGCGGTCACATGGGAGAGGCGGAGATCAGAGGCCTCTGGTCTCCGGCGGAGTCCCGGCTCCATATCAACCTTCTGGAGCTCCGGGCGATCCGACTTGCACTCAAGGCATTCCTTCCCTCTGTCAAAGGGAAGGTAGTGCAGGTGTTCACAGACAACACCACCGCCATGTGGTACTGCAACAAACAAGGCGGGGTGGGGTCGTGGACCCTTTGTCAGGAGGCTCTGCGCCTCTGGACATGGCTGGAACATCAGGGCATGTTCCTGGTGGTTCAACACCTGGCAGGTTCCCTGAACGCCAGGGCGGACGAACTCAGCCGCAGGTGCATGATGGATCACGAATGGCGTCTTCACTCGGAAGTGGCGCAAGGACTCTTTCTACAGTGGGGAGAGCCTTGGTTAGATCTATTCGCCACCGAAGAGAACGCGCAATGTCATCAGTTCTGCGCGTTGGAATTTCCAAGGCGGCACTCGCTCGGCGACGCTTTTCGTCACGAGTGGAGTTGCGGTCTATTGTACGCCTTTCCGCCTATACCACTTCTACCCAGAGTGTTGAAGAAGATTCGGCACGACCGGGCCCAAGTCATTCTTGTGGCTCCGGACTGGGCTCGAAGAGTTTGGTATCCCGAGCTACTCAATATGAGCGTAGATCCCCCGATCCGGCTGCCTCTTCGGGAGGATCTTCTGTCGCAGCAGCAGGGGACGGTCCTCCACCCGAACCTGTCCAGTCTACACCTGCTTGCGTGGAGATTGAGCGGCGGCAGTTGATTCCTTTCGACTTGCCTCCCGAAGTTTGTGATGTGATTCTGGCAGCCAGGCGTCCCTCCACTAAGGTGGTATACGCCTGCAGGTGGAACAAATTTGTGGCATGGTGCACAGCAAAGGCTGTGAATCCCCTTTCTGCCCCTCTTTCTGAGGTCCTTCTGTTCCTTCTCTCTTTGGCCCAACAGGGTTCTGCCCTGGGTACCATCAAGGGTTATCTTTGTGCTATCTCGGCCTTCCTCAGGCTCCCTGATCAGCCCTCCCTTTTCAAGTCCCCTGTTGTTAACAGGTTCTTAAAGAGCATTACTCACCTCTTCCCTCCTGTTCCGTTTGTGATGCCTCAGTGGGACTTGAACTTGGTTCTTACCTTTTAATGTGCGCTCCCTTTGAGCCTCTACATAACTGTCCTCTTCGTCTTCTGACTCTGAAGACAGCCTTTCTGGTGGCCATCACCTCCGCTCGGCGGGTGAGTGAGCTCCAGGCTCTATCTTGCAAACCTCCCTTTCTGTCTGTTCATCCAGACAAGGTTGTTCTTCGGACGCGTCCGTCCTTCTTGCCAAAGGTGGTTACTGCTTTCCACATTGGGCAGACCATCACTTTGCCCACCTTCTTTCCGCCTCCGCATCCTTCCAGAGAGGAAGAGAGGCTCCACCGTCTGGACCCAAAACGTGCGCTCTCTTTCTATATTGACCGCACAAAACACTTCCGGGTGGATGACCAGCTCTTTGTTGGCTACGTGGGCGCCAAAAGGTCGGGCGGTGCACAAGAGGACTATCTCCCGCTGGGTTACCTTGTGCATCAAGACCTGCTATTCTTTGGCTAAGGAGGAGCCTCCTGTTGGGCTGCGTGCCCATTCCACCAGGGCAACGGCTGCTACCACGGCCTTGGGCCGCGGTGTTCCGCTGCCGGTTATCTGTCAGGCAGCTACGTGGGCCTCGCTGCACACGTTTACAAAGCATTACTGCCTTGACAGTCAGGTCCGGAGGGACGGCTTCTTTGGCCGTTCTGTCCTCCAGGACTTCCTTGTCTGATCTTTGTTCGCAGACCCACCACCGGGGTTGGTATTGCTGGGGTATCTATTCTAAGGTAAGGAATCTGTCACTAACGTGTCTCTTTCAGATGCACAAGTTACTAACTTGTGTAACGATATATCTGTAAGAGACAGTAGTTAGTGACAGATTCCTACCGCCCACCCATCCTCCCCGTTCTGCGAACTGATTTCTAGGGTTAAGGACATCCCTTTCAGGGCCCTAGTATTTTTCAGACACCTATGTCAGCTTCTTGCATGGCTCTGCGTTCCTGGCGCGGAAAGTCGTGTACAGAACTGACGTCAGCGCGCAGGGGCGGCGCCTAAGTACTGCCCGCGACGTCATCCCGGCGATCACGACGCCGACGACGGACGCGGAGCCGCACGACGCCGCCTACCGACGCGCAAGGGTACTGCTACGCAAAAAACTTTCCGGATCCAGCCTGACGCCTGGGGATATTCTAAGGTAAGGAATCTGTCACTAACTACTGTCTCTTACAGATATATCGTTACACAAGTTAGTAACTTGTGCTACAGGTAGAGTACAGCGACTTACGAGACCAATATCCTGGACTTAAGGTAAGTATGGGGCAAGGTCCAAGGCGGCACCAGCAGGTCACCTCCAGCGGCTATAAGGCAGCTGGGTGCTGTGGCGCAATACAGCGTTAGGTGCCCAATGTTACTCTTTGGGGATTGGTGTTCGTGAAAAGAGGCTGCAGGTTTGGACTGGGAGGTCAGTCTGGCTGAACCTGGGGGGGGGGATGGATGGGACGTGGAGGACACCCTTGGTCCTCTTCTCTACAGACCAGGGGTGAAGGGTGCAGAGGTGTCTTTAGGCGTAGGGTTTTTATCACTGGGAGCGGTTGCAGTAGAGGGGCCCTGCAAACGGAGGCTGCAGGCGGTGTCTAAGTCCACAGTGGGAAAGCCCAAGGTGGGCCTATAGTCTGGAGGGTCTGGGCACCACATTGTCACTGATGGCCTACTTCAGCTCGGGCTAGGCGACTCGGATGCAGTGGTGCTTTCTGGCATCAGGTTTTCGTGGTCTTGGAGCCTCACAATTCTTTCCTGGTACCCGCAAGGTGCAGGGGAGAAGTTCCGCTGTTCCACGGGAGATCGAGGTTCTTGGGCAAAGTGCTGGCAGTTCTTCCAGGCTTTGGATACATAGCAGCTGCAGGACAAGGTGTCTTTTGGTGCAATTGTTGAAGTCAGCAGACAGGCCGGCAGGGTTGGCACCAAGTCAGTTGCTGGTTCTACTATTCTTGCGACTCCTCGTGTCCGTCTTCTACTTTTAGGTCGGCAGGATCTGATTTCATGGTGCCAGGGCCTCCCCCAATTACTAGATTTAGGGGAGTGTAGGGTAGTAGCCAATGGGCTACTTACCTCTGGGGTCACTGTGCCTCCTATATGGTCACTTCCTGTGGGAAGTGGGCATAACCCTGTCCCAGAGTTCTAAGTTTACCATCACAAAGGTGAAAGACTCTGAAAAGTCGTATCCACTAAAGATACCCCACCTTAGCGGGGGATACTAGCCTGAGGGTGGGCACGCCTATCTGACTGCTAATTTTCCCGTCTTGCCCAGGTGCCAACCGGGCCTTAGTCTGGGGGGGGGAGGGGTCTCATCCTCTCCTGTGAGGGAAGCCAGATTTGCATACCAAAGGCAGTGGGATCTTTGAAGCTCTCTGCCTTGAAATGCAAATTTGCAGGTCATCCTATGGGAGGTGGGTATAAACATCCTTTGCCTGAGCAGGCTTTGTTCCTAACCTCCTGAGAGCAAAGACCCTGGGCGTCAAACTCATCTGTGGTGGCAGGCTGGCTAAGACCAGTCAGCTAGCACACCAGTAGTTGGTAGGTTTTCAGGGGGCACCTCTATGGTGTCCTCTGGGTACAGGTATTAATAAATCCAATACTGGAATTACTGTGGGTTTATTAATATGAAATGTTTTATACCAAACATTTCTTTTTTCGGTGAAGCCATCATGTAGCTGGGGAACTCGTTTTCACCAGTGCCCATCACATGTTTTGAAATGGCTTCTCTTGTACTAATAGTAATGGAACTGACCAGCACAGGGGCATATCTGCTCATGCAGATATGTCCTCACATGTAACATAATACATCTTGCCTTAGGGATGTAAGGCCTGCTGTAGGGGTGACTTACAAATGTTACATATAGTGTTAGGTGACATGGCACACACGGATGTGTCATGTAGTGTTATCACTATTTTCGGCACCAAAACACGCAGCTTGTAGTGGCAGTCTGTATGTGTTTGGTGAGGGGTCCCTTAGGGTGGCACAATACATGCTGCAGCCCTTAGGGACCCTATTTAGCCTCCGTGCCCTAGGTACCAGGAGTACCATTTACTAGGGACTGACGGGGAGTGCTAAAGGTATTGCCAATTGAGGTACAATTTACTATTTTGGGAAAGAGATTTGGCACTGGGGACCTGGTTAGCAGGGACCCAGTGCACTTCCAGTCAAAATCAAATACCAGACAAAAAGTGGGGGTGACAATGTCAAAAAGGGGTACTTTCCTACAACATGGGGTAGTTTTCGGTGGATCTGGAGGTCGGGAGGTAGATCTTTCCTGTGTTTATCTGTGAAGAAAGAAAAACAACCTCCCATGCAAGATCTCATGATAGAGGGGATAGCAAGAAGTGGGGCCCTAGAGGAGCGCAGACAGGGCCGGACTGGGAACTCAAAACAGCCATGGCGAATTTTGTCAGACCAGCCCCCTTACGGTGCATAGTGAGTGCAGCGCGTGAGTCTGACCACTACAAGGAGGGTTTGGGGTGGTTTCTCCCCCAAGAAAATTTGGGCAAAATGGTGCGTTGTACAGCACATTTTTCATTATATATTCAATTGTATTAGCTTTAAAAGTAGTAAATGATGACTTTAGAGTGAACCAGGATATGACAATCTTTGTTGGAGCCTTTCAATGATTTCCTCACTATCACCCTCCAACAGTGCCCCTCATCTCTCCATAATCCCATTCTGACATGTATTTTATTTGTTTAAAGCCTCTCATACCAGTGTATGGTGTCGGAGAACTTTACATCATACTCCGATACAGAGACAATTAATCATTTGTGTGTATATCAGTGTATAGAAAATGTTACACAAGACAAAGGGGACTACAAGGTGTAGGATTAATTTCATCCATACTGGTAGGCCTCACAATAGTGCTTTGTTTCGGAGAAGTACAAACCCAGGATTCAGAACATAACACCGTGGTCAGGGTTGGCTTTACTAGTAAGAATGTATTTATACCCAAATAACCAATTTTTAGCAACAATAGGATAATGAGGGATTCTGAAAAAAAAACCATAACTTTCTAACCTGTACCATGTAGTTTGTGTAGGAGGCTCGCTCAGTATATAGTGTGCAAACAAAGTGCAGAGAATGGAGTCTGGTGTTTGTAGGGGTACCTTTGCTAGTGCAGGGGTACCCACACACTTAGAACTATACACCCTGCCCTCGGACTCAAGAGCCTGCCTTAGGTGGGACTTATAGGTTTAAAGTGCAGTGACCGGGATATAAGGAAAACCTTGTCTCTAAAGTGAAAAGTGCGTGCACCATTTCACCCAGACTGCGATGGCAGCTCTGCAGACACAGTTTGCATGGACTCCCATGGGTGGCACAATACATGCTGCAGCCCATGGGAGACCCCTGGTGTACCAATGCCTTGGGTACCTCAGTACCAAATACTAGTACCCCAGTATGCCAATTGTGGTGTGTCCAAAGCACTTACCAATAAATGTAGAGGAGAGAGCACTGCCACTGGGGTACTGGTTAGGAGGATCCCAGTGAACTACAGTCAAAACACACTGACACTAGGGAAAAAGTGGGGGTTTCTATGCCAGAAAGATCCTACAGTTTGCATGCAGCACTTTGAAGCTTCATAGCTCGCTGTTCTAAACTGTAACTTGTGAACTGCACAGTATCAAAAGGGTCTCCATGACAAAAGCAGTAACCCACTAAGCTATGCACATAAAATGCTGTTCTGTGATCTGCATGGTATATGTCCTTTGCAGCAGGCATATTAACCCTCTGCGCTACCTTAGATGAGTCAAAACGTCCACTAGACAAAACCCCGATCTCTCTCCAGCATGTACATTAATCACCAGAGTTATCTTGACACTTTTATTGTTGCCTAAAAACTACTGGAGATGCAAGGAACTCTGCAACAGGTGCTTTCAAAACTGCTACAAAATGGCCCCCAGTAACAAAACCGGCTTCCCACCCTTCTAACCTCCCGGGGAAAAGCCAGGTACGGTCAGTCTGGCCTCGAGCACACAGATCGGGTGGATGATAAAATTCAAAGCGGTGCCTAAGATAGGAAGGCAGGGTAGTGTGAAAGGCATGATGGCAGACACAAAGGGATTTGAAGTAAGCTCTTTTTACAATAGGTTGCTAGAGGAGGTATATAAGTTAAGGCAAAGACCCAGAATTGGAAGGGCTGCAGTATTTGTAACAGCCTGAAGCCATTGATGAAGGTGGATGACTGTGTTACAGAGAGTTGCCGTAGGCCAAGTTAGAGAGTGTAATGGCTTGGACAACCGTTTTCCTGGTGTGCATAGTAAGGCGTGAAATGATCGTGCATATCTTTCGGAAATAGTGTAGGTAGGTCGAAGCAGCTTGAACAATTTGAAAAGTAAAAGATATTCTAAGACGTCTGGTGAAAAGGACTGAGTTAGTGGGAGAGGCACCCGAAAAGAGACCAGAGAGATCTGAGGCTCCCCCAGGATACAACTGCAGTCTTTATGTTATTAGGATTGGAAGCTGGGTTAAAGACTGGTTGTCATTAAAAAGGACCATGTTTTGTATGTAGTTGGCATACAACAGTGCCACAAAACCAAAGTACCAAATAAGTGCCAGCGAGGGGTAACGTAGATATAGGAAAGGGTAAACTCAAGGATGAGCCTTGGGGATCCCCGCAAGTTACTGGGAAAACGTAATGGAGTAAAAGAGAAAGGTAACCACACTCGCAACTATCCGTATAAAAAGACTGAAGCCAGTCAAGCGCATCGCTACGGATACCAAATAAATCAAGACGTGTGTTAGACTTGGCATCTTTTGGCGTGTTTCCCCAGAGTTTTTTCTTTCTGACCTCCCGGTTTTGACTCTGTTTTTGCTGGCTTAGTGTCTCTGCGCACTTTTCTCACTGCTGATCAGTGGTAAAGTGCAAGTGCTCCTGTTGTAAACTGTGTTATGGATTGGTGTTTCCATGATTGGCATATTTGATTTACCTGTCAGTCCCTAGTAAAGTGCACTGAGTGTGCCAGGGCCTGTAAATCAAATACTGTTAGTGTGCTGCAGCACTGGATTGTGCCACCCACACAAACAGCCTGAAAATGTAACTCTGGCCTGCCATTGCAGAGCCTGTGTGCAGTCTGGGACTGCCATGTCGACTTGGCAAGTGCTTTTCTTACTTGTCAGTCACCCCTAAGGTAGGCCCAAGGTACCCCTATGGGCAGGGTGCAGTGTATGTGAAAGGTAGGATATGCCCTGGTGTGTGTGGCATGTCCTGATAGTGAATTACTGCCAATTTAATTTCGTTTTTCACTATTGCAAGGCTACCTGTTCCCATAGGACAGAATGGGGAGTTTGTTTATAACATCTTATAAACATAACTGGCCCTGGGAACTAGTTAGAAAAACAAAGTTTAGTATGCCTGAACTCAGAATCTAAAGATGCATCTTTTAATGAAGGTGATTTTTACATTCTGTGTTTGAAAATACCACTTTTAGAAAGTAGGTATTTTCTTGCTCAGCCATCCAGTAGGCCTCTGCTGGGGTTGTGGATTGACTGTCTGGGATTTGGATGACAGGGGCTGGGGAGGAGCCGTGGCTCCAGATAGTCTAGGTGGTTCAGGAAAGGGCTGAATAGACCTGGGCTGCATTTAGATTAGGGGAGGAGATTTCCTTTCACCTGAATGGGCCTGGTCTGCCTCTGACGATGCCGTCTCCACCTCCTGCCAGGAAGCCACACCAGAGAGGGCAGAACTGGTTCTGGCTGGGCACAGACACTCTCTGCCTAAGAGGACAAAGGATTTTGGGCTATAAAAAGTGGGGCCCAAACTCCTGAACTTTAGAACTCTTTTGAACCAAGAAGACTGCCAAGAAGAATAGCTGGAGAAGCTGTGAGGAGGAACTACCACTTTGCTGAGTGCTTTGCTGTGTTGGCCTGCAGTGGCTGCTTCTGTCTTGGGCAGTGAAAGGACTGGACTGAACTTTCTACAGCTTCTTTCTTTGAGTATCTCCAAGGTCTTGAGGTAGAGCTTTGCCCCCTGTTCAGGAAGTCTCAGGAACAGCAAAGACTTCAAGTTCTTCTGCCCTCAGCACTGGGGACTGTGTGTTTTGTGCTGCAACAGAAGGAAAAGCAACCCGACATCGTCTACGACGCCGCTGCCGACTCCGTGTCCTGAAGGCACCGCAGAGGGCACCGCGACCCTGGTCTCACCGACGACGACGCTGCTCGCACCGCTACCTGTGGGCACCACACTCCACATCGCCTCGCTTCACGACGCCGCTCCCCGCTGAAATCGACACTGCTGCTTGCACCGTGGTTCGAGGGAACCGCTTGTAAAGTTACACGACGCACCGCCCTCATCCCGCACCGCAGCCTTGGCCTGCCGGCGCCATCGACTCCAGTTCGTCAGTCGACGACAGCGCTTCAGAAACGACGACGTCGCTGCCTGCACTGTGACCTGCCAGCACCGCGACGAGCACCGCATCACTTAGCACCTCGACCCTGGTCTCACCGACGACGCCATCTGAAGCCGCCACCGAGCCGCTGCTCGCACCGCGACCTGAGGGCATCGCACGCCGCACTGCTGCACTTCGCACCGCAGCACCTGCCGATGCCAGCGCTCCTGACTTTAACCGCGAGGAGTTCGATCTGCAACGCGTGTGACTTCAAGGGCCCGACGACTCCTGCACCGACCTCCGGAACCTACGCCTGCGACTCCGTGCTTTCGGAAGCTCAACAAGAGGTCACCGACGCCCTGCATTTGTAACGGTAGTGTTTTGCGGGTCTTCCCGACACCATAGCTGGCCCGCGACGCAGCGGTCAGCCGGAACTGTTTGGATTTGTTTGTCCACGACGCCGTGATAACCCCAGAGGGAGCTATCGACTTCAAGGAACTGTTTTTCAATGTTATTTTGATAACTGAAGATTTCTAAGTACTGTATTGTGGATTTTGATCGTTTTTGGCCTTGTCTTAAGGATATAAAAATATTGGATATTTTTCTAAACTGGTGTGGTGTCCTTTTGTAGTGCTAACACTGTATTACTGTTGGTTATGTGCAAATGCTTTACACACTGCCTCTAAGATAAGCCTGACTGCTCGTGCCAAGCTACCAAGGGGGTGAGTAGGGGTTATTTTAGGAGTGTAACTCCCTTATCCTGACTAGGAAGAAGGGTCCCTACTTGAACAAAGGTGCAAACCCTTGCCAACTAGAGACCCCCATTTCTAACAACGTGATACCAGGATTTCGTGAAATGCTATTGAAGACCTTCCAGAGGTCCAAGAGGATCAAGCCGCTCTGCTGCCTTAAACCAACCAAAGCCCTGATATTTTCTAGTACAGCTGATAGGGTACCCTCATTACCCTAAGAGGAGCGATCCCCACTTTGAGTTTCATCAAGGAGTTTATAATCCTCAATAAATGAGGCTTATGGCTATATTATTTAATTATTTTAGCAGAGAAAGAAAGGAGAGAGCTAATTTCTGAGAGTGGGAAGATCTGTGGTGGTTTATTTCAGGAAAGGAATAACAAAGGCTTATTTTCAGCCTTAGAAATTGTAGAAAGAGAAGTGCTGAGCTGATAATATTGGCTACATTTGCAATGATGTGTGCAGGCCATTGGTTTAAGAGAATCTCCGTTTGATGGTCATGAAGTAAGAACAAGTAGCGTCCAATGAAATGGGTTAAAGCAGTGATAAGAGGTAGAGTTGCAGAGGTGAAGAAGGTGAAACATTACAGAAGGAGAAATACATTTGAGATTTTGTTGTGGAAGAATTCAGAACTGTAAGGGAGCAAGACTTTGTGCATACAGAAGGTCCACACTGATTTTGCAGAGTGTTAAGATTTTTTTTGGAAGGGTTACTTGCTGTGTTTGCTTTGAGCGGGCAGACGTAGTGCCTAATTTATATGTTGGAGGAGAGAGAACTCTGTCGCAACGATAAGGGAGTTCTCACCCCACTAACACAGTGGTTTACCTACCTGATTTATATGTGCATGGGCAAAAGGCTTGGCTAGGTAGTGATTACTCCATCTCCGCCATAGCCAAACTTCTCCAACGGCCCGGCAGAGTAAAGGCCATCCGCCCAATTATGATGGGCAGACATATGACTGTTTTTTTTTTACTGTCTGTCCCCACCAGACAAACTTTGGTGTTAAGAGAGAGAGTAAAAAGCAAAAAATGCCCTATTAGACATGGGAGATGACTCCCCTGGCGAGAGGGGCTTATTTTAAAAAAGAAAATCCTTTTCTGGATTTTCTTTTTGAAAGTAAAAAAGAAACTAGTTTGGTGCAAGGCTCCGCCATGCTGATGGAGCGCTGCACCAAACTGTGAAAAGCATTGGTGACCATTTCTAAATTTGGCGCGTGGTCTCTCTGCCAGGACGATGGAGTAATTTACTCCATTGCCCATGAGGCGAAACGGGCCACCCGCCGACATATAAGTTGGGCCCTGAGTTAGGTGCTTGTAATGCTTAATGACTTCCACATAGACGGCTTTGGAGAAGGGGGGGTATAGTCCTGTCGTCGGGTGTATTCTAAGGAATTACAATGGCATTTAGCTGCTTTGGACCCCATCACAAGTACCAAGGGGCTGAGGATGATGGACCATGAGAGTGGGGTAAAGTTTATTATGAGCAGACGTAATCCAAGAGTGATCATCTTTAAGACAGAGTTGAGATCCGAGTAATCGATTAACTTTATGGCAGGGGCGACGTCGAAGGCTTGGCAAGAGGTACTATAGTTTAAGAAGGTCCACGATTCAGGTATGGAAGTAAAGGTGAAAGAAGATCCTTTGTGGGTAGTGGAAAGTTTGAAAAAAGTGCGAGTGATAGCGAAATGATCGGTCCAGGGAGGAGGGATAGGCATATTTGCAAGTAGAGACATGCAGGAGGTAAAAAAAACAGGTCAAATAGGTGTGTCACAGAACCGATGGAGCCTGAAACAAGGTGGGTTAACTCCTAAAGTGGCAAGCAGGTCAGTGAAAGTGACCGCATCAGGATGAAAAATATCATTGATATGGATGTAGGAGTAAATGTGGTCAAGTTGGCCACTTGCAGAGCATAAGGGACAACAGACTTTGCCAGGGCTTGATCAAAAGCAGGAGCAGAGCCCTAGAGTGCTTATTTCCCTTATCACTCCTTTGTCTTCCATTGTTAGAACCATTTGGGTCCTGTTGTACTTGTTGCACAATGAGCGACTCATATTGGCTAAGATGTGATTAAAGATTTCACATCTCTGATCTTAGCACCTATATTTCTATATGAACCACCCTCCACCGCGTCCTTCCCAGTTTTTGGAACTTTGAGACTGAAGCCTCAGCCCTTAAGGGTGTGATAATATTTTTTACAACACTGCTATTGCCCTCCAGCTAGATTGTTTTCTCTTGGAGTAAATGATGAATCCCTGCCGTTTGCAGGTATGTTGGGTTCTTGGATTTATTTTGCCAGCTTATGAGAATAAAGGGCTATACACTGTTTCTGTAATTGCTCTTTTTAATGCATTCAAACTGAGAAGTAGTTCAGTGTAGGGTGCGCAGGACTGTCTTCTGTCTCGTGGTGAGAAACAGTTGTCTGATGTTCAGTACCAGGGTTTTGGTGCTATATCTGGAGTTGAAGCCTGTTAAGAACACTCAGGAACACATTCTTTACACATGGGTAAATAGTTATACAGTTAGCACCAACTCCATGGACTTACCTACATTGAGCTGGCCCAAGATCTGTATCAATAGACAGGATTACTTTGTGTTTCTCTATTTTTTTAGAGGTGTGATGTTGGCACATTTCAGTTTTTGAGGAGTTATTCCTGTGGGAAATGAGGCATTGTTGGTGGTTTTCATTATGTATGTATAAGGTATTTCTAAACCAAAAACCTAGCCAAACGCTGAGGAGCGCTTCACATGGTCAAAGGCAAGCTTAAAGTCAGCAAGTAATAGGAGATGACGCTGAGTTGTGGGCAGATAATTCATTGTGATGTAGTGCTCTTTAAAGAGGTTAGTCTTAAATCGTTACTAAAATGGAACAGAGTTGGGAGCAGTCCTGATGTTTACAGGGATTTAGTTCCAGATCTTGGGTACCTTTATAGAAAAGTCCTGTTGTCTGTGTTTTTTTTCTTTTTTACACATTTTAATCTGCAGTTTGATGCTGTCCTGGCTGTGGGTGTGCAGAGAATGCCAGAGATGGTGAGCTTGTCTGCAAGATAAGCGGGGTGATGGCTTTGTAAATGATACATCTGGTTTTGAAGATGGTGCAGGCTGGCAAGGAAAGCCAATGTAGTTCCTCAGGGTGGAGGGTGGCGGGGGGTGATGTGATCATATTTCTTCAGGCCTTGGATTAGGTATACTGCAGAGTGTAGGGTGCCCCTAAAGAGTGTTAGTGTAGAGTCTGTGAGGCCTTGGAGTATGGCTTTACCACCATCCAGATGAGTATAAAGGGCTTGAACAGCAATTCTGAAGTGACTTTCTGGAACAAACAGTTTCTCTTTCTTTAGAAGGGCGGGTACCAGGCAGTTTTGGTTTTTGGCACTTTAGTTCCTGGAGGGAGAGGTTGATGTCGAGATGAGTCCAAGTGATTTGCCATTTGGTGAGAGTTCGAGTTTAACACCATCAAGATTCATGTCATTGAGCCAGGTTTGTACTGTATCTTGTTGTTTTTCTGGACAAATAACAGGTTGGGCAGTGTTTGAGGTGTTGGATGGCTGAAGCAGACAAGGCTTTCATGTAGAGTTGTGTTTGGAGGTAGACTTTCAATCCCTATTTAATGACTTAAGCACCAGACTTGAAGAATAGTGAAGACATTCAAAGCTTAAGAGTACCCAGGGTGTTGGGGTGATTGTTGGGCAGGGAGGTAAGCATAAGGACTAGGATTAGCAGTACTCTGACTAATAATTTCCAGTAGCAGTGAGCGTTTGACAATCTAATTCTTTCCCCAAGGAAAAATATAAAGCCTCTTAAAATGAAAGGCCAACCAATTATGACGCAAACATGAATCTTATCTTTGGAGGGCAAGCAGACTAGCTACATCTGCGCACACAATCATAAAATCTAGATCTTTAGTCGGCTCTGACTAGGTAGCTGAACAAAACAGTCCGAGAAGGGTGACCGTGGAAAGCTTAATAAAAATGAAAATATCTCTGCAGCATTTCCAAAATGAATGTGTGTCGTTATGTAGAATAATTCAGCTGAACACACCAGTTTCAGAGCAGAGCTCTTTTGGAAGAGCAGCAAAACCAGCTCCTTCTGGGTGAGTGTACAGAGATCATGTGGGGGGGGGAGGAACTGCAAAATATTTTGTGTTTTGAAGGGACAAGACCTAAAAAGGCTGTTGCCTCGCTTATGTGGAATCAGCCTCGTGTAATAGGCAGCCAGAGTCAGAAATGGCATAAAATAGCAATCTGTGTTTAATTTCAAATACATTTCTGGCATAATATAGGCCTCATCAAGTAGTTTCTTGGTCTTATAATTTTTGCTTTGTGCTTTCAACTGCTTTGCATTATTGAACACTCATAGAACTGATGTTTGTGCTAGTTTGGAAATGCATTGTCAAACCAGTGCTTGCAATGTGTCCACAATGTGCTTGGACACATTGTAAACACTAGAAGAGGGAAATGTTTTCTGCTCGAAAATGCTTTGACTGAGGATTGTCTTAAATGTTCTAGGTCTTTTTTAAATGCCTGCATGATCTACCATTAGTGTATCTTGTTGCTTAGTTGAAACTTCACACACCAACTCAGGTGCTTTATTCTGACAAACGTATTCTGGTGGTTCCATCATCCAAGTGTCCAAAAAGATTCTCTGCCTTTATCTGAAGAGTTTTGTCTCCCCACCATCAATATTCTAAATTACTTTTTGTTAGTATTCCCATCCTCCCACCCAGATAAGTGCCTAACTTCTTCTCATACACCTGTTATTTTATTTCTCAGTTTTGCATTTAAAAATAAAAAATGAAAGAAAACAGCATTTTGTATAGGCAGTATTCATAACTAAGGCAGTATTGTAGCGTCATATACTCTGGTTTCAAGTTGTTTGTTCTTGTTTCTTTCAGGATGGACACAAAGACTGGATTTTCTCCATCGCCTGGATCAGCGACACAATGGTTGTTTCTGGTACATTTTTCCTGTTTTGAAAATATTTCAGTTTTGCTGGTTGCCTGCTTTGTCTACAGCCCAGTCAGTACCGTTGATAACACTTGAACCTTATTCCTCTGAAACAGGGTGTTAGCAAATTAATAAGTGTACCATGTAAAGCTTATATCTGGCAACAAAATAATCTGTGTACAGAGACTTTAACTGAACATGATCCTAATATGTTCTAATAATGGCTAAATGTTAACATGAGGACCCCTGCTTGAGTTTATATAGTTTGTGACATATACAAGCCCATCAGAAGGGGGGGGTGGGGTGGCAGGAGGGTCATTATCGCCCAGGAAGTGCTCTTTTCAGGGCCCATCACTTGTGCTGCAGCACCAATTTATAGTTTACTGTTTAAAATCCAGCATATCCTATTTATTAATAACAAGGTAGCTATCATGACGAAAATCACGAGTTGACACCACATGCTGAATCGGCCATGTTGGTTTTTTTCCAGGCAGGGCACTTTCAATAAATAACGATAAATAAAAGGAGCTTTAGAACATTTGCTTTTCTTATGGGGGATCCCTGCTTGAGTTGAGTTTGCTGACACCAAGCTCCATGAAAACCTCTGATAAGCATGCCCACACACACTAGCTCTTGCTCTCTCTCTCTCTCTCACACACTTAACAACCCAGACCCTGCTTATTGATGTTGTCATGTTTCTTCCAGCGTAAGTGCAGCTTGTCAATTGAGTGCCGTCCTGATTAAGCCAGAGAAATATTTAACAGCTCCTGTATTGAAAGCATGGCTTTCACTGCAGGCTTATCCGCATCATCCAGACCTGCAGAGAAGTTGTATTTATTTTCCTGCTCAGTGCCAGAAGTAATCTATTTCCTATGTTAAATTTCAGTCATAGATTGTCTAAGGAATGTGTACAACTTGCTGCATAATGTTTCGCACAGGTTTTTAGGCTCAAGCCTCCCAGACAGCACAGCTATTTGGTTGCGAAAAGACTTCTTGAGGACGTTCTGAAAGCTTCCCTGGGAATGCATTCCACCCATAGTTCCCATTGCTTACCATTGGTTTGTAACTCACGTTTGCTTGATTTCTATTCACTGGCTTTATTCGGGTTAGGCTGTCCAGCATGTCTTTGTCCCACTCGTGGAGCATAGCCTTTTTACTGTATTCTTCCACGAGTGCTCACTTTCTATAAACCGACCTTTACATTTTGTTCTTGTCACATTTGCTGTGCATTCAAAGGTAGAGGTCGGATGTCTGGTTCTTCCTTCCAAGAGAGCTTGGTGTTTACTTTTCTTACTCTGGCTTCAAAGTGAGAGGATTTGTGTGACAATCTTGCTGGATACTGGAGATGGGAAAGGAAAGTTCATTTTCTAGCACACAACAAAATTTAAATGTCTGTAAATAAACTGCACATACTTCAGAATAAATCCGAATTAGGAAAGCACCAGTAAAGCAAATTGTTTTGTAATTCTGAGGTATGGTGGAAACAAATATTTTAATACGATCAAAACAAATCAGGATTCTAGGTAATGACATTTCCACACATTGTTTGTGTGCTGTATAGTTTTAACAAAAACTGTATGTGTAAATTAATGGTCATTTCAATTGAAAATGTGTTGCCTGTAATGGCAGTGTGCTAGCACTCCATGCATAATCCCCTTTATGCCGTTCGACTCTACGCCACTTCACTCTACGCCACTTCACTCCAGACACTATGCCTTTCTACGCTACACCACTCCACGCTACTTTATGCCCCTCAGCGTCACTCCTCTCAATGCCACTTTCCTCAACTCTACAACATTTTAATCCACACTATGCCCCTCCACTTCATTCTATGCTCCTTCACTCTTTGACACTGTGCTCCACAACACTTTACTCCACAACACTTTGCGGCCCTGACCCCCCGCTCCACTCCACGGCCCTGCCCCTCCACTCCACGACCCGCCCCTCTGCGGCCCGCCCCGCTCTGCGGCCCGCCCCGCTCTGCCACTCTGCGGCCCGCCCCGCTCTGCCACTCTGCGGCCCGCCCCGCTCTGCCACTCTGCGGCCCACTCTGCGGCCCGCTCTGCCACTCTGCGGCCCGCCCCGCTCTGCCACTCTGCGGCCCGCCCCGTTCTGCCACTCTGCGGCCCGCCCCGTTCTGCAACTCTGCGGGCCGCCCCGTTCTGCCACTCTGCGACCCGCTCTGCGGCCCGCCCCGCTCTGCGACCCGCTCTGCGGCCTGCCCCGCTCTGCGGCCTGCCCCGCTCTGCGGCCCGCCCCGCTCTGCAGCCCACTATGCGGCCCGCCCCGCTCTGCCACTCTGCGGCCCGCCCCGCTCTGCCACTCTGCGTCCCGCCCCCCTTGCATTGCTCTACGCCACTCCGCCTCTCTTGGCTGACGGTTTGATGACCCATTTGCAGTTTTCACTTGGCATGGGTGGAAAGTTGCTAACATCGTGACCTGCGATTTACTGTACTCCAATCCCAGTAACCTTTTCCTTTGCCTTCTGCTGGCAGGATTTCGCTTGCTTGTGCTTCTCCCATCTCTCTTCTGATTATTTGTTTGCACACCACTGTTAATGCTTCACCAAATCCATAAAGTGTTTTCATTAGATTTTCGAATACTGTGCTCCCTCACTCCCTCATTTGTTTTCTGGCTGCTTTTTGGTATCTGCTGAGGGAACTGTTTCAGGAGGTGACGTGCTGAGCGAACAGAATACTTTCGGGAGCTCTCTGGTGAAGACATTTGGCCTCAGTAAGACTTGCGGTGTGCTGTAAGATCAGCAAGGTTATTGATCTCTGAAATCAGATCTCTGCACAAACTTATTCCGCTAATTCATTTGTCGTGTGGTACGAAAATTTTATTATGTGGTAAGAGTTCCTTTTGTCTTTTGGAACCTTCCTTAATGTATTGACAATTGCACGAGTGTGGCAGATGGCCCCATCGTGAATTCTGATCGTAGGCTATGAAGACTAATGGCCTATGCTAAGAAGCCCTCTACCTAAGACAATTATATTGGTGTAAGCACTGGCTCTTCCATTGATCAGTTTAAATGTTACTCTGCGTAAGCGTTCTCACTTTTTCCAGATATAGTTCATAGTGCAAAATAAAAATCCTGGTAAGATTTCCTTCACTTAGGCCATAACCTTTGTGTGAGTCGGAGCGTGCTGCTTTATAACCAAAGCAGATCATTTTAAAATTGAAGCCCGTCTTCAAGTGTCGGCGAAGTGCTCTCAGAACAGAAGCTAAGTAATACAACTTCATCGCTACAGATGTCTCATTTGTAACATAAAGAACAACTTTCAGGGGTGCAAGAATTGTTTCAGATTTATAAGATTTGATCCAATTAATTTAATAAAAACGGGCCCACTGTATTAACGCATATTTAAACAATTTAGTAGATATTTTAGAAAGTCTAGGTGTCTGTACAGGTGGACTTGTCAATGTAAGTAATAACTTGTTTATTTATGTAGCTCTTAATGCCAGACTTGTGTTGTTTATAAGTGACCCACATACCGGTTGCTAATATTCTCCATTTAACAGTACTCAGTATTATTACTAGGGAAGGATAGATGGCTGAGCTGGCCCTACCAAAATTCAAATTCTTGACTCTGTCCGTACTAAACGCTTCACTCAGTTTGCCACCTTGCTTGTTAGTACAGAACTCACCAAGTCTCGCAATCGGAACTGGACAGTAGATTTGGCATTATTTATAATCTTTCAATGGTGGTTAACATAGCAGAACCTACAATCTGTACATAGTCCATTCGATTCTTTATTTTAAATAAATGCTGTGATTGTTGGTCCACCCTGGTTATACTCAGATTGGTGTCTGATTCTCCAGATGCATTGGGCTTTTGTAAGAGTATTGACCACTCGACTGCTGAAGAGGAAGATTTTAAGGAACTTTCTACGCTAGTTGATAATTGTGTGGATCTGATCTAGAGCCTGAACTTGGAGTTTGCACTGTATTTCCTCTTCCCCTTAATTTAGGCCTGACTGCCTTGTGCCATGCTACCAAAGGGTTAAGCACAAGTGTATTTAGTGACTTTTGTTGTTCACCCTGACAAGGATTGTGATTATTTGAGGTGGGTTCGCACCCTCTCAACTAATAGTCCAATTTCTTACAATAGCGCATTGACCTCATTAACAAAACACCAAAATAGCCAATGAGGTGAATGTGATCTGAACTGTACTCAACCAGAATTCTCTTGAATTCAGATTTCTCCTGCATATCGTGTGAGGGAGTCTTTTTAGATCTTTGTTTAACTTCTTCAGAGAAGTACAATTATTACCTCAAATTTATTTTTCCCTTGATTTCGCACACTAAATCCTTTACGTACCTCCAAAACTTGGGTGTCTTGCTTCTGGTTTTCTGGACCTGGAAACGGCATTATGATGTGCCACAAAAAATGCATATGTTGCTGTAATTCAAATCATAAAGCAGGAGACTACAAGATTTGCCTCCAGGTATCCACCAAGACTGGGTGACACATCTCCTTTAATTTCTGGATAAATCCAGTTCTCAAGATACTTCTCCTTGGTGACAGATCAGCGGGGAGTGCTCGACCTACTCCTCTCCAAAGAGGCACTAAAGCAGCCTCCTAAAAGAATCTGTAATCCACCTTTATGGTCTCTCATGCTATGGACAGTAGGAAGCAGGACATTGCTCACAAGCCTTTCTCAGAAGAGTACACATCTTCTGTCCCACCAAAACTGTATCTTCATTAGCGAAAGTCATCTAAAACTTAGTAAGCTTCACGGTTGAAGACACCTTTTTGTTCAGTGAACTACATATGATTTCACAAAGTGCCAGAAAGCAGACTTCCTCCATCACCCTTATTTTGACTACAGGTGTTACAATGTCACTTCTTCTGTTGCATATCTAGCCCAGCAAGTTTACATCTAAGTTTCCCCTCCTGTTAAGAATAAAGGCTATTGGATTATGTCTGGTGTTTGCAGATGCCAGCTATCGATCAAGTATTGATTTGCTTCATGCTCATTTAACAGCAGTCCACAATCTAGATTTGCATTCACACATGGTTCAATTCAACAAACTGTATTTTGTCAAATAAACACAGACTGGAAAGAAATGTACAGCATATTGAAGTGTAGAGCCTGAGTTACCGACCCTCGCCACCTGAACGTTTCCAAGCCTATACAGCCTTTTGTCTGAGTCTTGATAGTGCTAGAGCACAGTTGAAGGGCATTTTTAAATAAACCAAACACCGAAAACAAAATGGCTCCTACATCATCTCACAGGTGAGTAAATAGTTACTAATCCTGTACACTTTAGCCAGGCATCATTTAGTAGAATAAATAAAAAAACGAAAATGATTGCATTTAAAGTAGAATTTATTTTGGGGGGGGCCTAGATAACGATCACATTTCGATTTTATGGAAGAGACAACACTGAGGTAACAGATGTTGCAACAGTCCATAGAGTCCAAAAAATGTTGGCGTGGCCAGAAACTATCTGGACTCATATTACAGAGTCACAGAAAGATAGAACTGAGGGTGGGGAAAAAGATAATGGCAAGAAAGTAAGTAGCAGCTCATATTTGTGCCTAAGTGGTTAGACAGTATGTCAGTTGTCAAAAGCAGTCTCTTATTAATCCCCTCTTCCCCTCCAAAAACACTGTTCTCAGTTTTCACCAGCTGATGATTTATTATTTTGTGCTGCATTTCAGTTAATATGGGGTACAATGTGTATACCTATAAACTTGTCAGTCTCAGAGGAGCAATTGTATGCCTCCCACGTGTTGTACCCTCCTGCAATATGAATATTGATCTTCCTGAAGATGTTGCACACCCACAATAAGAGTGCCTGGTTTATCTTCAAAGGTTTACTGTTGTATATTTTTTGAAGCGAAGAAAGACCATTTTATTGGTGCATATGGCGTGTAGTTCCAGTAGTACCCATGCAGGACCTGCGCGTTTGGATAACATAAACTGTGGGCTTGGTGTTAGACTGGCTCTGTGCAGCCCCACCGTATATGTTAGCCGGATTTGCATTAGCTAGCTCACAGTGCCACTAGAATCTCCTCTTATCGGGGAGAGATTAGTTTCTGGCAACCTTAGACCATGACAACCCTAATTCCTCAGAATTGTGGAAACAATGTACTACTTTTCGCTCAGTCACTCGTGCTTACTTATTCGGTTTGTCTCGGAGAGTTACACAGAATAAACAGTCTGGGCTTTTCAATAAGCATTTATTGAACAGTTGTTATTCTAGTGTAAAATATATGTGCTGCAGTAACCAGCAGACAATAGCAGAGATATATTATCAGCAGTACGATAAAAGTGAAGGGGTAGAACAGTTCATATTGCAATAATCATGAATACATACATGAATATAAAAAGCATTATGAAAAGTGCGCATACTCCTACGATGCCTAACTAGATGTACCTGAGTGTACCTAGCATATGTGTAGGTCTAAAAGCCTAAGAGCCAAGAATCCTTCTAGGATTTAGTCGAACCCCCATACCTGAATAGAGAGAGTGTGGGACCCCGTCCTGGTCTCGAGTTGGACACCCCGCAAGGGATGTGTTAGACCGCTGTCAGCTGGAGCGACTGCATGCAGGAGCCTCAGCGTCTCTGGTCAGTGTGTCAGCATGGAAGTCTCTGTTCCCTCTGTCTTACCGGGGTAAGATGTGGTGTATTTATACCCTGGAGACTCTAGTTGCTACGTATGGTTTGTATTGGGCCTTGTTAGACTTGAGGAAGACGTCAGGGGTGAACTTTGTACATACATATTATGCAGGTGGTGTATTCCTAGAGAGTCATGCATAATTGATGAGTACAGTGTGGGCCTGTGTTTGGGAAAAACCCTGCTGTATTCAAAACCACAGGATAGATAACGTTCAGCCCTCAGAGCTCGTTGTGTACTAGCGAGGACCAATGTAGGTGAAAGATCATGCCTATATAAGGAATCATGAATATAATAGGACATGTACAGTTATGACCGTAATAGGACATGTGCGGCTTTGACCATAATAGGGCAAGTACGAATATGACCGTATTAGGGCAAATACGAATACGTCCATTTTAGGGGATGTATGAACGGGTCTACATTAGGACCTCTATACGGGACATAACACATAAGGGCTATAGAACTGAAGTTGTAACACGGCAGAGCACAAGTAAATTATTTAAAAAAGATTGAAACCCTGGCACATGCAATTGCAGACAGATTAAGTGGGGTAGGGGCAGTGCTGTTGCTACATCTAAGGGCCCTTCACTGGAAACCAATATTCTGCAGAATACTTAAATCAAATTTGTATACTGATTTTTCTCCGCTCACGTGTACCATCCACATTAGACCTTTCTTATTTGTATGCTTGTTGTGCGTTTGTGCAAAGATGACACCAATATGGTAAATTCTAAATTTTAATAGTTGCTTTAATGTAGTATAGCATATGTCCAGTCTGTGTTGAAATTGTCTTCAAGTCTGTCTGCTCCCCAGTGCTGTCACTTTCGACCTCTTTATGCCTTGATCAACTTTTCATTGTCAACTTCAGACAAAACCTTTTCTTAGTCAGTATGCTGTGAATTTATCTGAAAGTCAAAGTATGTTTATTAATATCTTTCACAAAATGGAGAATAAATAATCTGACAGGCAAATACGATTCTTATGACACCCTAAAACCAGGATTTTAATGAACTGGTATGTTAAAAGACGTTCTTTTTTAGGCAACAGGTATGAAATTAAATAATCCCAAATTGGCTCTTCCATTTTTTCAAGCAGTGCTCTGCTTGCCTTTATCTTTGCCATAGTAATACCTGTGGAAGGTCTTTGCACATTGAGACTGTGTGATTTTGTATTCTAGGTTCGCGAGACGGCTCAATGGGCTTGTGGGAAGTGACAGAAGATGTGCTCAATAAAAGTGACTCAAGGTGCAACATTTCCAGAGTCCCAGTCTATGCTCACATTTCACACACTGCCCTGAAGGATATTCCCAAGGAGAACACTAATCCTGACAACTGCAAGGTCCGCGCACTGGCGTTCAATGACCGCAACAAGGTCAGTGAATTATTGTGTCTGGGTGTATTCCTTCCGATAGAAAGCTGTCACCAGGTGTTTGAATGAACGTGAACATTCTTTCTAGTGGTGGTTGTGAACTGGGTTTTATACCTGTATTTGTTGTTAGTATTTTGTTTTAATTTAAAAGGCAGTACATGATGTTCTATTGGTTTGGGTAATAGGCTAAAAATACAGAATAAATGTTCTGCAAAACCAAAGAATACAACCCCCATAGAGATTCAATAGGTTGTAGAAATAACAAAACCTGTGGGTTTTCTCCTATTATGTATGTTCTTTGGTATTCTGCAGAATAGGCATGTGGCCTACATTATTGACGTTTAGGAATATTACAGCAGAGCTGGAAACTGTATCCACACTTGTGAATGTCTGTTGCCCTTTAGATACTCTCACAAGGCCAGGACACTAGCTATGAGCCTTCCTGTTCCATTAATATTTTCTTGTGTGAAGGGGCTTTAGCACAATCTTCAACTTCATAGACATTCTACTACAAATGGCATAATGTCCAAACTCTCCTGGCCAGTAAATCAGGTGGGATTTAATTGCATGATTCTCTTAAGGTCTGCAGTATCTATGTCCCCATTTGGACCTTTTTCTGAAGGTGGTTCTATGCGAGGTTTTTTTTTTTTTTTTTGCATGTGTTGCCTTCAAACCTTTTCTAAAACCTATAGTTCATCCTATGCATGTACTGGTGAGGCCTAGGGAAATAAATATCCCTGATACATTTTTGTGAAGTGACCTAGAAGGAATTTTAAAATATAGTAAAATAAAAATTGTAAGGGGATGGTGCCGAATGATGCAGAGTGGCTGCGCTTTCCTGTACTCCCTGTTTGGCCTTGTTTCTTCACAGGCTGTGATCACATACACAGCCCAGTGATCCATATAATGGACCTCCCGGTGTGTAATTGAGTAGGGAGCCTCCAGAGACCGCTTTAGTTCACTGGGATGTTGTGGGCACAGCACAGTGGCGATGGACAGAACTTCCTGCCTAACAGAGATCCAAAATGGAAGACACAGCATTGTGGAAACATAGAGCAGCCATGGTTCACTGGTGGAAAGTCGGGTTTTCAGGTTGTCTGTAGTTGAGGCTATCACTCATGCTTTGGGGATGGTCTTGCAAATGTTGGAGGGAGGCATCTATGAGATCAACACTGAACTGCAGGACATGGGAAAGTTGCAGCAACTGGCATTGAAGTCCCTTTTAATAGTATACGGCCAGCTTGAATCGCTTGACTGCCAATTAGCTAAGATCCACGTTTTGGGGTTCCATTTCTATTACTGCTGATCAAGGTGTCTCGCAGCTCATGAGATCCTTTGTTCTGGTGTATTTAATAAATTATGTTGCATCTAATGTTTCATTTAGCGTAAATCAAAAGTGGATTGGTGCATCTTTTGTGCCTCTGAATCACCAGAGGGTACATTAACTAAATTTTGATAGATGTGTAGTGCCCTCGATATAAAAACAAAAAAAGCACATGCTTCAAATAATTGTTTTTTCTACCTCTTTTTAATTTCTATCTTTAATATAACTTTCCACTGTAATAATTTAACTCTTGACTCAATAAACATTTGATTCTTAACCTTGTTTTTACATGGGTTAAATTTCGAGCCCCCACATTTCAGTACTTACGTACCATTTGCAGGGGCAATTTGTTGGTCCAAAACATCAGTTTGTATATGTTTGCATTGACGTGTCCTTTTCCCAACATTCTATTAAATCACATATCCTCATTTAGATCAAAAACTCTGTTATTCCATTACTATTGTTTACCTGTCCTACCATCATGCTTAGATCCTGTTATCAGCTAGTCGAAGCACCAGATGATTTAGTGGTGAAACTAGCTTACTGGGTACGTTTAAAGACTCCCAAGGCAGCGTTAAATTTTGTTGGTCGTACAATTATGGCAAACTTTGGTAACCCACCATTGCATAACCCTATTTTTAAACTCAGTGTGTGACCCTTGTTTTAAACTGGGGACTATTAAAGTAAGGACTTCGATACGAATACCAGTTGGTTCTGCTACTGCCAGACATGAGTGCAGAAAGAAGGACAAGATAAGTCTGTTTAATGGTAGGCATTCCAGAGTAAGTTACTGCCCACACATGTCTGAGTTTCTGTTGATCACAGTCAGATTGAGGGTCAGTCAGAGAACCTAAACATTAATATTTTCTGATCCCAATGCATGAACGTCTTTCTTGACAGTTGTGAAGAGGCATCTGAAATTAGACCGTAGCTGGTGTTGCATTATATATGTTGACATATTGCCTGAATCTGATATTAGGTCATGTGATGGGGGAGCACTGTTGGAGTTATGTTTGCAGTATTGTTAAGTGTTTTATTTTCTTCTGTTTCTTTCCAATCCCCTCTCCCAATCCTTTTTTACTTCTTCCAAAATGAAAGAATGAAAGAGAGTGAATAAGCTGATTTTTAAAGCGGCAACATCTGCCCCAAAGGAAGTCCCGGCGCTAGCCAAATAACTATAAAACTCTGTTGAAGCATGAATCCCTCCTTATCCCCATTTGGGGATTTTGCCATTGTTTGGTTAGTTTATTGATGTGACACGAAAAACGTATTAGTGAAAAGTATCGGATGTATTGCTGGATGCTTTTATTCGTTAAAGTGGTTTGTCACAAGAATTATGTGATAAATTTGTTCTATTTATATAAAAAATTTAAAATATTTGCCAGTAGATCAAAGACTCTCAGACCCCAGATGACCCTGCAATTGATGACAGTCTTTTTACCAGCACAAACTGAAGGTGATCATCTTTCTCACCATGTCTTACCAAGACGCTGAAGTAATTTGTAGTTTAAAGACTGGTTCACCAGTAAATCGCTTTCCAGTCCTACTCTTTTATTATGCTCTTTAATTCAAATGCATCTGTCATCTTACTAATTTGTTCAAGCTAGCTCTCTCAACTGGCTCACGGCTCTTTCAATCAGAAAGAGGCACAGTAACTCAGTTAAAAAGGAATCTTTGGGCTAAGGGGTGGTAGATAATTATCAACCCATCACGTCCTTCCCCTCTTGAGAAAAACTACTGCAAGAACTGTTGCTGAACAACTATTTGTCTACAAACTCCACTTGGTTCATGGCAAATATGTTTTCTTCCAGAGCGTGGCTCCAAGACACCACTGGCTTGGTGGTGGACGAGCATGAAACCTGCTTCATAGATGATGCAGCAGTTCTGATCCTTTTAGAAGTATTATCCAGAATTCAGTACCATGGATCATGGTATCCTTCTAACCAAGCTTACAGAACTGAGTTTGACGGGCACTGTGGCAGAGTGATTCATCTTGATTTTGAAAGCACTCCACCAATCTTTGCTCTTGCCATTTTTCACCTTTGCCATTGTTGAATTCTAGTACAGTATACCTCAAGGATCTTCCATTTCTTCTACATTGTTGAATAGTTATGTAAAGCACTGAACCAGACCTATCAGATCTGGTTTCTGTGCACTTGAGGATACAAGCGATACCTAGCTGACCATTTGTCTTCATTAGACCTCACCTCAAAATCTGTCCAAATTGGATGACTGTTTACGAAGCATACAGCAATGGGCTGACCTGAATGAATCACAGTTTTCTCAACCCAAGTGTAAACCATATACACTAACCAGGGACAAATCTGTAGTTTTGGTTAGACTCCTTCTAGTCTGCTTCTTCCAGCCCTCCTTTGGCTGCTTCTGTTAATGTTAAATCTTGAGGTTTTTAGACAAACTAAAATCTGTCTTCAAAGTATATTGTTAACTGAGTTTCCTCATTCTGGTTTAATGCATTATATCTGATTAGGGAAATTCTCCCTTCCATCGCTTTTTTTCTTCACACTGGTGATCTCGGCCATAGCTCCATTGCTGCAACAGCATATTTTAGGGATCCTCAGAATTACAATAGCCGATTGTAGTGTATCCATACTTTAGCTGTACAAAAAGCTGATAGACTGATAACATTTTACCAAATGGCAGCACCTAGTTAAAATCTTCACTAGTTGCTGCTTAAGCACTGAATTCTGTTTAAGGATGTCATTTAATGACAGAATATGCTATGAAGCAAATAGTTTGTCTTCTTTAGAGAATCTCCAAGTATATCTCTAGTAAGTTGCTGCAATCGGATTCTGATTCTTTTCTTCATGTTACACAACTCAAGCTTACGCCAGCTGGAAGATTGTTGATTGTTCGATTCCTTGAACCTAAACCCTGCACTTGTCGGCCCATCCACTTACATAGCATTCAAAATGTGTTCTCCGTCAGAACTTTCCTATTCTGTTAATTGGCATCTCTTCAGGGTGAACAGTTGTACTACTTAGTATGAAGGTGTCCCGGAGTGAACCTTTCAACTCAAGAAAAACTAAATAGATGGGTACAAAATGCCATGTTTTTGAAAATGTTCAGAATCAGAAGCTGTATGTTTTTTTCTGTTTTTACTTACATTCCTGACTTGGTACCTTACCTGGAAAGACTGAAATTTGCACCGATCAGATTAGAACCTACACAGTCCCACAATCGCTGTAAAAATGTACCTGTAGGTGATATAACCTTAACCTGGACTTTCTGGTCAGCATTTCACCTATCATGCTCTTGAATTTATGTATGTCTGTTAGCGAATTAAACCATGTATTGAATAATTCTGTTAAGAAAATTGCAGACCTAGAACAACATCAGCCTACATGTGTTTCGTAACTTATTACGTCAAAATGTCGCTTCTTCAGGGCTTCACAATATTAGTAAAGAATCAAGATTTCTCAACTGCTTGTTTGATAATTGATGGAGGAACTTCAAATTTAAGCATGGATCTGGTTTTAAAAATCTTAAGTAGCTATGTGAAAACTGAAACAACATGTGAGATTGAGCATCTTTCATCCTCCAAAAAAAGGCATGATAATCCAAGGTCTGCGAACATCCGTGTTTTGCAGTGTTGCAAGCTTATTATAATGAAAAATATCTCTTATTCAGCTAACCCAAGTTAAGTTTCTGCTTGCACTGCGTTCACACTATATGAACTTTGAAAGCGCCTCCTTTCAATTAAACAAACTGCCTTGCAGAGCAGTACATTTGTATTTTTTATGTATGTATCTCGCTAGTAGATATGTTTGTATTCAAGTCACTAAACTATAAAAAGAAATATGGTATGTTCTGAAGTATTTTTTTTTTTTTAAATAGCGTCCGCTTTCAAAACCGTGCTAGTGATGTAGACGCGTCAGTGTGATTAGAGAAAGAAAATACTTTCACAGTGAAGGAGAAATAATTATTTTACCCTGTCAAATTGCATTTAAATATTCAGGTTTGCTGTTTTCTGCTGCAGACTAACCCCCTCCCTACCAATATCATTTGGGGTCATATACACTATCTGAGCAATTCTGCCACCTCTTGCTCATAATGCGAAACAGTCAGGCGCACTTAACATGTTCTCCACCCGGCTGTGTTGCACAGCTGGGTGGAGAACTGTCCCAGGTGCTGCCTGAGTGGCCAAACAGGCCGCTCAGACCAATCGCAACGCTGCGGTCATGCTGGTGACAGCATCGTGATTGGCTGGGGGAGCCTGTGTGCTTCTGTTCCGTGCTGCTGAGAGAAGAGGACAGAGGAGAGGTGGCGGAGTTCACAGGTAAGCTTCTTTCTTTTTTTATCACAGGTAAGTTTTCTTTCTTTTTTATCATCCCCAACTCCTGTTCCGCAGCGGCCGCCACTGGAAAAAACTCCCATATTTAAGAGTGCTTAAGCTGATGTATCGGTTCTACACATTTAAGAAAACAGCATTTGTCTTCTGCATCGTTGTTGCTTACAAACCCTAATTCTTAGCTTGGATGCAGGTAGTTATTTAAGGAGCTGATGTGAGCTCAAAGTCAAATTGTAATACTTGCCTAGTAAAGCCTGTAGCTGAAAGAGTGCTGCCTACCCTTTTCATAAGCGTTGCACTCAATATATACAATGCCTCTTCATTTATTTAACCAGTGTGTCTCCACAATTGAGAACAAGAGGAAGGAAATGATGTGGGTATTGTGCTTATTTGTGTTTGGAGAATAATTTCAGGGTTCTGAGAAAAGAACTATGCCTATGTTTGTGCAGTTGGTTTGGGTCAGTGTACCATTGACAGTGGGGCAGGTACCCCTCATATTATCTTGGGCTAATCATTTCATTCTTCTGTGACACAATATATAAACATATAAAATAAATCAGCACTTTGAAATGTACATTTCTAAACGCAAATTGAACAGTGTTCATTCTCGTATTATTCCATTTGCATGTTCCCTACCACCCTTTCTTTTAAGCTTTTATCCATATGTAAGCTGGACTGAGTGCTTCAAAACTTTAATGATTTTACTCGAAGCAGTCTCCATTTATCTTTTTCCTTTCCTAATTTAGGTACTGAATGGACATTGAAGTTAGGGATTATCTTCAGTATTATATTGCATTGTGAGTTTCTAAGTGCCTCTGTCTCATAGAGTAATTCTTCACTGCTCGCTATTACTGCCAGGAGAGTCACCTCCTACCGCTACCATTGTTCCAATTTACAACCGCATGTATTTTTAGTTGCCACGTCTAGATTGAGCCATTTATTGGCTGTCTTTAGAGCTGATTCTGATATTTTTTGTGCTACACAGTGTCACAACATTGAATGTTCTGGATAGTTTGTGTGAAGTGAGTAGAGTGAAACATCTGGGTTGTCATATGAGGTGGGGATAATATTAGAGATGTTGAACACTTAGGGCCTTATTTAGATCTCGCCAGATGGAATACTCAGTCACAAACGTGACGGATATCCCGCCCGCCGTATAACTATCTCAATAGGATATAATGGGATCATACTGCTGCGGACGGGATCTCTGCCACGTTTGTGATGGAGCATTCCCTTCCACCAAGATCTAATTTAGGCCCTTAGTGAGAGCTGCTCAACAAGTCCTTCTTTAATAGACTCTGGCCAGTAAATGGACTCAGACTGTGGCAAGTGGGTTAAGCAAACTGTGGCCAGTGACTGTCTAATACAGGCAATATAAAAAGATGCATGGAGTCAAAGTACTTGTCGGTCCTGTTTTCCCAATATTTAGTCTCTGGTTCAGCAATTAATCCCATGTTCCAGAAGCACAAGAAGTGATAAAATGGAATTTCCGTTCACCTTACCTCTGGTGTTTCAATGTATCCCATATGAAAAAGGATTTATGCTCAAGCAAAAACAGAAGATCTTTCAGGTTTCCTGTTTTTCTTCCAAGTAATGTTGTAAAATTGCATGTTTATTCTTTAAAATAGTGTCTTTGGGATGAGTAAATATAATGTGAGTATAACCAAGCGATGCAAAAATGGAATCAATAAGTTTGAGCAATATTTGCTAATATATATTTCTTTTAACAGAATTCCATCCAGGAATGCACTGATTATTGAATCTTACATTCAACTTGCTGAATGTGAATTGTTTATTTATCTAGGAGCTGGGTGCCCTCTCTCTCGATGGTTACTTTCACCTTTGGAAGGCTGAACACACGTTAACAAAGGTATTAAATTGTACCATAAACTATTTTTCTGTTTGTACTGTTGCACTTTGTCCTTTCCTTGTCCAATCACGTTTATTTATTGTATAGTTCTTAAGAATGTTTTTTACTATTTATCTTTGTACTGGTATGACCTGTCAACCACACTAATAAGGGAGAATCAGGAAAAACAATCCCTTTAAACTAGAATTGGATTTTAAACTGGTCATTATGGAATTACTAAGAACCCACCTTCTCCCTCTTACCGGCACCTGCAAAGGACATAGTCCCCAAACAGTGTTCACTCTTCTAAAAGCATTTGCTGCCATCTCACTTAGATGTGCATGGCTGCCTTAATTCAATGTATTTATTTATGATTACAGAACTCCGTGGAGGTCCACATAAACTAAGAAACCAACACAATAAGGATTCTATTTTGATAATAAAATTAACACAGAAAAATATTCCTTCCCAACAAGACATCAGCGACTCCTAAACGGGATCCAACATTATAAAAAGTCTTCAGATTAAAACATAGCAATATATTGTACAGTACAAAAAAATTTAAATATCCTTCATGCCCTTAGTGCAAAAGTTTAGGAGGTAAATAACACAGGATAAAATAACTACCCTGGAATACCATCACAAGAATAAAAAGTAAAATAGCCCACACAAAGCAAGTATTAGCAGCTACTCCGTACATACCTAATGAGCCTTAGTACATGTTTGAAAAACACTTAAAGTTTAAAATTCTTTTGCAAAACATTTCATTTGGTGGCTTGTAAAGAGAGTCAAGTCAAGGAAAGCTTTATTCGACTGTTATTTTTAAAACAATCAAAAGCTAAACAAAAAAAAGAAAAATACATTTTCCACTAAAATCCATGAATTAAAAAGAAACAAAAAACAATCACAATAAACAATGCAATTTTATCATTTAAAATACATACACATTTTATTAATTAAAAAGACCATATATATTAAAAATGGGGGTTCGTTTATAGTTACAATTCATCAATAATAAAACTTTTTCTTAAACGAAGCACTCTCTTTAAAAACATGGCTAGCCTCCATGCTACATGTTCATTCTCCAGGAACTGAAGTTTTATCAGAGCAGGATGACATTGCCTCAGCCCCTGAGATTTTAAAAGTGGTATTAACCACACTTTCCTTAACTCTGAAAAAAAATTACAAAAAAGGACTAAATGAATAGTGGACTGAGAGGATTGATTTTCACAGGGACACAGTGGCAACTGTCGCGACCATTCGTTCATTTTAGGCAGAGTCACTAGTCTATGGACAGTATTAAGCCTAAACCTAGTCAATAACAATCTGTCGTAGGTCTCTGGCACAAGAGACCAATATGGCTCCATTCTTAATGTGGTTAATAATAATTGGTGATGATTAACACTGGGCTTTGTGTGTTCGCTTGACAATCTAACAGTTTCCAATAAGCATAAACCCCTCCTTTTTAAGGACTTTTCGGGGTATTGCCTGCAAGGTCCTTGGGTCGGTAAAGTATTTTGGGTGACCTAAATCAATCATAAAGTCACGCACAAACCTGACCCAAGGAATCTTTAAAGCCCCATCTAGTTTAAGACCGTCCTGCAGAATCTCCCTATTTAGCTGTGTCTGCTCCTTTGACCAGATACTGTGCCACAGCAGTATCGGTTCTATTTTAATAAGGTCAGAAATAAAAGGGAGACCAAGCTCCTCGTGACAAACATAAGAAGAGGTACTTGGTGGCACAGATAGAATAAATCTTAGAAATGAATTTTCAACTTGTTGCAAAAACATAGTGTTAGCTAGGCCCCACACCCCAGCTCCATGCATAACAGAAGTAATGCATTTTGCTTTGTATATTTGTAGTAGCTCCCCCGGGGGTTTCCTTCCTAATTTCTTTGAAAAAGTTGCGAGGGCTGTAGATGACCGAATGAACAACAGTTTTTTTGTGGATATGGTTTGAGCCCATGAGTCATTGTGATTAAATTGTACTCCGAGGTATGAGAAACTCTTAGTTGAAACTAGTTTCTGACCATCCACAAATATATCTTTTGGTCTCATGGTCCCTTGACCGCATCTCATTACGAACGTCTTAGATATATTGGTACTAAGACCAAGGTCCTTCATAAAAACTGAGAAACAGTCAAGGACCCTCTGGAGACCAATTTGGGTTCTTACCATTAAAACTGCGTCATCCGCATAAAGAAGAACCGGAATTGATCGACCAGCGACTTGAGGGAAATCTTGTGCACTACTTGCTAATGCTTCGCCCAATCCATTGATATACAAGTTAAAAAGGAAAGGGGCCAGCAAGCAGCCCTGCCTGACCCCCTCCTTACGGCAAAGGCAGCTGTGCGCTCACCCCCTACACCAAAACGGACACTGGCTTACTCCAGTATTGGAACTTTCATAGATTCCCATAGCTTGTATCATTCCCCGTCGTCGGAATGGGAGTCCCCGGTAAATAAAAAATACCATAGCAGTAGGTACAAAAGAAGAAACAAGCATTGGCATATCCAATAGGTCTCGCCTTTGGGGCCTTATAAGTGTTTAGCCAGAGCTATTGACTTTGCCAATGTCTTCAAGCTGTGCTGTAGAGAAGTGTGGCTGCTGTGCGGAATGCTGAAAAGTTATAATAAAAAAGTGTCAGAAGCATTTTTGTTACTTTATATATGACCAAGAAGGCATTATGTAAAACTGAACGACCATATTAAAAAAAGTATTTACAATAAAAAATTTCCTCAGTTTTCTTTTGTTCTTGCAATGCTGGCAACTTGTTTCTGCCTATTGCAATGGTTTTGTTAAAGCTTTTTTTTTGAGGGGGCATAAACAATCCGAGGGTGAAGGTTGGGAACTAGTACCTGTATTATAACACTAGCAGCGGCCAGACGCTAGGGGAGAATCAACAGATGCCAGATTCCGAGAGCAGGCTGAGGTGGTGCTGAGGTGGTAGTGGTGGTGGTGGTGGTGGTGACTGTTGCGGAGACGATGCTGAGGTGATGCTGAATGATACTCGGGTGTTGCTGAGTGATGCTGTGGTGGTGCTGAGTGATATTGTCTTGGCGCTGAGTGATGCTGTGGCGGCGCTGAGCGATGCTGTGGCGGCGCTGAGCGATGCTGTGGCGGCGCTGAGCGATGCTGTGGTGGCGCTGAGCGATGCTGTGGTGGCGCTGAGCGATGCTGTGGTGGCGCTGAGCGATGCTGTGGTTGCGGTGAGCGATGCTGTGGTGGCGCTGAGCGATGCAGTGTTGGCGCCGAGCGATGCTGTGGTGGTGCCGAGTCATCCTGTGGTGGTGCCGAGTCATCCTGTGGTGGTGCCGAGTCATCCTGTGGTGGTGCCGAGTCATCCTGTGGTGGTGCCGAGTCATCCTGTGGTGGTGCCGAGTCATCCTGTGGTGGTGCCGAGTCATCCTGTGGTGGTGCCGAGTCATCCTGTGGTGGTGCCGAGTCATCCTGTGGTGGTGCCGAGTTATCCTGTGGTGGTGCCGAGTTATCCTGTGTTGGCCCTGAGTGATGATGTGGTGTCGCTGAGTAAAGCTATGGTGGCGCTGAGTGATGTTGTGGTGGCGCTGAGTGATGTGGTGGTGGCGCTGAGTGATGCTGTTGTGGCGCTGAGTGATGCTGTTGTGGCGCTGAGTGATGCTGTTGTGGCGCTGAGTGATGCTGTTGTGGCGCTGAGTGATGCTGTTGTGGCGCTGAGTGATGCTGTTGTGGCGCTGAGTGATGCTGTTGTGGCGCTGAGTGATGCTGTTGTGGCGCTGAGTGATGCTGTTGTGGCGCTGAGTGATGCTGTTGTGGCGCTGAGTGATGCTGTTGTGGCGCTGAGTGATGCTGTTGTGGCGCTGAGTGATGCTGTTGTGGCGCTGAGTGATGCTGTTGTGGCGCTGAGTGATGCTGTTGTGGCGCTGAGTGATGCTGTTGTGGCGCTGAGTGATGCTGTTGTGGCGCTGAGTGATGCTGTTGTGGCGCTGAGTGATGCTGTTGTGGCGCTGAGTGATGCTGTTGTGGCGCTGAGTGATGCTGTTGTGGCGCTGAGTGATGCTGTTGTGGCGCTGAGTGATGCTGTTGTGGCGCTGAGTGATGCTGTTGTGGCGCTGAGTGATGCTGTTGTGGCGCTGAGTGATGCTGTTGTGGCGCTGAGTGATGCTGTTGTGGCGCTGAGTGATGCTGTTGTGGCGCTGAGTGATGCTGTTGTGGCGCTGAGTGATGCTGTTGTGGCGCTGAGTGATGCTGTGGTGGCGCTGAGTGATGCTGTGGTGGCGCTGAGTGATGCTGTGGTGGCGCTGAGTGATGCTGTGGTGGCGCTGAGTGATGCTGTGGTGGCGCTGAGTGATGCTGTGGTGGCGCTGAGTGATGCTGTGGTGGCGCTGAGTGATGCTGTGGTGGCGCTGAGTGATGCTGTGGTGGCGCTGAGTGATGCTGTGGTGGCGCTGAGTGATGCTGTGGTGGCGCTGAGTGATGCTGTTGTGGCGCTGAGTGATGCTGTTGTGGCGCTGAGTGATGCTGTTGTGGCGCTGAGTGATGCTGTTGTGGCGCTGAGTGAGGCTGTGGTGGCGCTGAGTGATGCTGTGGTGGCGCTGAGTGATGCTGTGGTGGCGCTGAGTGATGCTGTGGTGGCGCTGAGTGATGCTGTGCTGGCTCTGAGTGATGCTGTGCTGGCTCTGAGTGATGCTGTGGTGTTGCCGAGTGAGAGATAGAGTGAAGATATAATGCCCAATTAGAGAGGGTGGTGAGAGAGAGAGAGAAAGAAGGGGAGAGAGAGTGAATGAAGGAGTTTGAAAGAGAAACAGATAAAGGGGTGAGAGAGAATGAAAGGCTAAAAAAGATAGAGAGGGGAGAGTTAATTAAGTAGAGGGAGAATTAGAGAGGGGAGAGAGAGAGCAGGAGAGAGACAATAAGAGTGGGGGGTGTGGAGTTTAAATAGTGAAGAAGTGACGCGGAAAAAGTAACCTTAAATATAGCTTTGTGCTTTGCGCGAATAAATATAAAAAAAAAAACATTGCGAGACAAAAATACTGGTAATTAGGCTGTGACTCCCAATATAAAACAAATGGCGATATAAGGTGAAATCAACCCACCGAAGCAATATTTCTAACTAGACAAAAAGTTTGCATTTCAATGCTAATCGCTGTTGTTTTTCATGTGACTGTAGTCCAGGGCCCTCAGTTGGTAATGTGAGTTGCTGCTGCGATTGAAACATCAGAGTCCAGAGAGTTAATGAGCCATGACGAGGAAATGAGGAAGAGATAGGAAACAACAGATGGCAGCTGCGCGTGCACGCCATCGTGAACTCAAGCTGGTCGCCAGCCGAAAGCCAGTGTTTGCACTTCCAAAACCCGCTTACTAAAACTCTCGGCCAGACCAGCGCAAGCGCTGGTGCAGGCCGAGACCTAAAAAGGCCTAGGCCTCATCTCATTTTGTAGCATATCCACCTCTTTTTGTAAAAGAGACCAAAAACACTGAACAGCCAATCAGAACAGCCTCACCCCATAGAACCCTCCTGAGAGAGCCTCAGATTTTCTACCGCACGTTGTGCAAGGGAGTCTCCACTGAGCTCTGCTCAGTTTTTCTTCATTCTTCAACTTCTCAACTCTTCAAATCTACAGTATGTCTGACAAGGAAAAGAAGGCTCTGTTCAAGGCTTGTGCCATCTGCTCCAAAAAGAGGCTTTATGTGGAGGACAGACATAAAGACTGTATTTATTGTCTGTATCCGGACCACAAGGCTGCTGATTGCAAGATTTGTAGGACCTTCTCTACAAAAACGTTGCGGGACCGTGAGGGACGTCTGCTCACCTGGCTAAAAAAATTGAAGTCACGGAAAGATCCTGTTTCAAGTGACGGTGATGATGCCTCCTCTGCGACATCTTCGAGGAGATCACAGAAAAGGGGTAGGTCTTCACCTTCAATTTCTTCAGCCCCCCCTGCCAAAGCCTTACAAAAGACCTCTGATAGGTCTGACAGGCATAGTCCCATCAAATCTCCTCACCGAGGTGTAAAGGAGAGGGAAGGACTGGTTTCTGAGGTGAGCTGTCCCACCTGAGGTGAAAGCTGACAAGAAAATTTGTTCGTCGACGACGGCTTCGAAAATTCCACCAACATCAACTTTGGCTCCGTCGACGGGCCCGTCGACGAGAGTTTCTTCGTCTCCATTGACTTTGTCGACGACGACTTAGACGGCGCCACGGACTGAGGTACCTTATGTTATGTCATCGACGTCTACGATGACTACTTCCACGTCGACGAGGATGTCGATGATGATGGTGTCGACGGCGACCACGTCGTCGACAACGTCGACAGCTTCCAGCCTTTTACTGACGACGGTCTCGACGACGATCCCGTCGACGGTGGCCCTTTCCTCGTCGACGGTTCAATCTTCGTCGTCGGCAGCTCCGGCGACGACCTCGTCGACGACTCCGTCGACGATACACAATGTGGCAATTTCTATAAGGAGGCGACGCATTACTCCGGAAATGACTTCCCCAAGGAAGGTAACACCCTTGCCTCCTGCACTCCTTCTGGAAGAGGAGTTTTCTGAGGATGATGACGGACCTTATAGTGATGCAGATAGCCCATCTCGACTGCATGTAAAGTATCAGGACTCGGACTCTGACAACTATTATATGGAGCAACAACAATATGGGCCGCAATCTAGGTCCCAGGATCAGTATCAGCAGGACATGGTCTGCATGCCATCCTCACTCGTTACAGACCTACAATTCATGCTGTCGGACTACAGGAGGAGATTTCCATCTCAGTCCTCCGGCCAAGAGACAGGGCAAATGCCTCCAACTCAACCTCCAACGCAAGCTCCTTGTCCGGTTACACCCCAGCTCCCTCAGACTCGGGTACAGGATCTAACAGAACCGCGACAGAACGTGGTCACTGTCCAGGACGTCTCATCGGACGATGACCAAGGCACTATCACAATCCCAGACCCGGATAGAGACTGGGATGACTACATTATTCCGGATCCCGGCTCTCCAACTCCTGATCCGGTAGATTCTCCTCCAGCGGATATAGGAGGGTTTCACAATTTAATGGAAAGGGCTTCTAAACGTTTCCAGCTGCCCATTCCATCGGTACCATCGGAATGTTTCCTATATGACTTCAAAGAACCTTACAGGAACTCTGTTCGCTCTATCCCAATAGTGGGCCATGTCTGGGATGAAGGGATAAAGGTCATGAAGTCTCCACCAACGGTTGTGCCTGTGCTTCCTCGTCTGGAGAAGAAATGCAAAGCTCCAGAGGACAGCCCTGCTTGTCTGGTCAGCCAGCTGAAGCCGGACTCTGTAATTTCACAAGCGGCCCAAAGAAAATCGAAGAATCCGGCGGCACCTCTTACCACGCCACCTGATAAAGAGGGAGGACGGCTAGATAATGTTGGGAAGAGGTTTTCTTCCATGTCCAGCCTCCTGGTCAGAGCGGCCAATGCCTTGGCTATTCTTGGACGGTATGATCGCCAGATGTGGTGTGATCTATCCCCATATTTAGGCCAGCTACCCGAGGAAGCAAAGGTAGAAGCCAAAAAGATCTTGCAAGAGGGGGAACGTTCATCCTCTGAAATATGTGATTGTGCAATGGACATTGCTACTACGGCTTTCCCCTCTCTCGCAGGAGCAGCAGTCCTTCGAAGGCAAGGCTGGCTTCGGGCCACTTGGTTTCGTCCGGAGGTCCAAAACAAAATCCTGGATCTTCCGTTCGATGGTGAAATGCTATTTGGAAAGCACATTGACGATGCGCTACAAGACAATAAAGAAGGACATGGACACTGCGAAGTCCCTGGGGACTCTGCAATACCGCAAGGTTCCTTTCCGTGAAGCGCGAGGAAGAGGTTTTTCTTCATACAGAGGTGGATACCAACAGCAGCGCTATTCCTCCTACTCACAATCCTCTCAGTCCTACAGGCCACAATATTCACAGAGTCAAGGCCAATCGTCGTCTTTCTCTCGACCGTCATCTAGAGGACGACGGGGGCGCCAGGGGAGGGATTCCTCTAAGCGCCAGTAGCGGCTTCCCGGCTCTTCCTACTGTTCCTTCGTCCCCTGTTACACCATTGGGGGGGGAGGATATCACAATGCTTCCACAAATGGCAACTTATAACATCGGACCGGTGGGTTCTCAATATCGTCTTGTCAGGCCATACACTGGAGTTTCAACACCAACCACCATCCAGAGCCCCTCGCGCCACCGAATCCAAACATCTACACCTATTACGTATAGAAGCCCACCAACTACTTCTCAAAGGAGCGATAGAGCCGGTGCCTCTATCTCAGCGGGTCAAGGGATTCTATTCCCGGTTCGTTCTCGTTCAAAAGACCGTAGAAAAATGGCGCCCAATTTTAGACCTGAGGGAGCTAAACACCTATCTCATAAAGCTCTCTTTTCGGATGGTATCCCTACAAGACATCTTGCGGCTCCTCAATCCAGGAGATTACATGGCCACCCTAGATCTCGAGGACGCATACTTCCATGTCCCCATCCACCCGGCCCACAGGAAGTTTTTACGCTTTACAGTAGCCAAGAGCCACTTCCAATTCAAGGTCCTGCCTTTCGGACTCCGATCTGCACCGCGGATATTCACGAAGGTCTTAGCCCCAGTCGCAGCGTTTCTCAGGAGACAGACTCTACAGGTTTTCCCTTACCTGGACGACTGGTTGGTAAAGGCACCGTCTTCTCAGGCAGCAACAGAAGCAGTCGAAACATGCACTCAACTCTTCCGTCACCTGGGGCTTCAGCTCAACAAGGAAAAGTCAGTCCTGTGCCCGTCCAAATCGGCCACGTTCCTAGGTGCTGTTCTGGACACAACTTGTTGCAAAGCATTTCCAACAGAGGAAAGGCAGACAAAACTGATGGCCTCTGCCCGTCAGTTGCAAAAAAGACGGTCACTTTCAGTTCGCCTATACAAGTCCCTTCTAGGATCGATCTCATCCTGCATTCCCTTAATTCCGCATTGCAGGCTACGAATGCGCCCTCTCCAAGAACAACTGGATTTGCAGTGGCGCCAAGCAGAAGGCTCTTTCGACGACAAAGTAAGGATAACTCAGCCTATGAAACAGGCTGCCAACTGGTGGACGATCAGAGACAATATCTCTCTGGGTCTCACCTTCACAGTCAGCCCAGCTCCTCTAATACTTACAACAGACGCCTCTCTAGAAGGCTGGGGAGCGGTACTACAAGACCTTCAGGTGAGCGGCCGCTGGCAACCCCAGCAACGCATTCTCCACATCAATCTGTTGGAGCTCAGAGCGATTTGTCTGGCCTTACAAGCTTTCCCTCCGCGGATCCGCAGCTCCACCGTCCTGGTCCGTACGGACTACACGACGGCCATGCATTATGTGAACAAACCTGGAGGAACAAGGTCTCGTCTGCTATCAAAGGAAGCTCAGGAGCTTTGGGAGTGGAGTATCCAACATCAGATCTCTCTTTCGGCGGAGCATCTTCCGGGTGCCCTCAACAAGACGGCGGATACACTAAGTCGCCTCAAGTCGGTGAGCCACGAGTGGGAACTAGACAATCGCACTCTGGAAAAAAAAATTCAATCTCTGGGGCACTCCGTCCATAGATCTATTTGCCACCCCAGAGAACAAGAAATGCCGACTCTACGCAAGCAGGGAACACCATCAGGGATCATTGGGGAATGCGCTTTCCATGGCCTGGTCAGGCGCCTTTGTTTACGCTGTTCCTCCGATTCCACTTCTTCCAAGACTTCTCAAGAAGCTCAAAGCGGAGCCCTGCAGGATGATTCTGGTGGCCCCGCCAGTTTTGGTTTACCGAGCTTCTCCTGCTCTCCCTGGACCATCCAAATCATCTGCGCCCAATTCCCTCTCTGTTGACGATGTCCCAGGGCCAGGTGGTACATCCAGATCCGAGCTCACTTCAGTTAACAGCGTGGCTCCTGAGCACAGAGAGTTTCAAAATTTAAATATCTCTCAAGAATGCAGAGAGGTGTTAGCTCAAGCCCGCGCACCAAGTACGAATAAGACCGATCGCTTGAAGTGGAAGCGTTTCTGCCTGTGGTGCCGGCAAGAGAACATTCATCCTTATTCCTCTGCTCCTCATCAAATTTTGCCATACATTTTGACTTTAGCTCAGTCAGGTCTCGCTCATTCCTCTATCAAAGTGCACCTGGCAGCTATCTCTAGATTCAGATGAACTTCTTCTGGTCCTTCCCTCTGGTCGGCAAGAATTGTGAAAGAATTTTTAAAAGGACTTTTTAGAGTTTTCCCACCAGTTGGACCTCCACCACCTCTGTGGCAGCTCAACTTAGTCTTACTCAACTCATGAGGCCGCCTTTTGAGCCAATTCATAGGGCAGACCTTAAGTTCCTCTCATGGAAGGTGGCCCTCCTTCTCGCTTTAACATCAGCCAGGAGGGTAGGTGAACTACACGCTCTCACTATCGAAGATCCGTTCTTGCAGTTTAAAAAGGACACTCTGATTCTGAGGACCAATCCCAAATTTATCCCGAAAGTCCCTTCTGACTTTCATTTGAATGAGCCGGTCATTCTCAAATCCTATTTTCCTAGACCCTCTACTCCAGCGGAAAGGGCTCTTCATTCTTTGGATGTTCAAAGGTGTTTAAAATTCTATCTCCAGCGCACCAAAGATTTCAGAAGATCTACACAGCTCTTTGTTGCTTTCAGTGCCCCTCGCAAAGGTTTCCCTCTTTCGAAGCAAGGGGTTGCACAATGGATTGCCAGCGCGATCCAATACTGTCACCAAGCGGCCGGTAAGCCCCTAGAAGGGCGGGTCCGGGCGCATTCTACAAGATCCGTCTCTTCTTCTGTGGCTCTCTTTGCGGGAGTGCCTATCAAAGACATTTGCAGGGCAGCAACATGGAGCAGTGCCCATACTTTCACAAAGCATTACTGCTTAGATGCTTCCACACGAATTGATGCTGCAGTGGGACAGGCGGTCCTGAGGAATCTCTTCCAATAAGCGGTGAGCTTTCCCCTCTAACCCTCCTTCCTATTACTGCTTTTGCACATTTTGTATCTAATGATGTTTTTCTGACTACTGTTTGGTAACTGTTATCCCTGTGACGATATACATCTTGCAAGGTTATACAAGGTACTATTTCACAAAATGTGCATTTTTCGCCTAACTGCTAGCTATTCTGATACAAGCTATGGGAATCTATGAAAGTTCCAATACTGGAGTAAGAAAACAAGTTACTTACCAATACTGGAGAACCAAAGTTACAGGTAACTGCCATAGATTCCCATGCGCCCACCCTCCTCCCCTGGGAAAGCTCAGCCTCTAGCATCTTCTGTTATACTGTTATACAACGGCTACGAAAATCTGAGGCTCTCTCAGGAGGGTTCTACGGGGTGAGGCTGTTCTGATTGGCTGTTCAGTGTTTTTGGTCTCTTTTACAAAAAGAGGTGGATATGCTACAAAATGAGATGAGGCCTAGGCCTTTTTTCTTCTTTTGTACCTACTGCTATGGTATTTTTTATTTACCGGGGACTCCCATTCCGACGACGGGGAATGATGCAAGCTATGGGAATCTATGAAAGTTACCAATACTGGAGAACCAAAGTTACAGATAAGTAACTTGTTTTCTTATGCACCGTTATAAAGGTTTCTTAGAAAGATAATAATGTGTGGGTCAACCTTTAAGGGCTCGAGGACCTTCCATAGTCTATCGTGCCTAACTGAATCAAAAGCCACGGTTAGGTCCACGAAGACCAGGAACAGTCTACCCTTTTTCGCCCTTGTGTATTTCCCTATTAGCATGGCCAAATTTAGACACTGCTCCGTTGTGCCCAACCCCTCACGGAAACCATACTGTAAATCTGATAAGACCCGAGTTTCTTCCGCCCAGTCTTGCAGACGCTCCAGAATCACTCGCCCCACCACTTTAACCATAGAGTCGAGCAAGGATATTGGCCTGTAACAACCCGGGTTTTGACGGTCCCCTTTTTTAAAAATGGGGACAATTATTGACTCCCCCCCAGGTCTTAGGAAGTCGAGTTTGACAACTGGCTTTAATAACCTGCGTTATAATCGGCCCCCATACATTGGTATTAGTTTTAAACAGGTCCACAGGAACGCCATCTGGACCTGGGGCTTTGCCAGCCTGGCTTAGTGCTAATGCTCTATTTACCTCCTCTAAAGTGAATTTCAAATCAGCATTAACATGATTGCTCACTATGCTAACACTAGTTGATGGAGAGGAATTATCCGGGCCATTGTATACCTGCGAGAAGTGCCTGATCCAATCCTCTTCCGAGATAGCAATTTCTATCGATGGGCCATCGCTAGAAGTTAAAAACGGGGCCCTCACTGCCCTCCAAAATGCTGCACTGTCCTTCAACATTGCTGCAGAGTAAAGGGATTCCCATGCTTCATCTCTCATGAGACACTTTCTTTCCTTAATTGCCTGCCTATATTCCAGTCTTGCCATCCTGACATTATTCAAAATTCTAGGCTGCCTATGTAATTCAAGCTTCAAGTTGGAATACGCTCGTGTGCACCTTGTATTGAACCAGCCCCTATCCTTAGCTTTGTTACGATGTTGGGCTGACAATAATTTCCTAAGCTCATTGGATATTTCAATATAAGATGCTACAATCCTATCATAGGAAGCCAGTTCACTTAGGCAAATATCGATGGCAGATTTACAGTTAGTCACCAAACGTTTAGTCATTGCCAAGGGGTCCACCATCGACCATTTTATAGTATAGCCATTAGTTTTGTCAAGTTCAATTTCACCTATCCCCTGTGTGGTTTTCTTGCTTCCAATCGGTTTATTTAGTGGCAAGCTAACCATTAAACTTAGGGGGTAGTGATCGCTCAGGGGGTTATCACCAACCTCAAAAGAGAGTAGTCTGGATGCATGATTACATGAAACCAGAATATAATCTATTGTAGAGGCTAATCCCCTTCCATTAAATGTGTAAGGCATTGGTGCTGGTGTTGAAACAAGCTCGTTCACAAATCCTAGATCGGTGCAAGCGAGAAATTCGTTGAAACACTCCCCCGCCGCTGTGTGATAAAAATGGGTATTACTAAAGCCTTCTTCATACATGAGGCCACATATTCTATTAGCCTCAAAGGGACACAATGCACAATTTAGATCTCCTATCATAATTATCATAACATCTGTTGAGCTAGTATTGCAAAACAAGTTCAGGTGGCCACCCACATTTTTCAACACCTGATTAAGTTCTTCTGGAGCAGTGTTGTTCTAAAAATTGACTAGGACTACTCATTGGTTAGCACTGAAAAACAGTTTAACTATCTGATAAAATCCGTCCCCCAGAGAGGTCTCTATTTTATTAGTTACCAGCTTATTAGAAATATACGTGCAAAGACCACCCTTATATCTACCCCCTAAACCCTTCACAGCATGAGTATCGAAGGTTTCAAAACCATTAATATGGGATGGTTCTCTAGACCAGGTTTCCTGTAAGCAAAGTATGTCACAGCTCTGAATGTAATTACACCATACTGGGTTATTTATCTTTGACCGCAGCCCTGAGATATTCCATGAAATAACTTTACAAGGAGGCACACCATTGTTATGTGAGGTAGTGGATGGATGGAGCAAGCCCATAGCTGTTAAAATTATCAGTGCGGGCTGCCGTTGGTAATTGGACAGGAAAATTTCGGGGCGCAGACAAAAGCACCTCGTTCCCTTTAACGAATTCCCTCGCTCGTGCACCCTTTTCCAACTGTTGCATGTTTATATCCCTCTCTAGGTCAGACTGTTCCATATTACTCTTCTGTGCTAAAGTTCCCAGACCACTGCTCCCTACTGACCCATCCTCCCAGATTGTTTGTCCTGAGGAGTCAGTCAATCAATATCTCCTAAGGTGCTGAAAACATCGAATTGGTTACTGATCGGGACGGTATACCTTTGTTGTCCCACCCCAAGGAAATTCTCTCCCTCTAAGGGATATTGCATGAGCCTAGAGGGTTGATAAAAGAAACCCAGGGGAAGGATGTTTATCCCCTTATAGGTAACAGACCTAGTACCAGCCCTTTCTGGTATGGATTGAATCGTTTCAGGTGAACTAAACGTTAACACAATGTAGTCACCTGGCATAGACTTCTTAGAGCTCCCAACCCATCCAATTCTCCTGGCCATCTTAAATTCTGTAAACAGTTTATTAGTGAGACCCGTCCTTGCACCTAAAAAATGTAGCGACTTATTTCTTAGTGTGGACCAGTGCTCATCTTCGCCTGATAATAAAGGGGGACATTCGCCAGAACGACTGTATGGAAGGTGTAAGTTCCTCATGTCCGTCAACTTTCCCCGAGCCACATTTGGGTGCCTTGGAATGTTTGAGAGCTTGCCCCTAATACCTGGAGTTTGAGCTTCCCTCCCTGGTGTGAACCGCTTAGGATCATTCGCCAACTGATCTGCCCCTGTAGGTATACCCTGATTGATAAGTAATGGTTCGACCTGGTTTTGGGATGACTGGAATACGCTTGTTCCCTTCAAATCTGGTCTTGCCGGGTCGTTTAAACTTTCCAGATTTGAGTGTACCTGGTGCTGTGGTGCTCTTCCACCCGCGCAGTAACCCTTCGATTGATTAGATGGTGGGACCCCGCTTATGCTTGGCTGGACCGCTTGCATTCTACATACACATGGATCATGGCAAGCAGAGGGAACAATACTCTCCAGGTTAATTAACCTCCCTTCAATTTGTGTGAGTAATTGCTTTAATGGGTTAAGAAGGACCGCCACGATGGCTTCCAACCTTTTCCAGTACTCCTCCTGCTCGTAATCTAAAAGTGAGCATATATGCCCTGTGGCATTCGGGGTAGTGTTAGGCTCCTGGTTGGAGTCCCTCTCCACCATTTTAGGCTTGCAGCCCCGGGCTTTTAGAGTATGACTTTGTTTATTAAGACCCTGCCCCTTCCTCTTCTTTGGTGGGGGAGCGGGATTACTGCCTTAGTTGAATTTAGCTTTCTGACCTCTGGTGGTCACTAACGGTCTTTGGATTATGTTATTAGACTCCTTGTCCGCAGGGAAGTCATTATCATCCAAGTCAATCGCCAAGGGTTGCAATGAATCTATCGCAGATATATTGGTGGCCTGGATACTACTTGCTACAGGGGTAGCTATTACTGAGCGGACATGGGAATGTTGTGGCTCCAATGAGAGCCTGCACTCAGTGAGCTGTATTTCATGAATTAAAGCTGACTCAGCCCTAATTAAAAAGGCATCTAAAGTCCCTGCCAATCCCTGCCCAGTGAGCGATTTTCGTCTACTCATGTTTGCTGTCCCCTCGAAGCTAAGTAAAATATATAGCTAATAGTCTATTCCCTTAAATTCAACAATTATGTAAACTCTTACTCTGAAATGTCACTAAAGTGGCCCTGCCCGACCTCCTCCGGTCTCTGACGGGCGCAGACGGGCACGGCCGCGCGCGTCCCGCGCTGCGGGAGCCCTGGCGAGATTTTATGCGCGCCTCCGGGCGCGGGAACAAGAGCGTCGTTGGCGGCCCCCAAAGGCTGCTGGGACTGGAAGTCCTGTGGTCCTGGCCGTTCCCCTCACGGCACTCGGCGTTGCAGAAAAGAGCGTCCCGCGCTGCGGGAGCCCTGGCGAGTTTTTGTGCGCGCCTCCGGGCGCGGGAACGAGCGTTGGCGGCCCCCAAAGGCTGCTGGCACTGGAAGTCCTGTGGTCCTGGCCGTTCCCCTCACGGCACTCGGCGTTGCAGAAAGGAGAGTCAATTAGTGCTGAAAGAATAGATAGCTGTAGACCTATTGGTCTCATCCATTTTCGTTGACACAATAGTAATGTTGGGCAAATAAATAATACATGATTAACATCTTGCAGGCCATTATTGCACAAATTACAAATCGGTGATGAACGATACCATTTTGTTAATAAAGGATTTAAAGGGAGCATATCCTGCCTCAGTAATAGCCAAAACGGCGCACACCAAGTGGCAGGTTCCAAGAAATATATGCCTGTATTTTATTACGCAGGAATCAATGGCCAGATGGATACCCATCTTCAAAGTGCAAGCTTCCCTATCCCTTGTGAAACTTGTATCCCAAGTGGCCAGTTTCAGGGTGGCCCTTAATTGATACGGCGATAAGGTAAAGAGCAGGGACCAATCTAATTGTAGCAAATCAATCGCAGTCCTAAAATTTCTAAAAATTAATAACTGTTCTTTTAGAAATTCTAAAATTTCTTTCCAAAGTAAAGATCTTAGTGTGCCATAATCGCTTACCAGACCTAGGACCCAACGCACTATCCCCGCGAGACCCTGTGCCCAGGTACTTTTCAATCCAAATTCTAACATGAGGGCGGCTGTGGAACATGCCGAATTAACTGAGGCTAAACTTCTTAAAATTCGGCCTTCCGTTGCATTTAGAAATCCCCATTTCTCTACATCGATCAATTCCATACCATACAGCAGGGCGGCAGGGATTTTTGCACGAAACACCTCCAATAAAAGTGCAAAATGTCTTTTCCCGGTAGACCTATAAAGGGAACCCAAACTTTTGCCCTGAGTGGTGGCTTTAGAGATATTATTTTCTATGTGGGCTTTATCGCTTGGGTTGCCACACACTATTTTTCCAAAAAAGGTATATGATATTACAAGTTCCAATTTTTGGCCACCTACAGACCATACAAAATTTCCATACTTCAGCTTCTTTTTTCTTTCATGCATATACATATTTTTACTTTTTGATATATTAATCTTTAGATGGTGAGTCTCAGCAAATTTATGGAGAGCCTGCAGACGACTATTTAATCCCCTAGGCGTTAAATCCAAAATTATGTCGTCTGGATAGAGTAGACACACAATCAGTTTTCCCCCAGTTACGGGGGCAATGCCCTCACTTTGGGCCAAATAATAAGGGAGATCTGAGATATATAAAGAGAAAAGCAGGGGAGCCAATAAACATCCTTGTTTTAAACCATTTGCGGTGGGGATAGCTTGTGAAAGACCTCTTTCCCCTCCCATTAAGACTCTACACCAGGTATCCATATGGATGGCACGAACTAACTCCAAAAGGGTGCCCGGAATACCCAAATTTAAAAGCTTACTCCACAGCAAAGGACGATCTACTTTGTCAAATGCTGTTTAGAAGTCAATAAAAGCTGTGTACACCCTTCCTCCTCTAATTTCAACATATTTTTCATTTATTACTTGAAGGGCAGTTAAATTATCAATCTGAAAGAGACACGTTAGTGACAGATTCCTTACCTTAGAATATCCCCAGGCGTCAGGCTGGATCCGGAAAGTTTTTGCGTAGCAGTACCCTTGCGCGTCGGTAGGCGGCGTCGTGCGGCTCCGCGTCCGTCGTCGGCGCCGGGATGACGTCGCGGGCAGTACTTAGGCGCCGCCCCTGCGCGCTGACGTCAGTTCTTCTTTTTCCGCGCCAGCAAGCGCAGATCCGGGAAGAGCAGTGCCCTAGTCATTTTTTGACTAACTTTTTTGTTGAATTTTTTCACTGTTTTTCTTCGAATCGACTTCAAGGTGTTGTAGGGATGCCCGGTTTTAAACATTGCGGCGCCTGTGCTCGGATGATGTCAATCACAGACCCGCATCGGGAGTGTCTCTTCTGCCTCGGCCGAGGCCACGACACGGAGTCGTGTTCCGACTGCCGGGCCCTCAACCCGAAAGCTTTGCGAGAGCGGTCTCGAAAGCTCCTCGAGGCCCGGCATTCGGCTCCGCGCAAGCCCCGGTCGCGTGAGAGGTCCAGGGGTCGATCGCGGAGTCCTCACCGGTCGTCGGCATCGAAGTCTTCTTCGTCCGGTAAGTCCAAACACAAAAAGTCCAAAAAGCATCGTCGCTCTAGGACTTCGCCTCGCCGGTCTCGCGACTCGGCTGAGGCCCCTCCCGGCACCGTCCCCGCCCCGCGGCCCCGGACATGCCTGTGGAGTCGCCCCCGCAATACCCGTCCTTCCCGGGTTCGGGGGCGGATCCGGCCCAAATACAGGAATTCCTGTCGGCCATGGCCCGCCTCTTCGGGCCTCAAGGTCCCTCCGGTGCGCCTTCGGGCCCTGATGGGGTTGCTCCGGCGTCGCCGACGGCTCCGGCCCCGGCGTCGCCCGTGCCTCCAGCCTCGATCCCGGCTCCGGCCCCGGCCTCGATCCCGGCTCCACAACCCCCATCGACGCCGGTCGACCTAATGACACCTCCGCCGACGTCTCCGGTGCCGTTCTCGACGCCGCCTGGGGCTCCGGGCGGCGTCGTCCCCCAGTTCCTTCCGGCTCCGGACATGGACCCGGACCGACGTCGCTCGACGCCGGTTCCGGCGCCGATGGGACCTTGGGTCCCAAATGTCCCTCCTCCTCCTTATTTTGAACCAGAGGAGGACCAGGAGGACTGGGAGGGGTCTGATGACCCTCTGACACAACAGTGTCAGTACGATGAGGACTGGACAGAGGGTCTAGGGGATGCCAGTGGTCTGGATACTTCCCCTGACACTGGCATGCTGTCTCCTCCCGTGGCTACGGAGGAGGGAGCCAATTTTGCAACGGTGTTGCGTAGGGCGGCTGGGGCCTTACGTCTCCAACTCCCTACTGTGGCGGTCAAGACTAATATCTTGACAGAGGTGCTTCAGCCGGCAGCCTCCTCTATGGAGACTGTGCTGCCGTTTAACGATGCCCTCACTGACGTTCTTTTGGGCGCCTGGTCCAAGCCCAACACAGGGGCTCCTGTGGATAGGAACGTGTCCCGACGCCATCGCCCAGCTCCGGGCGACCCCCTGTTTCTCTCTGTCCACCCCACTCCTGAGAGCTTGGTTGTCCAAGCCTCCGCTTCCCAAACCGCCTTCCCTACCGCCCCTCCGGATAGGGAATCCAAACGCCTGGATCAATTTGGGAAGAAGGGTTTTCTTCCTCCAGTGCTGGCTTGCGGTCCATCAACACCGCTTGTCTTTTGGGCCGATATACCCACTCCTTGTGGGATTCGGTGGCGACTGTTTTGCCCCAGTGTTCTGAGGAGGTCCAGACACTGCTTTCCCGCGCCATTGCGGAAGGAAGGGATGCGGCCAAATACACGATACGATGTGGCCTTGATACCGCCGACTCGCTGGGCAGGTCTATTGCAACGACGGTGGCGCTGCGACGCCACGCCTGGCTGAGAACCACTGGTTTTTCAGGGGATGTCCAGAATACTCTCATGGACATGCCCTTTGATGGAGTCGGTCTTTTGGGTCCAAAGCAGACCATGCGTTGGAGCGCTTTAAGGACTCACGGGCTACTGCCAAGTCCCTGGGCCTTTCTGCTACACGCCCTCCGCTGACTTCTGCTTTTCGCCCCTATCGTGGCCACGGAAGGGGCGCCCCGTCACGTCAGCAGCCCAGCCACCGGCCCGCGCAGCAGGCGTCTTCGCGTGGCCGAGGACGTGGATTCCGCCGTGGCGGATCGGGCAACCAGCGTGCGGGTCAGGCCACCACCTCCAACCCGTCCGCGGCCTCCAAGCCCTCCTAGTCCCTCCTTTCAGGTGCACAGCACGCCAGTAGGGGGCAGGGTCCGCCATCACCTTCCCCACTGGCGTACCATCACCTCGGACAGGTGGGTCTTGGACATTGTCCGAAGGGGCTACTCCCTCCCCTTCGAGACCACCCCCCAGCCATGCCACCTCAATTCCACCCCATGTCAGGGGATCACTTGGTACTTCTGCAGAAGGAAGTCACGGCCCTCTTGACCAAGAGGGCCATCGAGCGTGTTCCGACCCCAGAAGTAGGGCGTGGTTGCTACTCCCACTACTTTCTGGTGCCCAAAAAGGACAAGGAGGACATGCGTCCTATCTTGGACCTCCGGAACGTCAATCGCTTCCTCCGGAAGGAGAAGTTCAAGATGCTCACCCTAGCTCAGGTCTTGACTGCCCTCGACCCTGGAGACTGGTTGGTAGCGTTGGACTTGCAGGACGCATATTTCCACATCCCCGTCCTGCCGGCCCCGAGCATTTTCAGTTCACCGTGCTCCCCTTTGGCCTTACCAGTGCCCCTCGGGTGTTCACGAAAGTGATGGCGGTGGTCGCAGCTCATCTGCGCCGGGCAGGGGTTTCAGTCTTCCCCTACCTCGACGACTGGCTGCTGAAGGCGGGCTCGTCCCAGGCAGTCGTCTCCCACCTCCAGACTACGGCCGAAGTCCTGCACTCGCTGGGGTTCTCCATCAATGTGCCGAAGTCGCATCTGATTCCTTCTCCACAGCTCCTTTTCATCGGAGCAGTTCTGGACACGACGCAGTTTCGGGCCTATCCTCCCGAACGGCGAGTCCGGGATATTCAGGCTATGATTCCGATCTTTCAGCCTTTATCCTGGGTTTCGGTACGGATGACCCTGAGGCTGCTGGGCCTCATGGCCTCCTGCATCCTGCTGGTCAATCATGCCAGATGGCATATGCGGGCTCTGCAGTGGGACCTGAAGTTCCAGTGGGCGCAGCACCAGGGCAACCTGTCCGATCACGTCCAGATCTCGGAGGTGACTGCAAAACAGTTGCAGTGGTGGCTCTCGAACCAGCAATGGGTCATGGGCAGATCCCTCTCCCTTCCCCAGCCAGAGCACACAGTTGTGACGGACGCGTCCCTTCTGGGATGGGGCGGTCACATGGGAGAGGCGGAGATCAGAGGCCTCTGGTCTCCGGCGGAGTCCCGGCTCCATATCAACATTCTGGAGCTCCGGGCGATCCGACTTGCACTCAAGGCATTCCTTCCCTCTGTCAAAGGGAAGGTAGTGCAGGTGTTCACAGACAACACCACCGCCATGTGGTACTGCAACAAACAAGGCGGGGTGGGGTCTTGGACCCTTTGTCAGGAGGCTCTGCGCCTCTGGACATGGCTGGAACATCAGGGCATGTTCCTGATGGTTCAACACCTGGCAGGTTCCCTGAACGCCAGGGCGGACGAACCTCAGCCGCAGGTGCATGATGGATCACGAATGGCGTCTTCACTCGGAAGTGGCGCAAGGACTCTTTCTACAGTGGGGAGAGCCTTGGTTAGATCTATTCGCCACCGAAGAGAACGCGCAATGTCATCAGTTCTGCGCGTTGGAATTTCCAAGGCGGCACTCGCTCGGCGACGCTTTCGTCGCGAGTGGAGTTGGGGTCTGTTGTACGCCTTTCCGCCTATACCACTTCTACCCAGAGTGTTGAAGAAGATTCGGCACGACCGGGCCCAAGTCATTCTTGTGGCTCCGGACTGGGCTCGAAGGGTTTGGTATCCCGAGCTACTCAATATGAGCGTAGATCCCCCGATCCGTCTGCCTCTTCGGGAGGATCTTCTGTCGCAGCAGCAGGGGACGGTCCTCCACCCGAACCTGTCCAGTCTACACCTGCTTGCGTGGAGATTGAGCGGCGGCAGTTGATTCCTTTCGACTTGCCTCCCGAAGTTTGTGATGTGATTCTGGCAGCCAGGCGTCCCTCCACGAAGGTGGTATACGCCTGCAGGTGGAACAAATTTGTGGCATGGTGCACAGCAAAGGCTGTGAATCCCCTTTCTGCCCCTCTTTCTGAGGTCCTTCTGTTCCTTCTCTCTCTGGCCCAACAGGGTTCTGCCCTGGGTACCATCAAGGGTTATCTTTGTGCTATCTCGGCCTTCCTCAGGCTCCCTGATCAGCCCTCCCTTTTCAAGTCCCCTGTTGTTAACAGGTTCTTAAAAGGCATTACACACCTCTTCCCTCCTGTTCCGTTTGTAATGCCTCAGTGGGACTTGAACTTGGTTCTTACCTTTTTAATGTGCGCTCCCTTTGAGCCTCTACATAACTGTCCTCTTCGTCTTCTGACTCTGAAGACAGCCTTTCTGGTGGCCATCACCTCCGCTCGGCGGGTGAGTGAGCTCCAGGCTCTATCTTGCTCTGTTCATCCAGACAAGGTTGTTCTTCGGACGCGTCCGTCCTTCTTGCCAAAGGTGGTTACTGCTTTCCACATTGGGCAGACCATCACTTTGCCCACCTTCTTTCCGCCTCCGCATCCTTCCAGAGAGGAAGAGAGGAAGAGAGGCTCCACCGTCTGGACCCAAAACGTGCGCTCTCCTTCTATATTGACCGCACAAAACACTTCCGGGTGGATGACCAGCTCTTTGTTGGCTACGTGGGCGCCAAAAAAGGTCGGGCGGTGCCCAAGAGGACCATCTCCCGCTGGGTTACCTTGTGCATCAAGACCTGCTATTCTTTGGCTAAGAAGGAGCCTCCTGTTGGGCTGCGTGCCCATTCCACCAGGGCAACGGCTGCTACCACGGCCTTGGGCCGCGGTGTTCCGCTGCCGGTTATCTGTCAGGCAGCTACGTGGGCCTCGCTGCACACGTTTACAAAGCATTACTGCCTTGACAATCAGGTCCGGAGGGACGGCTTCTTTGGCCGTTCTGTCCTCCAGGACTTCCTTGTCTGATCTTTGTTCGCAGACCCACCACCGGGGTTGGTATTGCTGGGGTATCTATTCTAAGGTAAGGAATCTGTCACTAACGTGTCTCTTTCAGATGCACAAGTTACTAACTTGTGTAACGATATATCTGTAAGAGACAGTAGTTAGTGACAGATTCCCTACCGCCCACCCATCCTCCCCGTTCTGCGAACTGATTTCTAGGGTTAAGGACATCCCTTTCAGGGCCCTAGTATTTTTCAGACACCTATGTCAGCTTCTTGCATGGCTCTGCGTTCCTGCCGCGGAAAGTCGTGTACAGAACTGACGTCAGCGCGCAGGGGCGGCGCCTAAGTACTGCCCGCGACGTCATCCCGGCGATCACGACGCCGACGACGGACGCGGAGCCGCACGACGCCGCCTACCGACGCGCAAGGGTACTGCTACGCAAAAGCTTTCCGGATCCAGCCTGACGCCTGGGGATATTCTAAGGTAAGGAATCTGTCACTAACTACTGTCTCTTACAGATATATCGTTACACAAGTTAGTAACTTGTGCATTATTCCATGTTTCGTCCTAAACCCAGTTTGCTCCAATGGTAAAATTTTAATGACATCCGCCCAATCGCTAATTTGGGTCAAGAGGCATTTAGCAAAGACTTTATTTATTTTATATTTATTTTGCCATTTATAGAATGCCTGGTTACACCGTCGGTGTGTCCCCGCGCTAGTAGTCAAACAGATATCTGACCGTGAGGGTAGTGACAGTCCTCTGCCTCTGGCCTGTAGACAAAGGTTGCGGGGAGGTCTAGAGACTGTCAGGTGGGAAATGCCAAGTCTTTCGTTTCCTGCGAAAAGTTATTTCAACTGGCTCTGTTCTTATTTCAGCTGGCTCTGTTCTTATTTCAGCTGGTAAAGTGTTCCATTGTTTTGCTGCTAGGAATCTAAAGGAACGGCCACCCATCCTAGCCTTTCTGATTCTTGGAATCCTAGCTAGTGCTTTACCCTTAGATCTTAGGTTTCTATTGGGTATGTGAGTTGCTATCAGGGTTTGAAGGTATAGTGGCCCTTTCTTTGCCAGAATGCGGTGGCAGTGGCACATTGCTTTAAACAATATTCTCTTTTCAACTGGTAGCCAGTGCAGTCTGGCTGAGGCTTTTGATATGGATGCTCTTTACCCACCGCATCAAGAAGCGCAATCTGACGATAATTTTGAGGAAGATCTCGGTCTCCTTTCTTGAACAGTGGGTCTATTATACTTCGCTTCCAGGAGGGGGGAACCATTTTTTTTTCAAAACAATACTTAACAAGCATTGGCATAGCCAATAGGTCTCGCCTTTGGGATCTTATAAGTGTTTAGCCATGCAACAGTTGCATAACTAAATACTTATAAGGTACCAAAAGCGAGACCTATTGGCTACACCATTATAATCGCGGCACCCGCGTTTTACTTTTAACATTAAAAGTAAAGCGCTTTAACATTAAAAGTAAAGCGCGGGTGCCGCGATTATAGCAAAAGTAAAGAAATAGAAAAATAATCTATTTCTTTACTTCGAAGCCGCGAAAGTGAAAGTGATCGCGATCGCAATGCACTTAATGACCCGTGACGCGCGTGCACGCTCACGTGAACGCAAGCTGGTCGCCAGTGCTGTTTGCACTTCCAAAACCCGCTTACTAAAACTCTCGCCAGAGCAGCGCATGCGCTGGCTCAGGCGAGATCTAAAAACTAAAACTCTCTCACTCACAATAACTAACTCTCTCACTAACTAACTAACTCTCACTCTCTCTCACTAACTAACTCACTCACTGTCGCTAACTAACTCTCTCACTAACTAACTTACTCTCACTCTCTCTCAATAACTAACTAACTCTCTCACTAACTAACTAACCTTCACCCTCCTATTATTTATGCACACCCCCCATAACAAAAAAAACCCCATAACAAGCAAACATTCACACAGGTACATACAACTTACCAGCATTTAAACTCTTACGCAAACTCAAAATATATAGCTAAACACTTATAAAATCCCAAAGGCGAGACCTATTGGCTATGCCAATGCTTGTTTTGTTAGGCAGGGGGAGATTAAGTGATTTGCCCCGAATCACAGGATGCTGAGCGTCGTTGCCGAGACTCGAACCTGGTTCTTCAGATTTGAGGTCGACCGCCCTAGCCCTTAGGCCACATCCGCTCTGCCCATTAGAGTGTGGCTTGAAAGAAAGGAAATCTGTGGGGTGTGGAGAAACAGAACATAGAAATGTTTGGGGTGATGCGAGAGAGAGAAATAATAACTATTTATGTAGCAACATTACAAACTGAACAAAATCTTAGGACTTGAATAAGAGTAATAGGTGGTCTTATGTTATTAATAGTACCCTCTGTAAGGAAGCTCTAAAGGTGAAGATCTGAATCAGCCCCGCCCGAAGTATCAAGGATTCGAGCCAATGACGCGACACACACCTAGAACATTTAAGTCCTCCTCCTCCTTCAGGTTTGACATACAATGAGCACTGTTTCCCTTTTCTATTGTTCTGCTTACAATGAAGGTAGCGCTCGCACAGCTGCTTTTTCTCCTTCATAGATTCAATATGGTCGTGTAATTGTCCTGCAAAGCTCGAGTCAAAACAGCCCTTTCTAAACCATAAAACAGAATATTGGTGGCATCAGCAGAAGTCCAGAAGCATGTCGATGGAAACGCAGAATTAATTTGCCTTTGGTGCCATTCTGATTCAACTCACCTTGCAAACCAAGTTCTCTCGTGCAGTAGTTGGTTGGAAATAAGGTGAATCTATATCAAGGTGCAAAACCAGTTTAACTTGGAGTCCATTTTATTCTACTGGAGCCTGGAGTTTTCAATCACTCTAACTTGAATCGAGCAGGAAATAGTGCCATGGATGAGAAGGTGGGAAAGAGGTAAAAGCAGACCCTATAAAAGTGTTAAGGCAACCTTACTTGGGGCACTTGTCCTGGCATCAGGATCCAGAAAGTGTCCCAAGCTCTGTTACTACTGCTTTACCGACATTACGACTGGAGGGTGCCAAGATCACAGCTTTAACTTTTGTTCAATGCTCTCTTGCATCAATGCACACTGGTTAGTATGGAAATGTTAAATAAAATTCTTCCCCATTCAATTGGCTTGTGGCTGTGTTTTCAACCAGAAAGTGTTTATGGTTCAACAACAGTCCAAAGACCATCAGGATCTTGCGTTTTAGGCAAGGGAAAAAAATCAAGCGGTTTAAGATGCCATTTAACCTCATGGTTAAACTGGAGAGAGTGGAAACATTGATTGTAACCTACTGCAATCACCAATCTCATGGAAAACAGGTACTGCCATTTAGCAGATACACAGAAACCAACCTAAACTGAAGAAAATCGTGTACCACGCATAGATTTTCACATTAACTGGTGAACAGTGTTGAAACGACTTGCAATGAAGAGGCAGTTCAAGATGGAAACTGCACTGGTTAAAGTTCTGGTCCCCGTGGGGCTTCACAGAACCCTCAAATATCACTGCCGTATTTGTGCTAAACAGTGTTGCAGCCTGATTCACAAGCATGAATATGTGCCATGGGAAGGCTCCTCCATCAGCATAAAAATCAAGTGATTGCGTACATATAGACTGGACCCCTACTATGCGCAGCTCAGTATCTCAGCAGCGCTCATCCAGTCATAAGCCATATGCTTGTGAAGTCCTACTATGCTTCAACTAAGGGGCAGCGAAACAACAGCATTGTTTATGTTCGAACACCTTAAGGGCACATTTCGGGGTAATTTCGGAGCAATTGTGTACATGGTCACATTTTCTAGTAAATCAGACGCTGTTTTGCACACAGGGACAAGTGGGAAAGATGCATCTGAACAGGTATAAAAATCGGACCCAGGCCAAGAAAAACAAGCTGATCGCAGCAAAAAGACAGAAGTGGATGCCTGCTTGTGCCCCGGGGGAACTGCAGGGTGCGTGCTGGTTCGGAGTTATGAGCGAAGCGGCATTTTCGTTGCTATAGCAACAAAATGGCGTGGGACTGTCCACAGTCCCTACGGACATGCGCATGCTGTCTGCTATGGAAAGACAGAAGTGGATGCCTGCTTGTGCCCCGGGGAACTGCAGGGTGCGTGCTGGTTCGGAGCTATGAGCGAAGCGGCATTTTATCGCCGCCAACGAGGGAGCCCGAAGCGGTGCGCGTGAAGGCGATGCCGGGGAGCTGATGGAAAGTAGAAAATAACAAGGACAACAATGGAGGAGCGGGGGCGAGCGAGCGCGGCAGCCTGCTCAGCTGACCAGACGCTCGTGCGTCATGGCCTTTTCCCCGCACGGCCGGCATATGTTTCCAATTATCGTGCACGCGTCTGGGCACGATAATGGGAAACAGATGTCGGCCCTGCGCGCGTAACCGCCCGAAAAAGGCCACGACGCACGAGCGTGTGGTCAGCTTCTGAAACCCCCTTACATAAAGTCTTCGCCTAGCAGCGCTTGCGCGCTACTCGAGGCTCGACCTAAAAACAGGGCAAAGAATTTTGCTCCACAGTGTACTGTTTTGTTTTATGACAGTAATTGGTATTTCATCGGGGCCCATTGCCGCTGAGTTACACATTCCCCTGATCACCATTTCTATCTCTTTTTCAGAGGGCGATCCATACAAAGTATAGTCTTCCTTTGGTACGAGGTGCTTAATTGCCGCCTCATTTGCTCCATATAGATCCCGAATAAAACTAACCCATTTATGTTCTTCAATAGCCACAGGCAGTGATCGGGCTCTGGCTCCACAACCCTCCGCGAAAAGAGACCAAAAGGTTTTTTAGAAGCTGCTTCTCTAAGTTTTATCCAAATACTGTCTTCCCTTTTCTTTCTTAACCTGGCCTTTACCCGATTCCTCCTCCTTTTTAATAATAATATTCTATAATATCTTTCCGAGGAATAATTCAGATACTGTTCCCTAACTAGAGTATTTATTTCATGATTTAACGGAAGGAGGAATCGGGGGACCACTTTAAGGTTTTTCCTTTGGTTCACATATCTTGCAGTTTCCACTGCTTGTTGCATAAATGTGTTAACTTGCTATTTCTTTTCCTCTCCAGCTTGGCAGTTTCTCTAAGGTAGTCTCTCGGATACTGTCCAGGCCTAAAATAGCCCTCTTATCCCATTGACATCTCCCTGTTTTCTTGGCGAAGCTAGCCGATTCACCATCTAATGCCCATGGGTCAGGCGGAAACAAATTAAAATTTAAAAGGAGAGCTTACTGCTTACTTATTCTGTTTTATTTATTTTAACCCTGCTTTAGAGAATCCTATGAGGGCATCTGCATCTTTATTTATCATGACTTTATAAAGCTCAATCCTAAACCCATGATGGTTGGCATGGCACTTAAAATAAAACATTTGAGATCGGAATCAACACATGACAATTAGCAAGTATAATTGCAAATGGTATATTATTTTATTCAAATGTTTTTAATACATTGTTAAATTTTTTTTTTTACTGTGCTTCAAGATACTTTTATCCAAGTATACTGCTTGGTGTAAGAGAGCAATTGGTAAGGTTAAAGAGCTGGAAGGGCCCTTGAACCTAGTTACCTTTATAAAATGATAAAAAGCCTGTGAGTCACACTTGAGGGAACATGCAACATTGCAAGTGTCGTACATAAGTTGACTTAAAGTGTGCCATGTAAGAAGGACTTGTTGTGCTGACCTGTATAGTTGAACAAATACTTGCGCTTTTTTTTTTTAAATAACTTTCTCAACCTAAGAACATAAATTATTATTTCGTAACTGGCCTCTGCAGTAATAACAGCAATCTTGGAGCAGATAATTGTGGTTCCTTTCACAGTCAAATAAGTAACAAACCAATGCGTACTTTTGGAGCTTTGTCTGCTGATGCTACAACTTCTTCCTAGACATCTGTAGTAGCTTAGGTCTTCCTTTTCTGAAAAAGGAGGGAGGCTAAGTGGGAAGTATAGTGTATACCCCACGAACTCTTTTCTTTTAGTTATCAGTTTTTGATCATTTGGATGCAGTCTGCATATTTTAATAGCAACTTCAATGTGAAGTGAGTTTGCAATCCTATAATGATGTTGAATTGATTCTAAATTAACCTCTCAGGAAAAAAACGGATTTAAAAAAAAAAAGAAACTGCTGACCCTCCTGGTATTTCTCAGAAATGAGGATCAGAGATGACTGCTTGTCGCCTCAATATAGTAAGAATGTGTAGATGGCACTTATGAAAAAGCCCTAGCGGTAAATACTTTTAATTTAAGGCTCTTTGACCAACAGCAAATAAGAAATAAGGAGGCGGTGGGGTTATACTCACGATAAACTCTACTCAAATCTGGTCTGAACCAGTAGCATTAGCCTTTAATAGAATGCTAAATCTTGTTGCCACCTTGCGTTATAAGAGTCTATATTCAGAGCTCCCATCTACCCTATGCCAATGTTTACCTTGTCGTTAGAGCAGATTCTGAGGAAGATGTAGCCACAGTTCCTGTCTCCATACATAGACCTTTTTCATGTCGAGGCCTTTCTTTTGGACAATTTGGATCTATTTTATGATGGTTCAGATACCCTCTGGGCCACTTCCTAGTCCTGACTCTGTACCTCCACAGGCTCCTGCCTTGGCATTTCTTCCGAAGAAGCTTCTGTCTACTAAAGATACAGGCCTTGTGCCTTCACTAAAGCAGACAAAAAAGTGATGGATGGAATGCTTGAATTAATATCAGCCACTGGTAATCACTCGGGCCGCATCCCAGTCCACCTCAGTTTGGACAGAGCCATAGGCAATCAGTCCTGACCCTGCTCCAATGAGTACAGTCAACCCCAAACAGTCAGGCTCTCCCCAAACCCGGAACACATCCAGCCCAATACCAGTTTCACACTTATTAGGGCTCATCAGTCTGTTATAGCTTGGTTCTACTGGTACAGTGTGCACGGGACCTACATCTGGGCTTCTAGATCCCTCGTAGGGCTTCACACTAAAGCATACAAAAAATTGATGAATGGAATATTTAAATTAATTATTATTTTGCACACTAAGCCACCTCTGGCTGGACTGTTCTTATTGGATCAGGCTCAAGACTGATTTGCATATGGCTGGGTCCAAACTGAGATGGCATTCTTTGCAAAATATATGATGGACTAGAATGTAGCCCCAAATAATTACCAGAGATTGAGATTAATTCAAGTATTCCATCCATTACTCAATGATGACCCAAGACTCTTGGTCTATTTTAGATCAACACCTTCAAATCACTGTGCTTAAGTTGTAGGCAGTACACCTTCCTTAGAAGGTGATTCTCCCTTCGATCTCAGGGAGGACAATTTAAGTGCTGTCAGGCACCAAAACCACTGCCCTATAGATGGTTGGAGCAGTGTGGGGTCTTGGACCCGGTGTTGGTAGACCTGCTACAGTGAGCTGCAGCGGAGTGTGTTGTCAGTGGAGGCACATCTTGCAGGCTTTTTGTGTGACTGTGTTGCATCTCAATAGAGGACCACTAATGGGAACTTCATCCTGATGTGGCAGATATGTTCTTTTCTAAATTGTGTTGTCTATTAGATGACCTCATTGCGGCTCTCAACATTGTGTCATTGGATATGTCATAAACTTTCTTCCAACTGTTTCATTCAGCAATGCTTTTATGGGCAACTTATCATGAGGTACACTATATGCATTCCTGCCAATTTCACTATTTTCAAATGTCCTGAGGGAGGATCGGGCTCATTTGATCCTGAATACCCCAGAATAGATGAGGAAGTCTTTACACTTTGATCTCTTGGAACTTAGCACTCCACCACTTCTTCGTTTTACCCACAGGATGGACTGCTTTTGTGGCAGGATGGTTGGTCCTCCACTCCAGTCCCCTGTCCTTCATCTGCACGTATGAAGATTCAGCAGCGCTAGCTAGAAACTTTCTGTTTACCTCTGAAATTGACAGATGTCATCTGGGCTGTCAGAAAGTCTGTTAGAGAATTAGTGGATACGAGCCCTTGGTCAAGATTTGTTAGCTGGAGAGAGATTTGGGCTCTTGCTCAGCAGAGCTTGACAATGTTCTTTGTGAAGGGATACCTGGATGCATCTTTCACCTTCATGTGTATCTCTGAGCAACCGCCTTGTTTAATTTACCATTAGTAGTACATTTTCTAAAGGTTGTGTTTCCTCCCACGCCTTTTATTTTTCTGCTTTGCAATTTCAAATTGCTGTTAGCCTTCCATATAGCTTCTCCATTCAAACCAATGCTCAGTTGCTCGAATCATGTGTTTCCTCTTAAGCAGGGGCGTAACACAGGCCCCCGCAGCCCCCGCGTTGCGGGGGGGCCCGCGCTCCAGGGGCCCCCTCAGCGCGGAGCCAGTAAGCACTACACAATACACATCTGTGACCGTTTTTATTAATAGGTAATTAATAGGTAGGGGTTACGTAACTTACGTTACGATATGCTCGCTCTAGACTTCATAAATTAAAGGGGGGGGGCGTGCTCCAGCCAGGGGCCCCCTCAGCGGAGCCAGCAAGCACTACACATCCGGCGTGACCGTCTGGGATTAATTAAAGAGGTAGCAGGTTATGTAACCAACAACTTACGCTCGCTCTAGCCTCTAGACTTGTCTTCATAAATTAAATGGTAAACCGTAAAATTAAAAAATGGTAATGGTACCCACTGCGCAGCGTGCAGATGTCTCCGCCCCCGCGTCTGCGCGTCACCCTTAGGGTGGGGCTGGTGACCAACAATTGTCATGCGCATTGCGGCTCGCGCAATTAAAAGTGCGCGTGACTGGTGAGGCGAGGAGGCATCCCAGAGGCCAGAGACTATTAAGAGTCTGAGACTGCGTGCGACAGCCGGCCGGCCATAATTTAATTATTTCTAGCCCCTGGCTAACATTGTTTGCCCTGTCGTCTGCGGCCCGCGCAGGTGAGTCTGTCTACTCTGTTCCAGACAGTCTGGGTGGAATGGAATGGGAGGGAGGGATGCATGCATCATCATGGGCAGTGGGCGGGCAGGGATTAAAAACCAAAGGTAATATAGGCCCCAGCCCGGTTCTGCGCAATGGAGACTGTGAAGATACATATCTCCAGTTACAGTGAGAGTGGAGCGAGGTGGTGGCTGTGAGAGTGGAGCGAGGTGGTGGCTGGTGGTTGCGGATTGCGCACCAGTCGCGGGCCGTGGTGTGGCTGGCTGCAATAAATCAAAATTTTTAATCATGAGAGTCGCATGCCTCCATCCCCCAGAGGGTTAAGCCGGACAGTGCTGCACAAAACGGCTATTATTGCTCCTGTCCGGGTCCCCGCACTGGCAGGCAGGGTTCCTTTCATGTTTCCTCCTGGGCGCTGCATCTTCTTGTCTCCCAGGTGGTTGTACTGGCAGACAGTCACCTCCGCCACACATCTAGGCCTTCTCACGGGGGTCCCACCAGCTCCTTGTAGTCCACTCACCAGCGCCAGGCCTGTTGTGCCTGGCACTGCCACGTAGGCCTCAGACGCAGGCCAGTCAGGCCAGACGCAGGCCAGCATTTGACACCGTCAAACACGGCAACCTGCTTGAACTCATGAAACACAGAATGGGAATGTCTGGAACTGTATTTAACTGGTTCGCCTCTTTCCTCCATAATAGATCCCAAAGATTCAAGGTCAACCAATCCCCTTCCAACCCCATGCCTGTCACTTTAGGAGTTCCACAAGGCTCCTCCCTCTCACTCACCCTTTTCAACCTTTTTATGGAACCTCTTACCGATCTTCTCAGCCTCGCCAAGATTCACTTCCATATGTATGCAGATGACACCCAAATCTACATCAAGATCCACTCACTTGATGACATCAAATCGCTCAACACCACACTACAAAAAACCCAAACATGGCTGGCCGAAAACCATTTGAAACTAAACTCCCTCAAAACGGAATTCCTCTTAATCGCTCCCCCTAAAAAACTCCCACCATCCTGGATTGGCTGAAGCACTTAACAGCTCTCAAAGGACAACCTCTCATCGTCGACTCAGCGAAATCGCTAGGTGTAACGCTTGACAGCAACCTAAAGATGCAGAAGCATATCAGCGCCTCCACAAAAGGAGCTAACTTCCACTTGAAGACCTTGCGAAAACTGAAACCCTTTCTGCCAGCCTACGATTTCAAACAAGCAGTTCAAGCCCTAGTAATCCCTAGAGTGGAATATGGGGCGGTAACCTTATGCGGCCTACCAAGGTCATCGACAGCCCCACTAAGAGCCACTATCAACTCAGCTGCGAGACTCATTACGGGCTCAAAGAGAAACTCTCACATATCCCCTGACCTGAGAGCCCTCAACTGGCTACCGTTTGAAGCTAGAATTCATCTGAAAATCGCTTGTATGACGCACAAGGCACTACACCACAACTCCCCGCACTACCTAGCTCAGAAATTGGTGCTCTCTGCGGGCAACAGAGCCTCCAGGAGTGCCAAGACTCTTCTTCTAAAACCACAACGATTCGCCAAGAAAAAAACCTATAACCGATCCTTCTCTGGTATGGCTCCTAGGATCTGGAACGCTTTGCCCATTGAAACAAGAATGAACCCGTCCACTGCCTCCTTCAAAAAAGAAGTGAAAGCGATCCTCATGGCTAAATTCACGTGAACTCTCTGTCCTTTTACTGTATATTATTATTAGTTCTGTGTTTATGCTCCATAGTTGTCCTTTTGTTTTTACGCTAGCTTATTGATACGTGTATAAGCTGCTTATAGCTGTTTCACCCATATCTTTGTGTGCTATATCGTGTTTTCTACATATGACTTGTAAAGCGCTCTGATACTCGCAAGGGTCTTGTTCGCGCTATATAAAACCTTCAAAATAAAATAAATAAGTCCTTATGACCTTGATCGGGTCTGCACCAGCGTTCCAGTTGTTGCGGTCACCATTGCAAATGTGTCTCTGGCACAACTGCAGGTTTCAGAAGTACGATTCCAGGATTATGAAGGATGGAAGGGGGCCGGAGGCAGAGATTGTCACCGTGACAATCATCATGATTAAAAACCACATATCATCAGCATAGAGAGATGAGATGATAGCCACATACTATCGGGGAGGGGGGTGGCAGTAACTGGTATCGGGGAAGGGGGTGGCAGTAACTGGTATCGGGGAGGCGGGGGCGCAGTAGCAGGTACAGAATTCATAAACCCTGATTTGCATGAAGGCCTTGTAGTGATAAAAAAGGCTAGACTGCAACTCCACAGGCCTTTGGCCCTGAAAGCCCACACAGTAATCTGAGACTAATCCCCTCAGAGGGAGCTACAAGCTACGTCACATGGTCACACAAGCACCGAGTAGGCCACAATAACCTCACTTTAAAGCATGAGTCAATACCTAGTCCTATCGTTATTATCCACCTGCTCAGACACCAATGGTCTTCTGTGCAACACGCCGGGGCCCTATTATCATGACATGACAACTCCTGGAGGGGACTGGGTGTCGTGTCACACACTCCGGGTACTAGTAATCCGTATACCCTACATCACAATACAGCGACGACTGAAGCAAAACAGTATTTATCTGCCTAATCTCCTGTGAGAGCTCTCAAAATATTGTGATAAATGCCTAAGAAAAACTCAATCAGCCACATAATATATAAAGTGTAATATCACAGTATATTAAGACTGTTTTAAAAAGTCCCAATGCAGAATATTCAATAACAGCAGCTCGACTGCCAGTTCCCAGCAACTGTCAACATTTCCACTCTGTCACTGCTTGTGGTGGTATTTTTATGTCAATCCCAGCGAGGTAAAAACTTCCTTGAATCCACAGTGCCGCAGAGTCCCAATCCTACTATTCATCTGACTGCTACCAGCTTCTAACTTATCTTGCTATTTTTACGTTTATGTTTTAGAGAGGTGGCCTAACGGGATTCCGAATGTATACCCAACACACGCTTTCTTCTTTATTAGCTATTGCGACTTTGCGATATTTTATCGCTGTTACATTTTGTGTTTTATAATTTTCACTCTATTTTATCTGAAATGAAAACCACAAACTGCATGGTTATTTTCCATTTATTTATTAATGCAAATGTTAAAACTTCTCGTTTTGAACAATGAAAAAATCAAGTTAATTCAATTGGCTATAACGGTAAACAAGCATGGACAAAGGCGATATTTCTGGCTTTTGTATACTGAATGTGCACAAACGCACGACGCATAAAACACAAAAACGAGCAGAGAGACAAACACACTTACAGGCACCCATTAACAGAGACTAACAGACAGCCATGTATGCATACAGACCAAAAATATACAAACAAGCATAAAACAGGCCAAAATAAACACGGGCCACCGTGCACACTGGGGTAAATAATGTGCACATAACACTCAGGAGGCACAGAGTGATGCGCAGCCGGATTGATACGGCGATGGTCCCCAGAAGAGCACAGGGTGATGTGTCAAAGGGGCACACTGTTGTCGTCTTTAGGGGACCACAGGATGATGTGTACCAGATGTGTATGTACCAGGGGAACCCAGGGTAATGTGCAGGAAGGGATTAATGAGTGCTAGTGCCAGGGCCGCATTGGGTGTTGTTCGCCAGTAGTGACTACTAAGTGATGTGTAGTTTGTGCATCCGGTGCCAAAGGGTGATGTGCAGCAGGGGACACAGATGACTGTAGGATCTGTAGATTAATAGAGTCACAGCGAGATGTGCGGTATAGAAGTAGAACACATACACTGTGCTGTAGAGTAAAAGAAATCTGCAGCCTGGGTCACACACTCCTGCCGGTCACTGCAGTTCTAGTTTGTTAATTTTGTGCACACAAGCTATTACAGTAACTGCCTACCTTGAATATGGTTTCGGCGATGATCATTTATTAATGGAACCTCCAGTGAAAACAGTGCATGCCATTTGCCATGTTGAGGAACGTTCACATTGTGAGGAAATATCGCCAAGGACAGACCCCATGAAGAACAAATGAGTAAGCCTAGGGACAGAACTGGCCATGAGATTGATTCTATGGGGCTGCAGTAAGAAGGCGATTGAGAAGCATGATAGAACGGGTGGTCCCTCTCGGGGAGCATATGTAGTGGTCTTGTGGCCAAGATGCATACTTTGGATCGAGGAGACCTGGGCACAGATCATGGGTTCCCCACTACAGCACATTTTGTGATAACTGGCTTGGCACAGGTCATTTGCTTTATTTCTCCATCCCTCGGTTTATATATCTGCCAATATCGAGGGAGCGCTTTGGAATGAAATATTGCGGTTTGTAGTGTTATGTACCTAAGTGTGTATTTGCATTTCTTCCATCAGCGTCTACTTATGATTGCTCTTGTGATAACGGTAGATGTGACGCCCTTTCCATGTTGAACCATGTGGTTTCTATTCTTGCCATGTGTCTTAGCTACTTACATTCTGTCTGTGAGTCTAAAATGTATAAGATGCCCTTGAGCCAATCATGGACAAAGGGCAAGAACGTGCTGGATAACTCTACAGGTTCAAAACGCTCTTTAGTGTCCTTTTCAGGAGGTCACTGGTTCAAGGATCATGCCACAGGCAGCTCGCGGCCTGGCTGGCAGTGGCAAGCTGAAGTAAGTCAGACAACAGCGACAGCCAGCCCTGCAAACAGCGTGTTAAGTTAACAATTTATTTTTTAGTGTAAGCGGCAGCGCACGATCAGCTGCCTGAAGATCAATCTCCCCTGGGCTGCTGGGCATGGCTGCAGGCTCGAGGCTCAGGCTGCCGGTGGGCAGTGGGCTGCCCGCTGCAACCAAGTGTGTGCCTCACAGAGCCTGAGGCTGGCTTGCCCAAAATCATGCCCGGCAGACGGTGCGTGCTGTAGTTTGGCGCCGTAACGAAGACTAACCATGAATCCAGCTCCACTTAAGTTCCTGTAGTGTAGCCTCCATAACATCTTAATGAATAGTGCTTATGTATTATTATGGTATTATAGCTCTATCTTTGAAATATTTGCACCTTCATGCACAAACCAAAAGGGCATTGGTTGACTAAAGTGGTTTGATTTTTGTATGCTGCTGCCTGCTGTACTTGTTACTGTTTTGCTAGTCACTTTGAAATATTTGAGCCTTGAAAAAGAGAATTGTTAGTTTAAACTAGTTTGATTATTGTATGGTGCTGTAGTTATTGTTTACCAGTTGCTTTGAAATGTATGTGCCTTTATGCACTCACCAAATGGGTACTTGTTTGACTAACCTGGCTTCATTTTTGCATACTGCTCGACTTGTTTTTATCATGCACTTTGAAAGTATTTTCACCTCGATGCAAGAAGAAAGTTAATTGTTTTACTAAACATGCTTGATTTTTGTATATTCCTGGACTGGTGATTGATTTATTATGCACTTTGAAAGTAGTTGCACTTTTCTTTTGCTTTACCAACTACAGTTTGTATAGATTGTCATTGGGTACATGCTGATATGGTTTGTTTTTATTCTACATGCGGTGTTATTTATGGTGTTGCTTGCACTTGTCTGTAACATGTGTGCCTTAAATCTTGTATTTAGCATTGTTTACACCACAGAAATGGTAAATTAAAACAGACAAACATCTGCATCAATGTTCTGAAGCATCCAAACAGTTTTCATCCTCAGCCTTGTTTGCCTGCCTGTTTTGTAATGCTTACTAATAAAGACCTGATGGTAGAAATTGAAATTGCTTCCTCAGTTCACATTATTATCATGCACAACCCTTGACAGTCGCTAGTGTGTGGCATGCAAATAATTCACCAGTCTATCTCGCTTGCCTTTCGCAAGATACTGAGTTATATCTTGTGTACTTCTCATGTATATTGTCAGTCGAGTTTTTATGGAATTGCAGGTTTGTGTTTGTCTTTCAAAATTTCAAGTTATTGTCCATTATTGCCAATTCTAATTCAGACCCTTCATAGTTGTTCTTCAGCCATAGGCAGTTCCTGAGACAATAGGATCACTCCTTGGCATTGTTCTGATTGCTGCCTCAGTTAAATAATCTGCTTTTGACATTATTGTTACAAATGGCGTAGCTTATATGTTAAGAGGGTTTCCTCATTAGAACTTTGAGAAAGACAATATAGAGGCATTTCATTTAAATGTTGGAGGTTTCAAAGCAAAATATGCCAGATTTTTGGGTGGTGGGGCAAAGTGGTAGGTGGTGGGCCGGGCCGCCGGGGGGGGGGGTGGAGCCCTCCATGTGCTTTGCAGGGGGGCCCCCTCAAGTTTCGTTACGCCACTGCTCTTAAGACTGCATTTTTAGTGGCAATAACTTTTGCCCTGAGAGTTGGTGAATTACAAGGTTTCTCAGTCTGGCTACCGTACATTCTTTTCTTACCAGATAAGCTGGTTAGATTACTGGATGCCCTTCTTTTTTCCCCTTGTCTGCCTTCCTCGTGAGTTAAATCATTACTCATCCATTCTTCTTTCCACCTCACCGCAGTAAGGAAGAGGAGAGGTAACATAGACTGGAGCCGAGGTGCGCAGTTATTTTAATTGCCTGCAGAATATTAGATAGAGTGGACGATCAAATGCTTGTGGACTTACCGCAATCCAAGAAAAGGAAGGTGACGACAGAACATGTGATTTCACATTGGGTCTCCTTGCGTATGAAGATCTGGTAGGCCTTAGCTAAGAAAAATCCTCTGGCTGGCATTTCTGCTCACTCAACGAGGCATTGCACTGTTTACTGCTTCTGACATAAGCGTCCCAGCTACTGATGTTTGCCAGACAATCACTTGGTCATCTATGCATACTTTTGCTGACCATTGATTTCTCACAATTCATTCAGTGATAATTTGCCAGGGATATGCTGCATGACTTCAGTAGTTAACCAGCTCTACTCAATCACACCTCCTGGAGGATATATCTTTGGAACTCAATCAGAAGGTGAGGACATTTCGAGAAGTACCCATCAGAATTAAAAGTAATTTAGTTTCCTTAACTATATTTCCGGTAGATACTTTATCTCTCCAGATTACTCATAGCCCTCCCTACCCTTGTGCAACTTTCCCCTATTGTAGCCCCCTCTCTTGGGAACAAGAGCAGATTCAAGCCTTAGTCTAAAGCTAATAGATTTAACCCTGCTTCAGACTCTGCCCACAACAGGAACAGGATCACACAAACTTTTAAATATCCAAGTATAGGACACCTGTTAAGCGTCTTCGTTACTGTGACCTGTACAGAACAGGGTGACTCCACTGCCATTTATTCCACTGACGAGGTAGAGAGGAAATCTGGTAAGCACCGCATGGCTTACCAAGCTAAACATTATCTACCTACATCAAATGGGGACTGGCAGAGTCCCAGAAAATCAATCTGTTCTAAATAAGGATATCTCAACCACTCTTTTGTGGCATGCTTCATCATAGGTAAACTGTGCTGATGTGAGAGTTCAACCAGGATAGACCCCTCCTCCTAATGGAGGGAGTTCCTGATAAAGTAACACTGGATAGACGATGGGAGCTAAATAAAATAACCTCAAGGGTAAACCCCAAAATTGTTTTTATTGACGGTACCCTGGGTGAGATTAAAAGAAAAGCTGTGAGGATGCCCAGTGAGTACTAGGTTTCGCACATCCTTTCAAATACTAACGTGTTTCAGCATGTATTCTACCTCAGTGGGTCAAAGACCTCTTCCGGGCTGAACGTGATCCTTACCTGGCCTGTGCATTCACACATACATGCAAAATATGGACAGGGTCAAAGTCCTAGTTTGTGAGGGTTAACATACCTCAAAACTAGAGAGCATGGGTTAACATAAAACTAAGAGTGTGATCATTGTAGGAAGCTGGCTCTGTATTTACCATATCAAAATGAGCTATAGTGTGCACAGAGTCCAGTGGAACCCCAAAGGTAGGCAGAGGTAAAAGTAGATGGCACCTTACTCTCGATTTGTGGTAGTGTGGGCGAGCAGTAAGGCTGTATCAGAGTGTAGTGTTAAGCATTTGTTGTACACACTCAATCCAGCAAATGATGTCACACCCTCAGACCGAACTGAGACCAATTTTGTGTGTATACAAATATTAAGTTATTTTATTTCTAGACCCAAGCCAAGCCTGGCACAGGTAAGTGAAATAAATGCTTTGCAAAATATTTTGCAGTGTTTACAAGTGAATGCAAGTTCAAATGCAGTTGTTTGAAATACAGGTAAGTCAAGGTATTGAAATTACTGTACGGATTACTTTTTCGTTACTTTTTAGATTACTTTTTAAGTTACTTTTTCTACTCCATGTGATATGCCTAGATATCACACTGGGACATTTCCTAGAGAAAAGGTAAGTAAAATTTGTTTTGCACAATTGTAATTTTTCAGGTTTCCATACAAATCAACTCCACACTTGAAACATTTTTCAGAGAAAAACAGTCAATAGGTTCCAATGAAGAGAAATGAAGTTAACGTTTACCAGGTAAGTACTCGGTCTTTGGGGTTGAGTTTCTGGGGTAAGAACAAGGGTTCTCCCAGGCTCAAGGATGCACTCTTGTTACAACCTCAGCAGTACTAGGGCGGCCGGGTGCAGAGTGCTGAGGCCCAATGTTATCCAATGGGGGATAAGGGGCCTCTGGTTGGTGGCTGCTTACGAGCAGGCCACTGGGTTGTGGGAGCAAAGCTCCTGGTGTTAGGCTCAGGGCAAAGGGGGATCCGGTTTAGCACAAAGTGCACCCGCAGCTGTGCAGGGGCGGCTGGGTGCAGGGTGCTGTTTTGGCGTCGGGTGCCCTGTTGATTGCAATGGGGATTCTCCGGTTTCAACAAAGACTGCAGGCTCGGGGACGAAGATCTTCTGGAGGTGACCACCGGTTGGAGAGGTAAGTTGGGATGCCTGGGGATGCTGGGACACCGCCGGTTGGGCCACCCTAGGCCGTGGGGCTTCGGGTGCAGGGGTGTCTTTAAGCGTCGGGTTTCTCTTACCAGCTCCGGTCGCGTGGATCCTCCAGAAAGAGGCTGCAGGCTTCGCTGGGAGATTCAAGGCAGGTCAGAGATCACCAGATCTCAGGTCAGGATCGCCGGGGAGATCTCCTCGTGGTGTTGGGCCACTCTGGCCTTGGGCGACGGGTGCGGAGTGGTGCAGACTCGCAGATTTAGCCGGAGCTGGAGTCTGTGGGTGAACAAATCCAGTGTTCACTAGAGACAGTCTTTTCTTTGGAAGGCAGGGCAGGTCCTCAGGGTTCATGAGGTTGCTGGTTGCAGGACACACCGGAGTTTCGCTTCGGCAGGTTCGGGGTGGGGACAGGCCGGTAGGGCTGGGGCCAAGTCAGTGGGCGTCCTCCTCTTCTTAGCTTCGGCACGGCTGTTCGGTCCTTCTTCTTCTTTTCTTCTTGGTCGTTGCTTGTCTGAGGAGGCAAGGTTCAGGGGTGCCCCTAAATACTAGATTTAGGGGTCGTTACAGGTAAGTAAAAGGTTGGGACCGATGGGTCCCTTCCTTGGGGTGGGTACACACCCCCTGTTATGCCACCGTCCAGTGGGAGGGGGGCATATGCCTCACTCTGGTTGGCTGGGTCCCCCCATCTGCAAGATGGCGGGGACTGAGAGTTGTGCTTCACCTCGCCTCCCCCACCTGGGGGGTGGTGTTGGCAAAGGTGGGCACACCCCCCTTCCTCACTTTGTTTTCCCGCCGGTTCTCTCGCCAAAGTGGGGGTCAGAACCGGTGGGGACCAGTTACTGGAAGCAGCAAAAGGTCTGGGGAAGCTCACAAAGGCGGCAAGCCTTTGAAGCTTCCCCTTCGTGGACCCTGCCCATCCTGGGGGAGGAGGCTTGGCACCTCGTCTCAGGATGTGCATTGTTTCAGGCTCCCCGAGAGCAGCAGGCTCTCGACCCAGGGATCCAGAAACATGTCTGGTGGTGGCAGCTGGAGAGCAGTCACTCAGCCTGGACACTAGTGTTAGGTCATTTTTCAGGGGGCATCTCTAAGATGCCTTCTGTGTGCATTTTTCATTAAATCCCACACTGGCATCAGTGTGGGTTTAATGTGCTGAGAAGTTTGATACCAAACTTCCCAGTTTTCAGTAAAGCCATTATGGTACTGTGGAGTTCGTAATGACAAACTCCCAGCACCATATACTCTTAAAGGCATTACTGCACTTACAATGTCTAAGAATTGGCTTAGACACTGTAGGGGTACAGGGCTCATGCACCTGTACCCTCACCACTGGTATAGTGCACCCAGCTAGAGGGGTGGCTGATCTATGCCAGGGCAGTGGGTTGTAGGCATGGCACCCAGGGATGTGTGCCATGTCGACTCTTCACTTTGTTCTGCACCAAAACACGCAGCCTGCCAAGGCAGTGTGTGTGTGTGTGTGTGTGAGTGAAGGTACAGGGCCTCTAAGGGTGGCACAATAAGTGCTGCAGCCCTTCGAGGCCTTCCCTGGTCACAGTGCCCCGAGTACCTGTGGTACCATTTACCAGGGGCTGGCCTGTGGCCAGAGAGTGCCAATTGGGTTTGGTCTTCAATGCAGTTTTAGGGAAAGAACATAGGCCCTGGGTACATGTTTGGCAGGAGCCCAGGGCACACTCAGTCAAAGTACATCAGCAGTTTAGCAAAAAGTGGGGGCAACCATGCAGAAAGAGGGCACTTTCTCACAATCATCATGACTTTTAATACACCCCTAATGTGAATGCAGAAAAGGAAGTGGAGTTTCCATGGTGAAGAAAGGGTGAAGCCACTGCAAAGTGACACTGCAAGCTTGTGGGGGTGATTACAGGTGAACTCTGGCATAGAACTTCCCATAACTATGGGCTGTGCTTAATTTGAGCCTGTGGTTTTCTGTTGTCTACACCTGCAATTTATTGTCAACATCGGCCCTTATGACAGCCTGCCACATGGTGGCGCTGTTCGTCTTATTTTTTTGAGGAGCACAACAGCTGTTATAATTAAACGTACATAAAAAAACGAATACCTGCCACTTAGCATATATTAGTCATTTTGATGTATATTTAAAGTCTAAATTGTCACACTTGTACGAGTGTGATGGCTAATCGTGATGGTGCTATCATTGGCAGTGCTAGTGTGAGCAATGGGTGGTGTAAGCTGCAGTGTCCTGCTGACCATGTTCCTGGCACTTTTTTTTATTTTTTATTACAAATAAGGTACTGGCTATGGGTAACCATATCCTCATGGTCAGTAAGAGGGGGCACCTTCTTTAGTTACACACTTGAGTATGTGGAGAGATCACTAGTGATTTAAGGCTGATATTCATAGTCCCTGCAGCCAGATTTAGAGCTTATCTCAGTCATACTTGTGGCAGTACTCTCTATTTTGTTTATCGATTCATTTAAATAATGTCGTAATTCTATGGTTCCATATATTCCTCTCAATCAATCAATATTTATAAAGCGCGGCTAATCACCAGATAGAGTTTTTAGGCGTTTGCAGACCCCGGAGGCTTATTCAAACAGCCAGATCTTGAGGGCCATTCGGGATTCCGGAAGTGAGGTGATGGTCCGGAGGTGCGTGGGGAGGCTGTTTCAGGTCTTTGCTGCGATGTGGGAGAAGGAGCATCCTCCACTTCTACTTTGGTAGATGCGAGGTGTATGGGCAAGTGAAAGGGAGGCGGAGCGTAGTCTTCTCGATAGTTGGTGGAAGTTCAGGCGGTGGTTTATGTAGGCGGGTCCTTGGTTGTGTAGAGCCTTGTGTGCATGGGTCAACAGCTTGAATTGGCATCTTTTCGTGCAGGGAGCCATTGGAGATTCCAGAGGTGGGGTGTGATGTGGGTTCGTTAGGGAAGGCAGAGGATGAGTCTGGCTTTGGCGTTCTGTATGGTCTGAAGTCTCTGTAGGAGGTGTGCGGCGATTCCTACGTAGAGGGAATTGCCGTAGTCCAGTCGGCTGGTGATGAGGGCTGTCGGTGTGCATTCGTATTTCGGGGTATCCACTTGAAGATCTTACATAGCATGCACAGAGTGAGGAAGCAGGCGGAGGAGACGGCGTTGATCTGCGATTCCATGGTAAGCTAGTCAATGATGATTCCGAGGTTTCTGGCGTGGTTGGACGGAGTGGATGCGGGTCCTAGGTCTGATCGTCGCCAAGAATTGTACCAATTGTTGCTGCAGCTGCCAAAGATCAGTACTTCCGTCTTGTCTGTGTTCAGCTGCAGGCAGTTGTTCTTCATCCAGTCGACAACGTTTATCATGCATCTGTGGAAGTGGGTTCTGGTGGGGTTGTCGGTACGTGAGAGGACGAGTTGGGTTTCATCTGCATAGGACCATGGGAACGGACGATGTTGGCCAGCGGGGTCATATATGCGTTGAAGAGCGTAAGGATGAGCCCTAAGGTGATCTCTTTTGGTTCAGAAGTGAAAGGTGCAAGGCTGCCGAGAGGTCGAGTAGGATCATAGCTATTGTTTCTCCTCGGTCGAGGAGGCTTCGTATGTCTTTGGTGGCTTCGAAATAGGGCGATTTCGGTGCTGTGATTGCTGTGGAAGCCGGATTGGGATGCGTTGAGTAGCTGGTTCTGCCCCACGTGTGTCACGAGTTGATAGTTGATTATCTTTTCCAGTACCTTCGCTGGGAATGGGAGCAGGGAGATTGACCGGAAGATTTTGAGTTTGCTGGAGTCGGTGGAGGGTTTTTGAGTAGTGGTCTGACTTTGGCGTGTTTCCAGGCCTCAGGAAATGTTACGGTGGTGATAGAGGTTTTGAGTAGGGTGATGAGTTCCTGGCCGATCCTTTGGTTTCAGAGGTTGAAGATGTGGTCTGTGAGAGCTCCCGAGTTAATGGATTTCATGGTGGAGGTGGTGTCCTGGATGGAGAGGATGTTCTAGGTGGTCAGTGTGTGGTTTGTGTTGGTTATGGTGGTGGTATATCTGTCGAGGGAGTCCGTAGGTGTGGGTTGGTGTTCGAAGTTTCTGTATATGGTTGAGATCTTTTCGTGGAAGAACTGGCGAGGCTGTCGCACAGTGTAGGAAAGTGCCCCTTTTTGCATAGTTACCCCCCACTTTTGGTCTTAAATCTGATGCAATCTGACTTGATGTGCCCTGGGTCCCTGCCAATCAGGTTCCCAGAGCCTGTGTTCTTTCCCAAGGCTGTACCTTTGTACCCACAATTGGCACATCCCTGGCAACAGGTAAGCCCCTTGTAAAAGTTACCAGGGGTACCAAGGGCACTGTGACCAGGGAAGGCCACGAAAGGGAAGCTTCAAAGGCCTGCCACCTTTGGATGCTGTCCCTGCCTTTTGCTGTCTCCAGCAACTGGCTCCCGCCGGTTTTGCCTCCCACTTTGGATGGGAGAATCGGCGGGAAAACCCAAGCTAGGAAGAGGTGTGCCCACCTTTGCCAACCCCTTCCCTCAGGTGGGGGAGGCGAGGTGAAGCACACATCTCAGTCCCCTCCATCTTGAAGATAAGGGGACTTAGCCAATTAGGGAGAGGCTCATGCCCCCTCCCACTGGAGGGTGGCATAATAGGGGGGTGTATCCACCCCAAGGAAGGGACCCATTGGTCCCGACCTCCACACCTCTATGAACGCCCATAAATTTAGTATTTAGGGGCAACCCTGAGCCTTGCCTCCTCAGATTCGAGGAAGAAAGAAGGACCGAAGAGCTGTGCTTACCCAGGAAGAAGAGGACACCTACTGCTTTGGCCCCAGCCCTTCCAGCCTGTCCCGACTACGACCTGCCTACAGTGAAGAAACTGGCGTAAACAGCAGCCCCCCGGAGGACCTGCCCTGCACTCACCTTACAGACTCTGTCTCCTGTGAGCATCGGAGTTGCTCAACAAAGTCTCCAAGACCAAAATCCGGAGTCCGGCGTCTGCAATTCTGCACCCGACGCCCACGACCCGAGTTCGAGTGGCCCAGCACCCCAAGGAGGTCTCCCCAGCGATCCTGACAAGGGAGCTGGTGACCCCCGACCTCCCTCAAGCTCCAAGACGACACCTGCAGAATCAGTCTGAAGGGTACCCCCAACCGGATTTCGTAAGGAAATCCGGTGCCAGAAGACACCTCTGCACCCGACGCCCCACGGCCTTGGGTAGCCCAACCGATGGTGTCCAGGCATCCCCAAGAACCCAACTTATCTCTCCAGCCGGTGGTCGCCTTCAAGAAGTCTCCCAGCCTGAGCTTGCAGCAACTTTGCTGAACTGTTCTCTGGTAAGTGCAGAGACAAGTTTCTGACCCTTACTGGGGCAGAAGCAGAGTCCTATGAACTCATGAAGGGCACCCTGATTGAGGGATTTGGACTCACTACTGAAGAGTACAGAATTAATTTCAGGGGACTTAGAAATCCCAGAGTCAGTCCTGTGTGGAGTTTGTAGACTACTCAGTAAACACACTGGGTGGCTGGTTGACTGGAAGTAAAGTGCAGGATTATGAAGGACTTTATAATTTGTTTATGAAGGAACACATTTTAAGTAACTGCATCAATGAAAAGTTGCATCAGTGTCTGGTAGACCTAAATCCGATTTCTCCCCAAGAATTGGGAAAGATGCCGGACCACTGGGTCAAGACCTGGGTAACCAAGACAACCACTGAGGGTGACCAAATGAAAGGGGTCACAAAGCCTCCCTAGGGGAAACAGGATGAGAAACCCATAGACAAAATGCAAGAGTTTTCTAAAGGCCCCCAAAATCCTGGTCAGGGGGGTGGGCCCATGAACTCTTCCCAGCTCACTAGTGAGTACAAGGGGAAACATTTTGATCCTGCAAAGGACTGGTGTTTCCACTGTAACAAGAAGAGACACCGAACTGGAGATGCTGCCTGTCCCAACAAACCAGCCCCTAGTCCCCCACCAGTTTCTACTGGTATGGCAAATCTCTAGATAGGATCAATAGTGTGCCCAGAGCAAATCAGGGTTCACACTGAGGCTGTTTTAGTCTCTGAAGGGGAGAGAGGGTTAGCCACTTTGGCTGTCTAGCCCCTTAATTTAAAGAAATACCTGCAGTACCCCTTAGTGAATAGGACTACGATAGAAGCCCTGAGGGATACAGGTGCCAGTGTCACTATGGTGAGAGATACACTGGTTTCCCCAGAGCAATACCTAACTGGAAAAACTTATCCAGTGACCAATGCTGACCGTGTGTCCACTAACCATGCCATGGCTATTGTGATGTTAGACTAGGGGGAGGGCAGGGAGGCTGCTGGTCTGATACAGGTAGTGGTCTCTCCAAAGCTCCCAGCTGCCTGTCTGCTTGGAAACGATCTAGAAACCTCAGCATGGGCTGTGGTAGAAAGAAAGACACGTGCAGCTATCCTGCAAATCCCTGAGATAGTATGTGTGAAGTGAAAACAAGAGCACAATGCCTAGCACAGGGTGAAAAAGGAGAATCTGAGCCTGAAATGATGGCCCAACCTCAAGAGGAAAGGTAGGAAGACTGGTGAAACAGCTTCCACACAGCAAATAGATCAGGATCCCTCTCCTCAGGGAGTGGACTTGTGAGCCCCAGAGGGAACTGAGCCCATGGAGACAAGGAGGACCCTCTAGGGAACAGTTGTGCCTTGGGCAGCGGTCTGTCCCATTCTTGAAGGCCTGAGGCAGCGAGCTGCTGCACAGGAGCAGGGATATGTCAGTGCCTCTCACATGGTCTATTGGAGGAAGGACTCTTGTACAACGAGGCCAGAGACCCCAAACCTGGTGCCACTAGGAGAGCGGTAGTGCCTCAGTTGTATAGGGAGTTTCTACTCACTCTAGCCCATGACATATCCCTAGCTGGGCATCTAGGCCAGACCAAAACTAGGGAAAGATTGGCCACCCACTTCTTTTGGCCCCAGATGTCCCAAAAAGTGAAGGAGTTTGTAAGCTCCTGTGTTACCTTTCAAGCCAATGGCAAGACAGGAGGACACCCAAAGGCTCCCTTAATCCCACTACCAGTGGTTGGGGTACCCTTTGAGAGGGTAGGAGTGGATACAGTGGGTCCACTTGAATCTCCCACAGCCCCATGGAACAAGTTCATTCTGGTAGTAGTGGATCATGCTACCAGGTATCCTGAAGCTATTTCCCTTAGGACTACTACAGCCAGTGTGGTAGCCAAAGCCCTCGTTGGTGTCTTCACCAGGGTAGGGTTTCCTAAGGAGATAGTATCAGACCGAAGTTCTAACTTCATGTCTGCATACTTAAAGCACATGTGGGATGAGTGTGGAGTGATCTACAAGTTCACAACACCTTACCACCCACAAACCAATGGTCTTGTTAAAAGATTCAACAAGACATTGAAAGGCATGATAATGGGATTCCCTGAAAAGCTCAAAAGGAAATGGGATGTTCTGTTGCCCTGCCTGCTCTTTGCCTACAAAGAGGTGCCTCAGAAGGGAGAAGAGTTTTCCCCCTTTGAACTTCTGTTTGGCCACCCTGTAAGGGGGGACTACTTCCTCTCTTGTGAGGGAAGGATGGGAGAGACCCCATCATGTACCAAAGCAAGATGTGGTGGACTATGTACTAGGCCTTCGTTCCAGGATGGCAGAGTACATGCAGAAAGCATCCAAACACCTGGAGGCCAGCCAGGAGCTCCAGAAGCTCTGGTAGGACCAAAAAGCTGCACTGGTGGAATTCCAACCAGGGCAACAGGTGTGGGTTTTGGAGCCAATGGCACTGAGGGCCCTCCAGGACAAGTGGAGTGGCCCTTACCCTATACTAGAATAAGAGTGAGTTCACCTACTTGGTAGACCTGGGCACTAGCAGGTCCCCAAAAGGGTGATACATGTGAACCGCCTCAAACTCTATTGCGACAGGGCTGATATGACCCTGCTGGATGGTTATTGATGAGGATCAGGAGACAGAGTGAACCTGTCCCTGACTTCCTCTCTTACAGTCCCCAAGATGGGTCAGTAGATGCCTCCCTGCCCAACAGCAAACTGACTGCAGACAGGTGTGCATAGCTCTTTTCCTTGACCCCTGGTCAGACACCCTGGTGTACCCATGATGTGGACACTTGGGGTAGCTTGCCTGTCAAGACAAAAATCTATTGCCAGTCTGACCAAGTCAAGTAAAGCATCAAGGCGGAAGTCAGCAAGATGCTGGAGTTGGGGGTCATTGAGCCTTCTGAGAGCCCCTGGGCCAGCCCAGTGGTCCTAGTCCCCAAACCTCATCCACCGGGTGGAAAGAGAGAAATTAGGTTTTGTGTGGACTACAGAGGCCTCAGTGCTGTTAGCAAGACAGATGCAAACTCCATCCCCAGAGCTGACGAACTGATAGATAAATTTGGGGCTGCCAAATACTTAAGTACCTTTGACTTAACAGCAGGGTACTGGCAAATTGGCATGGCCCCTTGAGCAAAAGAAAAGACCGCATTCTCCACACCTGATGGGCACTTCCAGTTCACTGTGATGCCCTTTGGTTTAAAGAATGCCCCTGCCACCTTCCAAAGGTTGGTGAATCAAGTCCTTGCTGGGTTGGAAGGCTTTAGTGCAGCTTATCTAGATGATATTGCTGTGTTCAGCTCTTCCTGGCAGGATCACCTGGTCCACCTGAGGAAGGTTTTACAGGCCCTGCAAGCTGCAGGCATAACTATCAAGGCATCCAAAGCCCAGATAGGGCAGAGAACTGTTGTGTACTTGGGCCACCTTGTAGGTGGAGGCCAAGTCCAGCCCCCCCCACCCCCCCCCCAGCCCAAAATTCAGACCATTTTGGATTAGGAAGCTCTAACAACTCAGGCCCAAGTCATGGCATTCCTTGGTTTGACTGGGCACTATAGGAGGTTTGTGAAGGGATATGGGTCCATTGTGACTCACCTCACAGAACTCACCTCCAACAAGATGCCCAAGAAAGTGAACTGGACAGTGGGCCGCCAAACGGCTTTTGACACCCTAAAAGAGGCAATGTGCTCAGCACCTATTCTCAAGGCTCCAGATTACTCCAAGCAGTTCATAGTGCAGACTGATGCCTCTGAGCTAGGGATAGGAGCGGTCCTATCCCAGACAAATGATGATGGACAAGACCATCCTGTTGCTTTCATAAGCAGAAGGCTACTCCCCAGGGAACAGCGTTGAAGTGCCATTGAGAGGGAGGCCTTTGCTGTGGTTTGGTCTCTGAAGAAGTTGAGCACATACCTGTTTAGTACTCACTTCCTAGTTCAAACTGACCTCAGACCTCTCAGATGGCTGAGGCAGATGAAAGGAGAAAACCCAAAACTTTTGAGGTGGTCAATATCCCTACAGGGAATGGACTTTACAGTGGAACATAGACTTGGGACTGCACATGCCAATGCAGATGGCCTTTCCAGATTTTTCCACTTAGGCAATGAAGACTTTCTTGGGAAAGGTTAGTCTCAACCTCTTTCGTTGGGGGAGGGGGGAGGCGGGGGGGGTGTAGGAAAGTGCCCCTTTTTGCATGGTTACCCCCACATTTTGCCAGACATCTGATGCAACCTGACTTGATGTGCTCTGGGTCCCTGCCAATCAGGGTTAATTTTCCCTCGTCATCGTCCGTTGAAATCCTCCCCCTACCGGCCCCACCGCTCTTGCCTGCACGGGCCGCGGCTGACTGGGGACCTGCTTAGCAGGAAGCCAGTACACTTCAGTCAGTTGCATCAAATACCAGGCAAAAAGTGGGGGCTACAGGTGCCCTGGTCCTGTCCCCCCCCCTCCCCCCTGGGGCATCCATGAGCAGTTTCTTGTTCATTGGGGTCTGTTGGGGGAGGTCCAAGGCCCTTGCAGCCCCAGCCGCGTCCAAGCTTACACGCTACTCTTGGGCTGCATGCGGCAGCAGGCATTTTCTTTCTGGTCTGTGCGGGAGCCATTTCTTCTTGTGCTTCCATGTGTGGTGGGAGCGCTGTGCAGGTGCTGAGCACTCTCACCTTTTTGCCCTGCTACCTCCCCAACCCCATTCCCCCAACACAGGCACATAGGCGGCAAAGAGGCCCTGTCACACTTGACGGGGTCCCTTGGACACTGCGGATCTTCCCCTACCTCAGGGCCCCAGCTTTCATGCTTTCTTTCCATCGGCCCTCAGGAAAATGGGGGCCCTTGTAAGCAAATATCACTCAGGGGAGGGGGGGCATGCGTACCCGCTCGCCACGGGATTAAGTAATCAATCGTGTGCCAATCCCCAGACTCGGGCTCCCCCCCTCACCACCCTTAGGGTAGTTTAAAAGAATCGGGCAGAGCCCTATTCTCTCGGTTGCCAGTTTTCTTTCAACAGACCAGATCTTTCAAAACCCATGTCTCAGGGCCCCGTTGGGCCAATTTCTTTCCATCTTTTTCCTTTTGGTGGCCATGCCAAACTGCCAGGAGCATTTTCAGCCAGTCTCTGGGCTTCCAAAAGGCGCATTTTACGGGGAGCTGTTATTACTGGCTCCCTGTGCCAGACTTCTTTGCCTGGTTCCTGGTGCTTCTCCCCTGCTGGCGAAGGCATCTTGCGCAGTCCCCCTGCAATCACTCAGCAGAACACCTTCCTGCCCGCATTCCCCAGGTCCCATGTCCTCTTGGAAGTTTTACAGAGCACCTGAGTTGGGGTGGTGTTGGAAGGGAGAGGGGAGGCAGTGGAGTCCAAGTCTTACCCCACAGGTTACAAAGGGGCCAGTACCCCTGGCCCTGTAGAGATCCATCCTAGTCAGCTGGTGGCAAAGCCCTTAGTCCATCTTAGCAGAGCATCAAGTGGCTTCTCTTTCCAGCTGGTCATCATTTCAGCCTTTGCCGCCTCCCAAGTCCAGGGTCTTCTCCACTGTCTCTCCACTGGAAAGAGAAGCCACTTGATGCTCTGCTAAGATGGACAAATGTCTGTGTCACCAACTGACTAGGATGGGTCTCTGCAGGGCCAGTGGTGCAGGCCCCCTTGCACCCTGTGGGGGAATACCTGGCTCCACTGCCTCCCCTCTCCCAAAGTATGGATGCCACACACCCCTGGCCAATTCTAGGATTCCACATCATCCCTCCATCCCTAGGATTCCACGTCATCCCTCCATCCCTGTCCCATCCTCCTGCATAGGATTGTGGGATAATCCGTCATGGCGACTTGGTGTTTTCTCTATAAAAAGCACCTCTGAGGGCCTCTGCACCGACCCTAGCTGACAGCACTGCCTCATTCCTTCCCACCAAAAACTTCACAGCCCATCCTATGTTTTCTTCTGACCCAGCCAGGTGCAGTGTGACAAACAAATTATAATTGATGCAGATTTTCCCCCATATCCACTCCTTTCCCAGGAAGAATTAATCACTGATAATTGCTACTTATTTGTGAGAGTCCTTTGTTCTCTCTGCTGGGGAGCAGGGTCATTCACTTGGCTCCGTTAGGGGTGGGGCGCAGAGGCCTGGATCTGATTATGAGCCGAGTCAGAGAAATATGACCATTCTTAAAGCCCCATGAGCTATTAATTTAGTGTGTTGGAAACTGCAAATTCAAACTGTGTGCATGTTTTACACCAGTTTGACCCTTGCTGGTCTGTGCAAACCTGAATGGAGAGTATATGTAAAATACAGTGGAAGAACTTTTTCCCGTAAGCCATACTTGACCGGTCTATGAATACCCCTTGATATTATAAAAGTACCCTGGTCAGCACCACTCCTTGCAGAGTCCCTTCTGTGCCAGGTTAGCTGTATACAATTACCAGGCTGCACACAACAGTACTCAGCCCCCACACACTCATGCACGTTTTCACATGTAACCAACCTTACCTTAAAAGGTGGACACTGAAGGTAAACGCACTTAGTCCAATTACTGTGAACTTATTAAATGAGACTCCCCCACAGTGAAGTTCCAAAACAAGGTATTCGTAAGCAAAAAAGGCTCGCTCTTAAAGGCATCAGCAGTTTTTTCACCAGCAAGCGGGAACGGTCAAGAGTTAGTGATTCTACAGAGGTACCAACAGGGGTAAGGGAGGTTATATGATTGACGCTTTCACTGCGAAGGTGATCATGTTCAACAAGTAGGTCTTAACCATCATCCATGCAGTTATTGCCTAAAACTACATATAACACCTCCCAACATCCCACCTCGTTCAAACGCTTTCAGCACAGAACATCTCTTAATTCTTAAACAGAAGGGGCTCACCCCCCTTGTAGAAGAGTGCTATAGAAAGGGTGATCCCACAACAACAAGGAAGCAGAGTTTACTCTATTTTCTTATTCCCAATAAATGGATGGCTCCCTCAGGCCTGTCCTCTGCCTCAGGCCCCAACTGTTAAATTCTGTCAGAACATGTTTGCATTACCATACAGGATGTTATCCTCTTCTTTCATCAGGGAGATTACATAACAGGGAAGATTACAGGACGGCACTCGAACTCAAGGACTCTTATTTCCACATATCCATCCACCCTGCTCAATAGTATCTCCACGTTGTGGTAAGTGGCCTACACTACTAATTCAAAGTTCTTCCTTTCAAGGGACGCTTCGGAAACTTGAGGCTGATATTAAGTTAACTGAGGCCCAAGTCGCGCATACCCCTGATGGGAACTCGCAGGCTAGACTTCAGGACTTGGCCACTGAGTACCACTTGACAGCAGAACGAGAATGTCTGTTCTGATCTAAATATCACTGAGCCCGCCAATATGGTGAGGGTGAACGGCCAGGGAGGGCTTTGGCTGAGGCAGTGCGGGTTCCCAGGTTTGTCAACTACGTATTGGAAGTAGAGGGCGCCAATGGGTCTCTACACAGAGACACTGCGGATATCCTCCTCACCTTCTCTACCTTTTACTCCACCCTTTATACCACGCGCAGGGCCCAACAAATTGACGTGTTCCCATATCTGGAAGACATTGCTTTGGGTTTGCTCAGCGACACACACAGGCAATTCCTCGGGGCAGTAGTAGTGGAGATACGCGTGGATATAATGCAATTGAGATCTGGGCGTGCGCCAGACCCCGATGGCCTACCGGCAGATTTTTATAAATGCTTTGGGGGAACACTGGTCCCGGTCCTTAAAAAGATCTACGCGGAAGCAAAAGCTATGGAGATTCTCCTACTTTCCATGCGGGAAGCCACAATCATTTCCCTTCTCAAGCGGGAAAGGCAGCCACACAATGTGAGGCCTACAGGCCATTATCCCTAATAAATTGTGATGCGAAAATATTAGCAAATGTGCTGGCCAATCGGCTAAGTTTGCTGATGGAAGGCTTGGTCTTGCCGGACCAGTCTGGGTTCATACCAGGACAGGCCTCGTCCCACAATCTGCGCACTGCTACAGGACATAGACCCCAATTTGGACTCCACCAAGGCCTTCGACTCCCTGGAATGGGATTATTTGTATGGAGTGCTGCAAAGGATGGGATTCCCTCCCTCTTTTTTTTCTCTTTCTCGTAGGTGGCCCTGCTGTACTGCGAGCCACGGTGCAGATTAACAGCTGTTGCTCCCGGCCATTCTCTCTCGCGTGGAACCAGGCAGGGGTGCCCTCACTCACCCGTACTATTTGCATTGGCAATTGAACCCCTGATAGGGAAACTCTGACAACATCATAGGGAATATGCGCTGCGTTACCCCGCTCGACATTTACTAGTTTCCCTTTACGCTGATGACATTACCCTCTATATCCGAGACCCACAAACTAGTCTAAATCCAATTCTTAGGGAGTTTATCTGCTTTGGGGAGATATAGGTAGTGAACATAAACTGGCGTAAATCCCAGATCTATCCCCTCACCACACAAACCCCGAAGTTCATACCCGATTACCCGCTGGTGTGGTGTGATTCGGAAATAAAATATCTGGGAGTCGCGGTCTCTAGGGTCAGAGAGGAAACGCTGCAATACAAGCAAACTATGGACCTGCTATTGCCTCACTCACAGCATCTGTTTCGTGCTGGATCTCTCTGCCACTTTCACTGGCAGGATGGATCTCTCTGATCAAGATGATTGTCTTGCTGAAATTATTGTACTTATTTATTAACATACCCTACCCCCGGGGCGTAATTTTTTTCTTATTCTACAGACAAAGCTGACCCGGCTGGCATGGGGCGACAAACAGCCCAGGTTGAGCTGGGCAATGCTTACCCAACCCTTCTCGAGGGGAGGTTTTGAAGCTCCGGATATGGAGTTATACGACCTGTTCACTCAAGCTCACTTCGTGACATATTGGTTCCGACCGACCCGCCCTTTATGCCCCATCTAGCGTTCGAATGAGGCTATATGGCTCCCATCCCCACTACTGCTTTTCTGGGGCGAAGGTCCCTGGAGAGGGTACTTCTTTCTCCACTGTAGCGTGCACCACACTCACGTGGCGAGGACTTGCCACGAAATTGAGTAAACCCTTACTATATTCCCCATTAGCGCCCCTCCCATACCATCATTTAACGCCTGTCACTCATGAGACAGCCTGTCATAATAGGCTACAAAAACGGGGTATAGCTACCTAGGGCGATCTCTGTCATGACGGAATTTTTAAGTACCATGCGACATTGCTGACTAGCGAGGTGGCTACACTGCTTGAGATATTCTTATATATTAAGCTACGACACAACGTCAAGACTGCCACCCCCATTTTCCCTCACGAACCCCCTACGCTACATACACTACACGGATTAAAACAGGCCATGGGACCCGCACATGCGGTCTCTCTGCTTTACTGGGCCGCCCAGACAGAGCATCCTGAGGTTCTGAGCAACTCACAAGCTGGCTGGGATTCAGAACTGAACACGCCACTTACAGATAGGCAATCGTCCTATAGTTGTTTACAAACAGGCAAGATCACAGCTAGTAGCCGCCTGTAGAATATACACTTTAAGTTTATACATCAAGTCTATTACACACATGCGAGGCTCTACAGATACAAATTGCGTCCTGAGGACTGCTGTGACAGGTGCGGGCATGAGGGGGCAGGTTTCCTGCACCTTGCGTGGGACTGCACGGTGATAGAAGGATACTGGTCAGAGGTCCTGTCTGCCATGTCCCGAATGGCGGACACCCACATTCACTTCTCCCCGGTCATGGCGCTACTGGGTTACACGGAGGGCCTCGAAGCCCCCTACAGAAAATTCATATCATTGGGGCTGCTCCTGGCGAACCGGAGGGTGGCATGCAGGTGGGGGCGAGGACGAGCTCCCTAGTTTAAAGACTGAATGGACGATCTCATATACTGCAAAGACCAATTAACCACGTATGCCGAGCTACTGCCCTGGACTTAAAGAACGCGCGACACATGGGACCCACTAACATACCAGAGGGAAGACCCTGACGGTGTCACCACAGAACAGCCATGATCACATTCTGCCCCCCAGTTTCCGGGACTAAGGGCAGGCTTCTATATTGACAGAGCGGTTATACGGCCTAGCTAAGTCTCTTTCCTGAGATGAGGACTGTTCACCACTCTGACAAGCCCCAGACAACATTCCTGGGTTGGTCGTGGGGTAATCATGGAGTTCTGCGCTTCTGATTCCGAACGGAGAGATTGGGACCCCGTGGGGTATACATCTTATCTTCTCAACCCTTTACAAGATGCACAGAGAAACGGTTAATATTGAAATTGTATGTGTGTGATGAAGCTATAGATATATATCCAAACCAAGAAATGTACGTGCACTGTTATACCTTGTTGCAAAATAAATAAAAAATAAAAAGAAAGTTCTTCCTTTCGAAGTCACCACTGCTCCAAGGGTGCTCACAAAGTGCCTTTCAGTGGTGGCAGCGCATTTACCTTCACTACCTCCTCTAGATTAAGAGCATCACTAAGCTGCAGTGTCTAGCTCAATCTTACCATAAACGTTACCAAGTCCCACCGAAAGCCTTTCCAGATTCAACCCTTCCTACAGTCAGTTTTGGATGCAACTATGGAGAAGGCTTTTCCTAATCAGCAGATAATTGAAGCTTTCCAGCAGTTGTTTCCTCTTTTTTCCGCCCAGTCAGCTCTCAGTGGGAACTGTCATGCGTCTTCTAGGGATGATGGTATCCTGTATTGCTACTGTCCGGTATACAAGAGTTGCTTATGTATCCCCTGCAAGAGTGTCTTGCAGATCAATGGTCTCAAGCAGAGAGTCACTGGGAAGGTCTAGTATTGGTGCCCACTGAGGCCTACCGCTTTCTGCAATGGTGAAACAGCAACTGTTTGTTGCAGGGCAGGCCATTTACTGGCACAGTACCAGAGGTGGCCATCACTGCAGGCACCTTAATCACAGAGTGGGGCGTACACCTCACCAGCCTTACTGTCTAGGGGATGTGGCCAACTCTACATCAGGGTCGCCACATTAACTACCTAGAGCTTTTAGCCATCCCCTCGGCTCTGAAAGTCGTCTTACAACTCCTATGTCACAAGGTTATCAGAACCATCAACAGTTCCACAAGTGGGAACTAAGCCAAGTCCTACAAAGGTACTTCCAGTGTTTGGGCATTCCACACATAGGCATACTCCCCCAGAAAACACATCTTGTTGTTACTTTGCCTCCAGGTTTTCACAACCACAGTTTATAGGCAATGCACTGTGAATGAACTGGTCAGGAATATTTGCCTACGCTTTTCCACCTCTCCAACGGCTTCCATAGGTGGTGAGAAAGAGCAAGCAAACATCACTAACCCTCATTCTGGTAGCATCAACTTGGACTAGGCAACGATGATAATGCACTCTCTTAGAAATGTTGCTCACTCCTTGCAAGATCCAACTCAGATCAGACCTCCTTGCACAGTGTCGGGGATGAGTGATCCATCTGGATCCTGGACAGCTCAATTATGCAATTGGTACCTGAGGTCCTAGAATTCGGGTACGTTAACCTTCCTCTGGAATGTATGTCTATTTTAAAGAGGCCTGCCAGCCCACAACATGGCGTGTTATATACCAGAATGGAAAAAGGCTTGTCTACCACTGTTTTGATGAACCTAGCTTCTTTAAACCTAAAAGACATTATTGCCTACCTTTTGTACTTCACCTATACCTCCATTCATTTGCATTTAGCCGCCATTGCAAAAACTGAAAAATAGGGAGCACCTGTTTTTTTGGATTCCAATATTTAAGGCTTTCATGTAGGGTCTCAAAAGGGTAATTCCCCTGAGAGTACCTCCTGCACCTGTTCTGAACTTCAATTTTGTCCTCACTAGGCTTATGGGGACCACTTTTTTAACCAGTGCATTCATGTCCCCTTGGATTTTTTTTGAGGTCGAGCCTAGCAGCAGCGCGCATGCACTGCTCGCTCTGCGAGGCATGCTGTAGTAGAGTATGCTGTGGAAGCCTCGCCCACTCTCCTCCCATATTTTTCATTGGCTGGTGTCATTGTCCTTGGTAAATGTTGGCTTCCGATTCATTATGAGGCTTGTTAGTCCCTCCTTGTTACCGCCTTGTCGCCATTTGTTACCGCCCATAACGACTGGACCTTTTACTTGGCACGTTACACGGTCTGCTTTATCTAGGGGGTCAACACTATTTTGTTTATGGACACTTATGGGGACAATGGCGGATGCTATTTTTTTGTATTTGTATCCTGAGCGCGGCGCCCGCTTTAGGGACACCGCGCTCAGTTTATTAATTTATTTATATTTAACTTTCATAGGGAGTGTGGTGCCCGCTTCAGGTACACCGCTCTGTTTGTTTTTGTTTTTTTACTTTAAAATTGAGCGTGGCGCCTGCTTGAAGGACACCGCTCTGTGTTAAAGTTGAAAAAAAAAGAAACTGAGCGTGGTGTCCTTGAAGCGGCGTTGTGCTCCGTTTTAAACTTAAACAAGCATTTGCAATGCAATAGGTCTCGTATTTACGCAAGTTTAAGCTATTGGCATTGTAAATGACAATGCCTTTTATTTATGTTTTAGAGCTTGAGCCCCACCCTTATGCGGGTGAGTACCACGAATAGGTAGGGCTAGGACAGGGTGTCAAACGCTTTCTCCCAGTCGAGGATAAGGTAGGTGGCACAGGGAAATCTACCTCCTACCCGGTCCTGGACATGGAACAGGCGGTGAATGTTTTGGGAGGTGCTTCGGCCAGGAACCAAGCTATTTTGATCAGGGTGCACAAGCTCTGGGAGAACCTGAGCATATCGATCAGCCAATATTCTACCTAGGATTTTGTAATTGGTCCCAAGTATGGCAATCTGCCTATAGGAGGCCAATAGGGTAGGGTCCCTATCCGGTTTTGGGACCAAGACCAAGAGGGATTCGCAGAGGGAGTGGGGGCGCTTGCCACCTTCCAGAGCTGCCCTGTACATTGTGGCCAATCGAGGCGGCAATAGGGATGAGAATGTGTTCTAATACTCTAGAGGGAGGCCGTCTAAGCCCGGGGTTTTGTTCCAGGCCAGGTCCAGTATTGCCTGTTTTACGTCAGCAGGGGTGATCTCCGTATGTAGAGAGTCCCTCACGAGAGTGGGGATTCGAGGCAGAGGGACGTTGGCTAGGAACTCCTCTGTCTGTTCCGTCCGAGTAGGGCGTGGCGCCCAGTAAATGGCAGAGTAATAGTCGTAGAAGGCTTGCAAGATCTCAGTTTGAGTATGAACCCTGACGCCGCTGGGGGCGATCACGTCCGTGATAGGGCGGGACACTGAGGATTGCTGGATGAGCCACACTAGGAGTGTGCCCGGTCTATCACCTTCTCGGCTTACTCTGACGGCATGAGCCTTAAAATTATATCGCCTCAGGTCTTCAAGGAGTAATGCGTAGGTGGTTTTTGCCACTGCCAACCGGGGTGAGAGTGCCGGGTCAGCAACGGCTGCCTTACTGAGGGTAGCAACGTCCCGTTCGGCTGCCTTCAAATTTCTCTCTAGAGTTTTGCGGACCCCTGCAATCTGCTCGATACAGGTTCCCCTGGCCACTACTTTAAAAACAACCCACTTTATCGTCCTTCTGGACGCCATGTTTTGGTTCTCAGCTAAATAATTATGAATACTAGTCTTGCGGAACAGAGGCTCCTTAAGGCAGTTTCCATGTGGGAGGCAGGGAGGGCGTCCATTTGAGGGCCAGGATATGTGCATCATGATCAGAAATTACCCGATCTAAAGGGAAATTACATTTCATTGGGGTAATCAAATCCGCCCTACGACAGGAGCGTGGTTCCGTAGTAGGACATATTGTGATATGCAAAGTGAGGTATATTTCACTCTCCAACCTCCCACAGCAGGCCCAAAAGACATTTGGCATCAACTTTGAGCCTACCTGCTTACCTTGCAACCCGACTCTCCAGTGCCGTCCCCCCACTTGGCCACAGATGCAGCGCAAACCAACCCCAGTATCTTCACTAACCCCTTCCATATAACGGGCCACTCGCAGCCTTACGGTCTGTTCCTGTGTACCCGCCTCCCCTGCTGCGCATCGCCGGCCTGTGCTGTGCTCCCTCCTCACATCTAGGCCCACACCACCATTACACTGATGTGCTATAAGACTACACTGCCCTATATAGCTCTCGACACTGCGATACTCCACAATCCCCTCCCCTTTCCCCACTTTTTGTCCCTCCCCCTACACTGTATGTGATGACTTATTTGTGTTATGTGGTTTTCCTCGACAAATGTTTTCAAAATATTGTTTCAATTCTTGGTCCACATGTAGGATCCATGGCAGCACGACATTGTTCTACCAATGACCAATGCAACTGCTTGACACTATTCAGAAGAGCTATGTTTCGACCAGGTGTCTGTGTGAATGCTTATTAAAAAATAAAAATAAAATTACCCGACCTAGGTAGTACGTGTGTTGTATTAAGGGCTCAATTGGAGGAGAACAGAGAAATCGGTCAAGTCGTATGTGGAGATTGTGCGGAATGGAATGGAAGAAGTATAGCTGAGATGTGGGGTGACAGGACCTCAAAGAATCGGAGAGTGACCAGTGGTGCGCCCAGGCATAAAAACGTTCTGTCTATATGTGCGGCGCGGAGTGCAGGAGGGGAGGATGGGACCTGCCTAAGCTCATGTGAAGTATACAATTGTAGTCACCCCCCTAATATCCATGGGTGCATCGTGTAGTGGCCAGTGTAGGAAAGTAGGATCTGCTTTCATGGTTACCCCCATTTTTTTCTGGTGTCATTCTGTTTTCTGACTAGTCTGACTGGGATCCTGCTAACCAGGACCCCAGTCACTGTGCTCTCTCCCTAAATTGGACTATGGTAAGTACTTTGGTACCTTCCTAATTGGCAACTGGTGTACCCTTCTAAGTCCCTAGTATATGGTACTAAGGTACCCAGGGCGTAGGTACACCAGGGGTTTCCCATGGGCTGCAGCATTTATTATGCCACCCATGAGAGACCACTCAAACTGTGACTACAGGCCTGCCCCTGCAGCCTGTGTGAGCTGTTGCTAGCACCAATCACAACAGATATAAGTTTCCTTATATCCGAGGCCACTGCACTTAAAACCTGTAAGTCACCCCTTTCAATCCTGAAGGCAGGGTGATGGGTTATAAGTGTGAGGGTGCCCTGCATGAGCAGGACACACCCCTACAAACCCAGGATTTGATTCTCCAGGCTTTGTAAGTGTGGTCAGCCATTTTACATATATAGTGGATATCAAGTCAATTACGAGATGTTTAACTATATATTGGCTGCACCGAAACCAGTCATGTTTGGTATCCTACCCCAACACCGATTGCAGTGTTGAATGTAGGGTCCCATGTCCTGGGGGGCTCCCGTAGGGAGCCCCCCTTTATTCCTGGTACCAGCCTTTCAGGGTCTAACGGCAAGCTAGTGCTGCTGCCGACCACAGACACGATTCTGCCCTCCTGCTGCTGAGCCAGGCTCGACCAGGGGAAGGTAGAACAAGGATTTCCTGTCTCAGGGATGTGTTGATCACCTCCCAAACAGGACTTAGTGTATTGGGCTGGGGTGGGGCGCTTGCCAGTGCCACCAGACTGCTTTGAAGGGCACATTTGGTGCCCATTTTGCATACTCCAGTTGAAACCAGTTCAGGGAGCCGTTGCTCCTGCACGAAACTGAACAAAGTACATGGGACTATCCTCCCCTCTGTCCAGCCCCTCTTCTGGGAGGGATCCCTGAATCGTCCCAACCCTTTCATTAGGGTACTTAAGGGCTTACCTGTGGGTGGCTCTTCAGATTTGTAGTGCAAGATTCAGATCCAAAACCACTTCAACCGTCTGGGCACCTTGGACTTCGTTGGACTTCACCTGGAACCGAGACTGCATCAAGGAAGACTCCTGCTGCTCCTGGTCTCGTTGTACTGCCTGTCTTTTGTGTCGTCTGTGCCTGTGCTTCATCCAGGTTCTTCTCCAGGCCTGTGGGCATCAAAGACACCCAAAGTAATCTCCCTTGGAGTAAAGCAGTCATTCCCTCCATCTGCAGGCACCACAACGAAGCTGACCGTTCTGCTGCTCCTGAGCTCCCACGGACTCCGAAAGGTTCAGCAACATAGGTGGTGGTTCAGCAACTCCCTCGTGGCCTGCACTGTCTTCTCACCGAGTTTGAGGCCAGTGTCCCTCGTTGGAACCGCTGGAACAGAACACCTGTACACTGCGCCGACTTTCCGTTGCCAAGGCTTGTTAACTCTCTTCTCCAGAGATCTTCGGCCTCCAGCATCTCTTCCTACCAAGATCATCGTTCTCATCCTCTGCACCATGGGCCTGCATCTTTGGTGAGCTACTCGAGGTCCTCATGCGACTCCTGTGCCTCCGGCCTGTGGTTCCTCTTGAGTCTTCTTTGGCTCCATGGGGCTCCCTGCTTGCTCGGGGCCTGCTCTGACTCTCCTGCACTTGGTGAGTCCTTTGGACCTTGCTGGTCCTGGGACTGCACCTTCTTCCTTTTCCACATCTGTTGCTGTTGCCAAGGCTTGTTGGTGCTCCCACCGGACATCAACCCCCTGGTTCTCGACTTCAGATGTGGGACAGCTTGTGAACGGCTCCTGGTCTTCCACAGCGTCGCCTGGTCCTCACAGCTGCAGCGACAAGGTCACCGTCAACTCTCCTGCATCTTCCGTCATCGGTGGTCATTGGTCTTCCGTGCCTCCTGATCACTCCCGAATGGCATAGACTCGGTCCCCTCTGCTTGCAGGTACTCCTCTTCAAGAATCCACCCTTGGATTCCACCGGACTCTATCACTTTCTTCGCCAGCGGCATCTTCACTGAAGTCTTCCATTGTGGTCTACGGCTGTTTCCGACGTCACATCGCACCTATGCACCCAGCTTCCCTGGTGTAGTATCCTGGTTCCTGGGGTATCCACGGGTGGGGTGACTCTCCAACCTTCCATCTTCCACAGGGTTTCTTCAGGGTCATCTGGGAAGGGTCCTTCTTGAAAACTGTAACCGCAACTTCCCCATTGACTTGCATTGGGTACGCAGCTGTGTTACCGCTCTGCACACAGCCTCCGTGGGGTTCCTGGGTACTTACCTCTGGTGGTTCCTTGGGTCCCCGGCTCTTCTCAGTCTTCTGGGTTAGGTCTCGACTTCGGTCGCAGTTCGCATTCCACTTTTTTAGTATATGGTTTGGTCTCCCCCTGGAGACAATTGTGTATTTGTGCTTACTTACCTGTTTCCTCTTGAAATATTGTGTGTATTATATTGATATCTCCGGGTAGGAGATATACCAATGCGTGTGTTAGTGGGTATAATAAATATAACTATTTTTATAACTACACTGTGTGGTTCTTTTTCGTTTAACCTACACTACATGATTAGCTCTGGTAAAACAAGCTGCTTAACACTCCTGGACTAAGCCTGAAGGCTGCTCTCTGCAGCTACCATTTAGAGAGCTTTCTATGGTTGTCTAAAACCACTAAAATCACCATACAGGTTGTCTGGATTAGGGCAGGGTGCTTCACTTAAATAAGTGTGCACCATATACTAAGCCAGCCACCTACAAACAGCATATTATCTAGAGTAATGTCTAGGATCTATCATTTTAAGGCAAGTGCATCGCTTCCTACCTGATAATGTTCCTTCCAGCTATAAAAGTCAAAATCTGCTGATGTTTATCAAGTCTCGCTCCTAATCGATTCTTCCCATCTTATTTTTGTAGAATGATGTAACTAATCAGTTTACCAGCCCTTAATGTTTGCATCACTTCAAACCTAATGCTTTGTATGTAGCAGAATGGCCTTAGAGGATGTGAATGACCAAGTGCTTGACTGCCCAGAGAAGCCAATCGTGGGATGTCTTCAGTAGGACCCTTTACTTGCCACCATTCCTGCATTCAGTACTCTGTCAAGGATTATGTTTCGAATGCTTAATGCCTAACCTGAAATATTGCTTGAATTCAAACTAGATTTTGTGAATAGAGCCTTTATGTGGTGACTTAAAAAAATAGTAGCTAATTAGCCCATCTTAAAAAGATTATACCTGTTCTCCAAAGGGACACATATTCAGTGTTAGAACTTCATATTGTTTAAATCCTATGAGATTTTACTGTAAATCGGTATTGATGTTTTTGCTCCTTTTTTTTCTAGCTGCTTTCCACGAAGTTGCCGTACTGCAGAGAGAATGTGTGTCTGGCCTATGGTCAGGAATGGTCTGTGTATGCGGTCGGATCCCAGGGACATGTCTCGTTTTTGGATCCGAGGCAGCCTGCCTATAATGTGAAATCTGTGTGCTCCAGAGAAAGAGGCAGTGGTAAGGATCTTCATAGTAGCTTACAAATACAGTGCAGTAAAATGTTGTATTACCATTGTATCCCACCTGGAGCACCCTTATAGCTATATTGTATGTTTCCTCCACTCTACATACCTCGGGTTTTCTTTTTTACCACTCAACTTAAGAAGATAGGAATGTGTGCAGTGGTTCATTTTTACTGTCCACTTTATGAGCAAGAGTTTTAATTGGTTTTCATTTGTCCTCTTTAATTTTTCTGGTCATTTCTCCTTGTTTTCTTTGTGGGTAGCAGTTTTCTGCTTCTGTGGATCTTCCTGCAGAGAGTAAAAACATGATTAGTTCATATCATTGAGGGTTTTTACCATTTTTATGCCATCCCTGATCAAAGTTAATTGTGAGGGAGGGATGAAAATCTGGTAGAATTGCAGTAGTTGTCTAAGGCAGGGAAAGTGCTCTAAGTGGTGACTTGAGGTAGAAAGCATTTTTAAACCTTGTTAGGGTACCTATGACATGCCATTATTCTGAGCCTTCCATGTTAGAGAGTGTGCAGTGATAATTCGCTCTCTCTCCCTCTTAGTGTTCGGGGTCCGCCTACTGACCCTGCACAGAAAATTCTCTGCATTTCCTCCAAAACCTTTTTTAGTAGATGCAAATAGTGTGTATCTTTGTGTGCAGTCCTTGAACTATTTTCACAAACACTTTAGATACAAAAACAAATTAGGGAGTTGGGTACAGCATTTGGATCATCATGATAATGCCAAACTGACATCACCATGCAGCATGCATGTTCAGTGTGTGAAAGTTGCCTAGCCTTTGATGGAACTGCATGATAATCTTCATACTCGGTGGCTTTTTGACTCAAGACCTCGTTCTGAAGTTTTTAGTTACAAATTATTAAACCCAAGGAGCAAGTTGACAGTATTTAATGTTCTCTGCATAGGGCAAATACCCGCTGCTAATCATTTGTCCCTTAATTATGTATCTAAGCCAAGGGTGAGAGCACATAATCAGAGCATTTGGGGATTAATGGAAGTTGATGCCTGACACCATGAGGGCACTTATCTTCCTAATTTCACCCACTGTAGACAAACAGGTCAACTGTTCTTGTCTACTAAATTAACTTTAAATGGAGACAAACCATGGTTGGTGCCATCATTCTAATTAATCTGAATGGCTGAGCCAATCTCAGCATTCCCGACAAGTTGCTAATAACAGGTAGTGATTGTGATGTCTGTTATATCATCCTACACTACATCTTTAGGTGACTAGAAGGCTAACCGGTCTGACCAAACCGCTTCACAAAATGTTGGGATGCCTCCACGATCCAAACTTCTCTTTGGGGTTTATTTTTCCATGTCACCCAAAATACCCTTAGTCACAACTGCCCTTTTCTTGGATTGATTTCACTAAGAAAATACGAGGAGTGAGCCTCCTTTGGGGTTTGTCACTTTATTCTTGAGGGGATATTTTAAGCATGTTCTCGAAGACAAACCGAGTAAACTCACTCTATCATTGTCTGTGTGGATTATTGCGTTCAGCAGTATACCCCTGTGACATGAGAGCGACTCAATAAATCAATTGTTTTAAACATAGTGAGCACACTCGATGGCCCCTTAAGTAGCAGTTAAGTTTAAATATTGGATTAGAAGATGTGTTTTTCCAGTAGGTAGTTAGTAGAGTGGAAGTTATTCACCATAAGTATCCTTCTGGGTGACTGCTTACCCTTCACTCATCCATCGCTCAACCTGCAGTTGCACGCCACTCACCCTACACACTCACTTTTCACTCACACACCGCTCTCCCTGAAATATATTTTGAAATGTTTGTACAGTTGACTTATTAGCTATTTAAATGTGTGTTAAAAAAAACTGTTACCCTACAGCCTTTCATTTCACACTTCGTACAGAAGATCAGACAGTTCACTTTACAAAATCCTGGAACTCTGCAGTCAGATAGGGAAAAGTAATTGTAAACTGACATCTGACTCTAAACAGAGCAAATGTGACAAGATAAAAACAAGATTTAAAGGCATCTTTATTGCTCCTTCACTTTCTGACTGAACAGAACACCTGTTCTTTGTCAACTTGCCAGAATGGGCAATTAAGTTCTAAATATAGCTCGACCTGATAACATCTGACTCGCCATAGCCAGTGGGCGAGTAGATATTTCGAGGCCTGCATTAAGGTGATTAATGTTGTGCACTGTGAGTAGTACACACCCGAATAGGGGGAGGGCACTCTCAATGGGGAGCCAGGTAGGAATATCAAGATTAGCTGAGGAGAACCACCGACTAAGGATACCATTTGATATTTTTGGAAGTGTGGACATTTGACCCCACCGTCCAGTCAAATTTATTTATGGGTGATATTTTTGCTTTCTTGTTTTTCCATAGAAAGTGTGACAGTAGGTTATCAATAGTTTTGAAGAAGGAGTTTTAGTGGCAATATAGTGGTTAGGAAGTTGGTTAGTGCCGTCACCATCATTTTGGAAGTTGATTAGTGATGTGGCCATCATTTTGATAGTCTCCAACCTACCCCACCAGGTGATAGATTTTGGGGACCATTGTTAGGAGTTCCTCTTTTACTTTGGATATAGTATTTGATAGACATTTAGCCGCAGATTCCTTCATTTTGAACTTCCAGACGTCAGGCTGGATCAGGAAGCTTTTTCATAGCAGTACCCCTGCGCGTTGGTAGGTGGAGTCGGTCGACTCTGTGTGACGTCGTCATCGTCGTGACATCCCCATTGTCAATATAACCGCCACTCTACCGAGCTGACGTCAGTTCTTTTCATTCCGCGCCAGCAGGTGCAGATCCGTCGAAGAGAGCTTACCTCCTGTCATTTTTTGACAGACTTTTTTTGACTTTTTGTCGACTCCTTTTGGTGTGCTAGGGATGTCTAGCAAGAAGACCTTGGGGTTCAAGCCGTGCGGCGCCTGTCAACGCTCCATGTCGGTCACGGCCCCCCACTTAGTGTGTCTTTGGTTCCTGGAGCGCGACCACGACACAAAGTCATGCTCCAATTGCCGGGCCATGGCGCCGAAAGCTTTGAGGGAGCGGTCCCTAAAGCTAATCGCGGTCCGGCGCCTCGGAGGTCGATCCCGGTCGAGAGGAAGGTCCGAGCACCACTCTGGAGAATCAAAGTCCTCTTCTTCCAAGTCGTCAGGTAAGAGGCGCCAGAAGAAACACAAAAAGTCGAAGCGCGCTTCGACTTCACCACGTCCGTCGCATGACGAGGCGGAGGAACCTTGGCGCGTGAGGCCTTGCTCCGCAGAGCGGATGCCTGTCAGTACCGGGTTTCCCTCCCATCCCGGGACCGGGAGTGACCCCCGCCCAACTGAAGGAGTTCTATGACGCAATGTGCACCATATTAGGGCGGCCTCATCCTGCCGGCGTGCCTTTGGGCCCGCAAGCTCGGATGATGGAGTTTATGTGGGTTCTGCACCTTCGGCTCTGGCCACAACCTCCGACTGGACCCATTCCTGGGTCCGGACCAGCGCCGGTCGCACCTCTACAGCAACCTTCCCCGGGCCGCGTCCGCAGCTGAGGTCTTCTGCGTCGCTGGCGCCCACTGGCGGTGCCTCCCCAATTCTCATTCCCGATGACACGTAGCCAGTCGGGCGTCCACCGATGCCGAGACTGGTGGCGACTGAGCCGTACGGCTCCATGCCGTTTAACCTGCCCTATTCTGAAGGCTTAGGTATGGATGAGGAGGATTGGGAGGGGGAGCAGGACCCCTTAGAAATCCCGCAACCCCAGGACATAGACTGGTATGAGGAACTGGGTGATGCCAGTGGCCTGGACACCTCCCCAGATTCTGGCATGCTGTCTCCCCCTAACCTGGCTACGGAGGAGGTGGCATCATTCACTATGGTGGTGCGTAGGGCTACGGAGATCTTGGACCTGCAGCTCCCTACGGTGGCAGCCAAGACTGTCTTGGGAGAGGTCCTGCAGTCTGGTGTCTGCTGCTCGGAACCCTTGCTGCCTTTCAATGAGGCCTTGACAGTCGTTCTTCTGGGCACCTGGTCCAAGCCCAGCACGGGCTCCTGTGAATAGAACGATTACTTGCCGCCATCGCCCTGCACCGAGCGACCCAGCTTAACCTCACCGCACACCCCACAAAGCTTAGTGGTTCAAACTTCCACTTCCCATGGCACGTTCCCTTACGCAACCCCGGACAGGTAATCCAAGAGACTGGAAAGCTTTGGGAAGAAACAAAATTCTTCTGCCAGTCTAGCATTGCAGTCGGTGAACACTGCATGCCTTTTGGGCTGTTATTCCCTTTTGATATGGGACATGGTTGCACAGGTGCTGCCCAGAGTCTCGGAAGAGGACCGGATTTTACTCTCCCAGGCCATCTGAGACGGGACAGATGCAGCAAAGTTCGCCATCCGATGTGGCTTGGAGACAAAGCAGATGCCGCCCTTGAGCGTTTCAAGGACTCATGGGCTACAGCCAAGTCCTTGGACCTCACCACAACATCCTGGCCTGTGTTTGCTTTTCGCTCCTTTAGTGGCTACAGCGACAACCCTATTCCGGTCAGAGGGCCCCGCAAGTTCAGCAACCTCTGCTGGGCCGTGGACACTGTTCACTCCAACCCCGTGGGTTGGGAGGCCAGAAGCCAAGCCATGTTCCCCTCCTACACCCCAAAACCCTCCTAGTCCCATCCCCCAGGATCATTCACGGACAGTTGGTGGCAGAATACACCATCATCTCCCCCACTGGTAAAACATCACCTTGGACAGGTGGGTGTTGCAGATAGTCCGAAGGGGCTACTGCCTCCCCTTCGAGACTAACCCTCCATCCATGCCTCCAGTGTGCGATCAGCTGATGGAGGATCACCTTGCCTTACTCCGCATCAAGACTCTTGGCGAAGGGAGCTATAGAGAGGGTTCCCGGGCCAGAAATAGGCTGTGGTTGTTATTCCGGCTATTTTCTGGTCCCAAAGAAGGACGGAGGCCTTTGTGTTATCCTCGTGCTGAGAGCCCTCAACTACTTCCTCAAAAAGGAGAAGTTCAAGATGCTCACCCTACCTCAGTTTCTATCTGCCCTGGACTTGCAGGATGCCTATTTTCATATCCCTGTCCTGCCTGCCCATCGTCGCTACCTGCGGTTTATGGTAGGCCACGAGCACTTTCAGTTTGCCGTGCTCCCCTTCGGCCTCACCAGTGCCCCTTGGATGTTCATAAAGGTGATGGCAGTGGTCACAGCCCATTTGCAGAGATCAGGGGTTCCAGTCTTTCCCCTGTCTCAACGACTGGTTGTTGCAGGCGGGCTTGTCCCAAGCAGTTGTCTCCCACCTCCAGATTACGGCGAACCTCCTGCATTCGCTGGGGTTCACTATCAACGTGCCGAAGTCACACCGGACTCCCTCTCAGACGCTCCTTTTCATTGGAGTGATTCTGGACACTGTGCAGTTTCAGGCCTATCCTCCCAAACAACAAGTCCAGGATATTCAGGCTATGATGCTGATGTTTAAGCCTCTATCCTGGATTTCGGTGAGAATTACTCTGAGGCTGTTGGGCCTCATGGCCTCCTGCATCCTGCTGGTGGACCATGCACGGTGGCGCTTGTGGGCTCTCCAGTTGGACCTGAAGTTCCAATGGGCACAGCATCGAGGAAATCTTACCGACCTGGTTCAGATATCAGAGAGCACTGCGGATGACCTGCAGTGGTGGCTGACAAATCGAGATTGGGTCAGAGGCAGACTCCTCTCCCTTCCCCACCCAGATCTCACAGTTGTGACGGACGCGTCTCTTCCGGGATGGGGCGGCCATCTGGGGGAGGTGGAGATCAGAGAACTCTGGTCTCCGGCGGAAGCCAAGCTCCATATCAATCTATTGGTGCTTTGTGCAATCCGATTGGCACTGAAAGCCTTTTTCCCATCCATCAAGGGAAGGCTAGTTCAGGTGTTCACGGACAACACTACCGCCATGTGGTACTGCAACAAATGGGGCGTAGTGGGGTTGTGGACTCGATCGAGAGTCCCTGCGCCTCTGGACATGGCTGGAATAACAGGGTATTTCCCTGGTGGTTCAACATCTAGCCAGTTCTCCGAACCCCAGAGCAGACAAACTCAGCTGAAGGTGCTTTGCGGATCACGAGTAGCGTCTCCATCCGGAGGTGGTACAAGTCCGATAATACTTTATATATAGAAGACCAGAAAACAGGATCATCATTGCATTTGTCACCCCGAGTGGGACTGGTATGCCCAGACGTGGGTCCCGTGCTCTCCATGCCACTGGAATCAAGCTATCCTGGCTGAAGAGGGGTGAAACCCCGAAACCGGTCCTAGGATGCTTGTTTCCAGTCCAGGGAGGACCTGGCTTGGCAGTTCGGGCTGGACTGTTCCCATGAGGCACAGGGTCAAGACTGATTTGCATATGGCTGGGTTCAAACTGGAATGGCATGGTGAGCAAAAAAACGATGGATTTAGGCCCAGATCTCTGTACTGGGGTGAATGTATGACATTGTTCTGCATTCTGTCCATCAACTGTTGTTTTTGCATTTGTGCAATCCGATTGGCACTGAAAGCCTTTTTCCCATCCATCAAGGGAAGGCTAGTTCAGGTGTTCACGGACAACACTACCGCCATGTGGTACTGCAACAAATGGGGCGTAGTGGGGTTGTGGACTCGATCGAGAGTCCCTGCGCCTCTGGACATGGCTGGAATAACAGGGTATTTCCCTGGTGGTTCAACATCTAGCCAGTTCTCCGAACCCCAGAGCAGACAAACTCAGCTGAAGGTGCTTTGCGGATCACGAGTAACGTCTCCATCCGGAGGTGGTACAAGGTCTTTTTCAGCGGTGGGGAGAGCCTTGGTTAGATCTATTCGCCTCCGGAGAGAACACGCAATGTCAGCAGTTTTGCGCGTTGGAGTTTCCAAGGCAGCTCTCGCTCGGCGACGCTTTTCATCGCGAGTGGAGCTCAGGCCTCCTGTACACCTTTCCGCCCATACCACTCCTGCCCAGAGTGCTCAAGAAGATCAGGAGCTACTGGGCACAAGTTATTCTTGTGGCTCCGGATTGGGGACGGAGAGTTTGGTATCCCGAGCTTCTGGCTTTGAGCATCGATCCTCCGTTCAGGCTGCCCCTTTGGGAGGATCTTCTGTCGCAGCAGCAGCGGAGGGTCCTCCACCCGAACCTGTCCACTCTACTACTTCTTGCATGGAGATTGAGCGGCAACAGTTGACCGCTTTTGACCTTCCTCCCGAAGTCTGCGGAGTTATTCTGGCAGCTAAGCGTCCCTCCACGAAATCGGTATACGCCTGCCAATGGAACAAATTTTGTAAATATTGTACAGAACGGTTTATTGACCCCTTAGCTGCTTCTCTGGCCGATATTCTCTTGTTTATCCTTTCCTTGGCCCAGCAGGGCTCTGCTCTGGGCACTTTGAAAGGCTACCTTTCGGCCCTCTCGGCTTTTCTTTGGCTGCCAGATCAGCCTTCGCTTTTTAAGTCCCCTCTGGTGCAGAAGTTTTTGAAGGGGTTAACCCACTTGTTTTCCCCTTCTCCTTTTCTTATGCCACATTAGGACCTTAATTTGGTCCTTATTTTCTTGATGTGCGCACCGTTTAAGCCGCTGCACAACTGCCCTCTACGGTTGCTCACTATCAAAACAGCTTTTTTGGTGGCGATTACCTCTGCCAGGAGGGTGAGCGAACTGCAGGCACTGTCATCACAGCCTCCTTACCTGACCGTTTTTCCGGACAAAGTGGTACTAAGAACTAGGGCATCCTTTTTGTCCAAGGTTGTAACTCCCTTCCATCTAGGACAGTCCGTTACTCTACCCACTTTCTATGCACCTCCGCACCCTTCCAAAGAAGAGGAGCGTCTCCACCGTCTGGACCCAAAAAGAGCATTATCGTTCTACCTTGACCGCACTAAAGTGCTCCCGGTGGATGACCAACTCTTTATAGGGTACGTGGGAGCAAATAAGGGGCGTGCTGTTCAGAAGAGGACTAACTTCCATTGGGTTATCCTCTGTATAAAGATTTGTTACGCCTTGGCAAAGAAGCAGCCTCCTGAACGCCTGAGGGCCCATTCCACCAGGGCGAAGGCAGCCATCACAGCCCTCAGAGTGGAGTTCCAATTGCTGATATCTGCCAAGCGGCCATGTGGGCGTCTCTGCATGCGTTTGCCAGACACTATTGCCTGGATTCTCAGGTTCGCAGGGAGGTCCTGTTTGGCTGCTCTGTTCTGCAGGATTTTCTGGTCTAAAACTTTTCCGCAGTCCCACCTCCGGGGAAATTCATATTTAAGATTTTTCAATTCAGGGAGAGATGCAGACCCTTTGGTGTGGGTTAGTGTGAATTCTAGCATTTTGATCTTGAGATCTGATTTGTTTTGGCTCTGCTGTTTTTTCTTAATTTTTTGTAGCCATCGCATTAATCATACAGCCTCTAATGGTGGCTATAAGCTTCCCAGAAAGGTTTGGGGGAGGTATCCTTTGTTAGAATTTATATGATTGATATCCATCTTTATCATCTGTCTTAGTACCTCATTATCAGTGATATATTTCATTCTCTATTGTTGCAAAGGAGGTGAAGGAGTACATAGTTTCAGCATGGTCAGATGTTATTATTTGTTCAATTTTAGGGGAAAGAGTTTGTTGAAGGAGCTGATCCTCTACTAAAAGATAGTCGTTCCTTGAGTAAGAATCGTGGGATTGTGATTAAAAGTTGTATTCACTTCTGGTTGGAGTACAGATTCTCCGTAAACCTATCAGGATGTGTGATTTGCACAAGTTCAAAAGTTAGATGTGAGATTTAGTGGGTCTGGATTTCAAGTTTGACTTTCTGTCTAGATTCCCCCTAGTAATATACCAGTGTTGTGTGGCAAGTCCGACAATACTTTATATATAGAAGACCAGAAAACAGGATCATCATTGCTTGATGTATAGATATAGATTTCAGTATCCTCTTTCTTTGCCCAGATAATCCGCCATCTACCAAGATTATCACGCTGGTATAGTGTAGGAGTAATATTAAACTTTTAGAAATCAAAGCAATATTCCCATTTTTTTATTGATGAGCGGGAAGCTGAAACAATCATTGAGCCATGTATATTTGAAGTTAACTGCCGCTCTGGGACCAATCATATTGTCCTGAAGGAGACTAATGTCCCATCAGAGTCTATGACAATAATCAATTGTTTTGTTTCTTTTGACTGGGTGGTTCAAGCCCTTTGTATTCAATGAGAGCACTTTCAGTGTTTGGCATTGTTTTAACTGTCATAAAGTCATGGTGTAATTATTAGAGTAAAGATCTCTGCAGTCTTCTCAGTGAAAAAGCCATGCAGAGATGTGGCATACAAATGGCATGCAACCACAGCATAGAAATTGGATTGTGATTGAGAAACCGTCCAGGCGGGAATAGATGGAGAAATTGATGGGAAAGTAAAAGAAAATAGGAATGTAAATGAAAGAGCAGAGGGAGAGCATATACACAATCAAACAAATCAAACCCAACCCACCCGAGGCGAGCCAATAGGCTCTCTTGCCCACCCTGTGCTAACAACCTGCAGTGGTGGAGCGGCATGTGAAGCCCCTGAAACAACATACATGTTAATAAAATATCCATCAAGTGCCAACTAGTAGTAACTGTGTAACATATAAGAACATCGAAATGAATATACATTAAAGTAAGTAGACAACCTTTGCGAGCCTGGAGAGAAAACCATTATTGTTGTAAAGAAAACATGAACGCTTTGCAGTAAAGACATGTGAGCTAAGTAATTATTACTGGATCAGCCTGCCCAGGTTATCTAGAAGTGTATGAACAATGTCCCAGATAAAGTTGTGCCTACAATAGGATGGAGCAGAGGAAACGGTGTCTAGCCACTTAAACAGCAGTAGTTGCACTTACATCAAAACATGTGTTGAAGGGAGTGACTAAGCTCTCCAAAAGCCTAAAAATGTGCCACCAGAATAAGGCATTAAACAGCACAATTACTAGCCTCCCATTCCCACCTTGTCCATTGCTTCCTCCACTTGCTCTTTCCTTCTTAACCCACATTGTATCCCCCACCCGCCTTTTTTTATTCCTCTCCCCCCAAACCTTGGCCTCAAGCTCATCCCCCAAACCCTGGCCTCAAGCTCCTCTGTTACTCCACCAGCCACTTCACTTTGCTTCCCTCACCTCGTTATTTGCTGCCAGGCTGCTCTCTGTTTAGTAAAAATAAAAAAAAAGGTATTTCACACGAGAAGTGTTTGCTTTTTTTAATTTAATGTACCACTCCAAGTGGCATCAATCCTGGAACGATAAATAAAAAAAAATTAAATAGCGCCTTCGTCATTCCGTAGTCTTGCGCATATGTCATGTTGCCTGCCCTTGCATATATTTGAGCGCCGTTTGGCCTACAGAATTTTTTTTTAAAAGGGGCAAAGGATTGAATTTGCTTACTGAATGCCCTATATATGGTCTCCTCAACATCCATTCCTTTTTGCATTCTGTCTAAGCAATCAGTCAAGTTACTTGTATAGCACGACTACTCACTCGTAAGAGTCTCAAGGCGCTGGAGGTGCCTGATCTGACAAAGGCGCTGTAGGTCAGTCAAAGAACCAGGTATTGAGGTCCTTCCTGAATTTGGGCAGTGATGGTGATTGCCTGAGGTGGAGAGGCAGAGAGTGTTCCAGGTCTTTGCTGCGAGGTAGGAGATGGATCTTACCCCGGCCGTGGTCTTGCGGATACGTGGGACGGCGGCCAGGGCCAGTTGGGCAAAGCAGATTTCTCTGGTGGGTGTGTGGAATGCGAGTTGATGGTTGAGGTTATGCAGGTTCCACATCGTGTAGGGCTTGGTAGGCGTGTGAGGAGCTTGAAGGTGATTCATTTGTTGAGTGGGAGCCAGTGAAGGTCTCAGGTGGCTGGTGATGTTACTGCGGCGGGGGATATTGAGGACGAGTTTGGCGGAGGCGTTCATCAGTTTCTTGAGGAGTTTCTCAGTGATGCCGGCGTAGAGTGCGTTGCTGTAGTAGTCTTCTGCTGATGAGTGCGTGGGTGACCGTCTTTCTGGAATCGGTGGGGATCCACTTCAAGATCTTTCGGAGCAGGGGTAGCGTGTGAAAGCAGGATGATGAGACGGCTTTGATCTGGCGGTTCATGGTGAGCGAGGAGTCCAAGATGATGCCGAGATTTTGTGCGTGGGTCTGGGGAGGAATCCAAGATCTGCGGGCCACCAGGAGTCGTCCCAGGCGCAGGGGGTGGAGCCCAGGCTGAGGACTGAAGCAGGGTCTAGTTTTTACCATATAGTGCCCCAGGCCCATTCTGTCAACATCTGAAGCATAAGAGTCTCAATTGTCCCTGCCAGCCCACAGACAGGGTTGTGTTAAAATTGTCCACACTCCTATGACCTCTTCGAGTACATCTTTCTGAACATCAAGATGTAGCAATAACAGGATGTGTCTGTCATTTAGGAGAACAAAATTGGCTAAGAGTAAGGAGTGGGGGCCAACTGGGACTTTCCACAGCTTTAGAAATTACAAGTGACCTCAAACCTTTTGTGTTCTTCTGCTTTCTTAAAAAGTTTCCGAGAAGTGATGCAAATGATTTTCGATAAATGTTCAATTTTATTATGATTTACTGTCGAATATCAAGAGACCTTTTGGTAAACTTTTGTAATGTAGTGTCACTTCTGTGTTCCTAATATTTCCAAGAAGTGACCAAAGTGCGTCATGTTCTGCGGTCAAAGCACCTACTAATGTCGTGATTCTATGGTCAATAGTTCTTCATTAAGAGAGTATAAAAGAGCTGCCTTCAGTCCATTCGATGGACTACCTCGCAAAGTGATCCCTTGGGTCATGACGCGTGTGTATGCCCCCTTAGCCATCTTCTCTAGCATCTTTGGCTGAGGCTATAATGCTTATTGTATTTTGAAATTCATTCTCTCTCTCTCTCACTTTCCTTTGCCTTGCCATTATTTTAGAACTTACAAGATTGCTTGGTTTTTCTCTTCGTTTCAAATATGTCCCTGACACCTGGTCTTTGCTAAGACTGCGTAGCTGTAAATTGTTTCTTCAAATAAATTGTGCCACTCTTGATTCAGTTCCTGCATCTCGCGTGTATTTCCTTATTTTAGATAGAGCACCCCTGCTCAAATTAAGGTGGTGTAGTCCACCCAAAAATCACCCTTTAACAGGACTTCGGTCTTCTCTGAGTTTAGCTTGAGGCAGCTGTCCTTCACCCAGGTGGAAACAGCCTTCATCCCGTTGTGGAAGTTCTTCTTGGCGACTGTGGGTTCGTTGGTGAGGGCGAGGATCAGCTGGGTGCCTGTTGAGTCTGTGGTTCCTGTCGATGGCTGCAAGCAGGGCCATGTAGATGTTGAAGAGTGTGGGGCTCAGGGAGGAGCCCTGAGGCACTCCGCAGCTGATCTCTGTGGGTCCAGAGTGGAACGGTGGTAGTCTGACTCCATGTTCGGCCGGTGAGGAAGGAGTGGATCCATTCCAGGGCTTTATAGCGGATGCTGGAGTTGTGGAGTCTTGTGTATGGGGTGCAGTGGGAGACTGTGTCGAAGGCGGCCGAGAGGTCCAGGAGGATGAGGGCTACAGTTTCGCCTCTGTCGAGGAGGGTGCAGACGTCATCTGTGGCGGTGAGGAGGGCTGTCTCTGTACTGTGGTTGCTTCGGAAGCCGGATGGGGACAGTCCAAAGTAAAGGTAAACGTGTATGCAGCACATGAAATAATGAAAGGGTAGACTAGACTAATTTGTTTTTGCTGTTCGTGAACATATATATTTAATGGTTGCACATGTGGCTTTTTTGTTTTATTAACAGGTATCCGATCAGTTAGCTTCTATGAACACATAATAACTGTGGGCACTGGCCAGGGTTCAATGCTGTTTTATGACATCAGAGCACAGAGGTTTCTTGAGGATCCAAATGTGGCTTGCTACGGACAGAAGCTCAAGCCAGGTGGAGGTGTTTTGAAGCTGACCACTGGAAAAGGCTGGCTGGTAAGTTAATAAAGTAAATCCGATGCCATGTTTTCTTAATTAATGATGCTGCTGATTTCTTTTTGTATAACTTTACATTCTTACACACTGTATTTGACAGTTGCACACCAGAGTGTGCTGCAAAAGATGTTTTGTTTTATCAGAAGTATTGATCATCGATCTTACCTCCTTGTCAGCTCTTCTTTGAATCACCCCTTATTTAATTAAAGCAGCAGTATTGCAATAGTATGCAGAAAATCGTGAATCGTACCAGCAGTTACTGTGTGATGCGGAACCCATTAGTCATGATCCAAATGGCTGTGTCCCATTGGAAATGACCCTGTTTGGCAAGTTGTTAATAAGTTGAATCACAGATAAGCACATCGAAAACAGAGATGATTGCAAGCTGATGGCTGCCCTATTTGTCACTCAAACGCTCCTCCATTATATGTGATTTAAATTTATATAATCAAGACGGTGTATCCAGACCAAGATGGAGGACAGCAAAAAGGATATTAGCACACTGCCAGGAGCTACAGTGAGTGGTAGCCAGAATTTGATGTGGATTTTAATTAACACTCTTCCTACCCCTTTCCCAATAGAAGTACGTCTTTTTTTTTCTCTTTTAGAGTACCATAATCTTTGCATTAAATCCACCTCTCCCACCCCTGTAGGCCGACATTCGGTGAGCACTGTCGCCAATGGAGCTGTTTGAAGTCAAAGGCAGACGTCCCTGCAGGAAGGCATTTCCAAGTTTATTCACATTGTAGTCATTACTACAGTGTGATAATATCTGCATTTATTTCAAATGATGACTGCAGTGGTTTCTGGTGTGTTTGCTCCCTATTTTTCGCAGTGCCCGTTTTTAGGTGCATTGCAGCATGCTATTAAGTGCTGATTCAGATACCATAGATGTGAGAAGGAACAGCTATTTTTTGCAGCTCAGCATCTGTCAGCTCTGTCGGCAGTTTGAGCCTTTTGTTTGAGAAAACTCACCAAATGTACTAATGGCAGTGTCAGCTATTGTCCATCAGAAATGGTTTATTGAAGCTTAATTATTTGATTGAGATATTCTGCCTGAGTTGGTGCTCAACAGTTGAGAAGACCCATTGATCTCGACCTCCTCTGCAGTCATTGCGTCAAACATTGCCTTGCGAACAAATTGCTTTGTAGGAGGATTGTATTCGCTATGAGAGACAGTCATTTAAAAAAACAAAATTGTGTAGCAAGAAAAACATTTCCATACAGAAGGCAATAATTAAAGTACCTTTTGTAGTGTTTCTTCAAGCTCCATCATATGTAGTTTTTCAAAGAAACAAACCTGTAAGCCAAACACTTAAATAGATGTGTTAAATCTTTTAACCGCTATTTACCTATTTCACATTTGAAAAAACGTGTTCAAATATTATTGCACAAGGTTGACGAAGACTTAGCAAGTTCTTTTAGCATGTCCATAGCACTTTCTTATACGTAGACTACAACTGTCAGCAAGAAACTTATTGGTTTGGTTCATGAAGGAGCAGTATATATGTGATGTTTGTATATCACAACATAGGCAAAAGGCAGTGGAGCACTCTGGTCTGTATAATTTCAGCCAATGTTTCATTGTCTGTGAAATTAGATTTAATATTCAGAGTGTCACTTACAATACACGTAAGGCTTGGCTTTTTTTTTTTTAAATATGCAGTGAACATCTGTTCCTGATGTTGAGCCTGTTTGAGGTGTCATGTTATATTCTCCAGTATTGTATCTTTTATAGTTTCACATGCTTGAATCTTCCCCGTCGTCATGGTGGGAGTCCCACGGTAACAGTAAAATAGCAGTATAAAAGCTTGAAGGATAATTTTCCTTGAAAATCAATAGCATTTAGTAACCAGTTAACCTCATTAAAGAACATCCAAACTCCAGCCAATCACATCACAGACCCAGAGTATCTATCCTATGCAGGGCCACCATACCTCAGATTTCTTACCGCACGTCGTGTGTTAGGGAGTCTCCCTGAGCTCTGCTCAGTCACAATGTTTCTACCTTAAACGTTTCAACTTTGAGCTAGCAGTTCCTTTTCCTCAACCTTCTCTTCAACTGAGATGCTGCTAGAAAGTGAGTTCATCATTTTCTTTCTGTATTTGCTGCAGAATGTCAGTCTAAAAAAGGGCTGTTTAGGCCCTGCAAGACTTGTGGAAAGTCTCTGAAGATCCTCAAAGAGTTCTTATACTGCCTTTATCCAGATCACAAGCCTAGAGACTAAGCACTGCCTGACTTATACTTCAAAAACCCTCAAGGATCGTGAGGGAAGGCTTTTCCTCTGGCTTCAAAAGAAAAAAATCGGTTAAAGATTCTGACTCCGAGAGTGAGGAGAGGCCTTGTACCTCCTCTAAGAAAAGGAAGGAAGAAGATCCTCCTTCTGTCCAGAGAGATCCAAAAAAGTCACGATCTCAGAGCAAGGAGTCTTCTGTGGAAAAAAGAGCAACCCGACTCATCTCATGCCCATAAAAGATCTGGTTCTGCTCCTCCTTCTGCGCCACATACTCCCTCTCAGAAAATCGGCCCGTCGACGAGGCATTCTCCACCTACGACCGTTAAAACGAAGGCTACGTCGACGGTTTCTTCAGCGACCGCTACGACATCGATGGTCAAGATGACGACTGCTGTGGCGTCGACGAAAACTGAAGTGGTGATGATGTCGGTGGCTTCTGTGAGGAGTTCACAGTCGAGAGCTTCGCCATCGATGGTTCAGTTGGGAGCTGCGTCGTTGACGAGCGTCTCCGCCCCATCGACGGACATTTCCACACCGTTGGCGCAGTCCCTAACGACGATCCCGTCTGTAATCCCGTGGACGAGGAAAATGGACATGCCAGTCTCTAAAACAATTCCTTCATTGTTACAGGACTTTTCCAAGATTTCTCCTCTGCCTCCTTCTGGATTTCCAGGAATCGGAGGATGAAGGTCCTTATGGCCCCGCTTACAGCCCCTCTCAACTTAGAGTAAAGTGCCAGGAATCAGAGGAGGAAGGCCAACCAGAGGTCCCTTCTGCGTACTTGGAAGGTGAATATTCCTTCTCAGACAGACGCTCAGGCATGCAGCGCTTGGACACTTCAAGAGCATTACCCCTAATATGAGCAGGAAGAGGAGGACCGTCAACAGGAACCCTCAATTAGCGTTCCAATGTCACTGGTCACGGACTTGCGTATGAAGCTCAGTGACTACTATAAACGTTTCCCTGATGCTAATGTACCTCAAAAGCCAGTTCCTCGACAGGAGGATCCCGTCGTTATACCAGATCAGGAAACTCCACCTGCTCCACCAAAACAGTCCTTACCTCCCCTGCAGATTCCTGCTCGGGCATCAGACAGTGGTGACCAACAATTGGAAGAAGGGGAGTTACAAGTGGATTCTGATGTCCATGACGAATGGATGGACTATGTGGCGCACACACCTCCTTCTCCCACGCTGCCAGTGGCTGATTCTCCTCCAGCAGATATCGGCGGCTTCCATGACCTTCTCGAGAGGGCGTCGAATTCCTTTGACCTCCCCATGCCGGTCAAGCAAGCAGAATGCTTCTTGTATGATTTCAAGGCTGCAGCGCAGCTTTCTGTTAGGACAATCCCTATTGTGGACCTCTTGTGGCAAGAATGCATTAAGTTGATGAAAAATCCAGCTTCTGTGCCGGCAGTTATTCCAAAACTAGACAAGAAGTACCGGGCGCCTGAGGACTCTCCTGCATGTCTCATTGGCCATCCAAAGCCTGATTCTGTAATAATGCAGGCTGCTCAAAGGCGATCTAAGAGCCCTGCTTCACCATGTACCACTCCGCCATACAAGGAAGGGCGCAGGTTAGACAATATTGGGAAGAGATTTTCCGCGCTGGCGGCAATGGCCATCAGAGCCTCCAATGCCATGGCCATCCTTGGGAGGTACGATAGGCAAATGTGGTCGGACATTGCTCCTTTTCTGGAATTTCTACCTGAGGACAAGAGGAAGGAGGCGAAAAAAATGCTCTAAAAGGGAGAGAGAGCCTCATCGGAAGCAATCGATGTGGCACTGGACATCTCTTCTACTGCCTTTAGGAAGATGGCAGGTGCTGCCGTGTTGCGCAGGCAGGGTTGGCTGAAGGCAATGACATTTCGCCCAGAAGTCCAAGCTAAGGTGCTTGACATGCCATTGGACGGGGAGTACCTTTTTGGTAAACATGTGGGTGAGGCGCTTCAAGCTATCAAATCTGACACTGATACGGCAAAATCTTTGGCCAATCTGCAACAGAAGAATTTCTCTTCTTTTCGAGGAAGGGGCCAATTTACATCTCCGTTCCAGCTTCAGCAGCGCTTTCAGCCCTATTACCAACAGGGTTTCCAGCCTCAATATTCTGCACAGTCCTTTCGTCAGATGCCCACACCAGCTTACACGAGGGCTCCGGCACGAAGGCACCCCTCATCTTTTGGAAAATCCCATGATACAGGCAGAAGGCAATGAGAATTTTCTGGCACCCGTCACCCCAGTCCCACTCCAATTGGCTCAAAACTGCTCCAAATTCTTCATTCAATGGAACTCCATGTCGTCCGACAGATGGGTGTTAGACGTTTTTAACCATGGTTACACCCTGGAATTTCTTCAACAACCTCCGAATTTACCCCCAAGTAAGACTGCTCACCGTCATCTGGCGCTTCTCAAAAGGGAGATAAAGCTCCTTCTCGACAAACAGGCAATCGAAGTAGTGCCACGCAGTCAGCGCATCCTAGGCTTCTACTCTCACTTTTTTCTGATAAAGAAAAAGACTGGAAAATGGAGGCAGGTTATGGACCTCAGGTTGTTGAACAAGTTCTTCAAAAGTCAGCCGTTCAGGATGTTGTCGCTCCAGGAGATTATCCTTCTCTTGGATACAGGAGATTACATGACCTCCCTGGATCTTCTGGACGCGTTCTTCCATATTCCCATTCATCCAAAGCACCGTCGTTTTTTCAGGTTCCAGGTGGCGGGGTGCCACTACCAGTTCAAGGTGCTACCTTTCGGGCTAAAGTCAGCGCCCAGGGTTTTCACCAAGTGTTTGGCGCCAGTGGCGGCCTATCTCCGGCGTTCCGGCCACCATGTTTTTCCCTACCTGGACGACTGGTTGGTCAAGGCCCCAACCTTTCAGGGTGCAAGGGAGTCCACGACCGCCTGTCTTCGCCTTTTTCACTCTCTGGGTCTCAATCTCAACAGAGAAAAGTCTTTTCTCCTCCCCTCCAAGTCACTGGTGTTTCTGGGAGCGATGTTGGATACCAGCCACTCCATGGCTTTTGCTACAGAGGAAAGAATTTCTCGTCTTCAAAGGATGGTTCAGTTACTTTCCTCAAGAAGGAGCGTTTCTGTGAGGATTTACAAATCAATGTTGGGGATGATGTCATCTTGCATCCCGTTGATTCCTCATTGTCGATTGTGGATGAGACCTCTTCAGGAGCAGCTCCCAATGGATCCAAGCTCGAGGCTCCTTCGACGACACCGTGTCAATCACGCCAGAGATGATAAGGGCGATGTCCTGGTGGACATTAAGAAGCAATCTCTCACAAGGCCTATCCTTCCTCCCAGCGAAACCTTTGATGATGATAATGACAACGGATGCTTCTATGGAAGGATGGAGAGCTCACCTCCAGGAACTTCAGGTCCAAGGGAGGTGGTTGGACCAGGAGTCTTTATGCCACATAAACCAGTTGGAGCTGAAAGCAGTCTTCCTAGAGCTCCGTTCCTTCCTACCAAGGATAAAGGGTTCGTCGATTCTCGTCCGCACGGACAGCGCAACCACCATGTTCTATCTGCAGAAATAAGGGGGGACGAGATCTCCGGCACTCAAGTCTGGCGAAGCAAATTTGGAATTGGCTGATTCACAATATTTCGTTACAAGCCCAACACGTTCCAGGGGTGTTAAACGAATGGGCCTATGCGCTCAGCAGAGACAGCAAGCAGTGTCACGAATGGGAGTTGGATGCCATTCAGCTGGGAAAAGTATTTCAGTGTTGGGGATCTGCAACCCTGGATCTGTTCGCTACATCACTCAACAAAAAATGGGAATTCTATGCCAGCAGATTTCCTCAGCCAGGTTCTCTGGGGAACGCCTACCACTTTTCCTGGGAAGGGGCGTTTGCTTATATTCCCTGCCCCCCCCCCATTCCCACTAATACCAAAAGTTCTACAGAAGATGAAACTGGAGTCTTGCCGCATCATTCTCATTGCCCCGGCGTGGGCAACGCAATTCTGATTCACAGAGCTGTTTCACCTATCAGAGGCTTCTCAAATACGTCTTCATCCTTCGGAACGCCTGCTTTCCATGGACCAAGACCAAGTGGTTCATCCACAGATTCACTCTCTTCACTTGTCGGCCTGGCTCCTCACCACGCGGAGTTTGGTGACTTAGCTATCTCTGAGGAGTGCCGTTCCATACTTAACAAGGCCCGTGCTCCCTCCACTGTCAAGTTTTACTCAGCCAAATGCTCCTGGTGTGCAAAACACTCTTGCCATCCTCCCTCTTCTCCTCCGGAGGATGTTTTGCCGAATCTCTTATCTCTGGCCAAGGCTGGCCGTTCCCCCTCTTCGATTAAAGTTCATTTGGCTGCAATTTCAAGGTATAGGAGACGTTCAAATCAGTTGTCCCTATGGTCCTGCAGTCTAGTGAAAGAATTTATGAAAGGTCTTTTTAGAGCCTACCCGCCTGTTCGACCTCCTCCAGTGCTCTGGCAATTGAACATTGTTTTGTCTCATCTCATGAAATCACCTTTTCAACCAATTCACAAGTGTGATTTGAAATACCTTTCTTGGAAGGTGGCTTTTCTCTTAGCCATCACGTCTGCTAGACATATTAGCGAAATTCAGGCTTTCACGGCAACGGAGCCTTACCTACAATTTCAGCAGGACAGAGTGGTGCTCCGCACTAATCCTTCGTTCATCCCTAAGGTACCTACCACGTTCCACCTGAATGAACCTGTAGTCCTGTCTTCATTTTTTCCTGCTCCGTCTACACCGGCGGAGAGAGCTCTCCATTCTTTGGACGTCAAACGATGCTTTAAGTTTTACCTTCAAAGGACAAGACCTTTTCGTAAATCTACCCAACTCCTCATCGCCTTCTCTGCCCCTAGGAAGGGTCAGGCTTTGACTAGAGCTTCTATTGCACGTTGGGTTTCTTCTACTATAGTGTACTGTCATGAAAGAGCGGGACACCCTCTAACATCTAAAGTAACTGCCCATTCCACTAGGAAAATGGCAACGTCCTCGGCCCTGTTTGCCAGTGTGTCTACCCGACATAGGCAGAGCGGCAACTTGGGCGAACGTCCATACCTTCACAGGCACTACTGCCTGGATACCTTGCGGAAGACAGATATTGCTGTTGGTCAAGCGGCCCTACGTCGTCTGTTTGATTAAGGTAGGCCTCATTTTATTGAGGTTTATTAAGAGTTTTTATTATTATTATTTTTTTAACTTTTTTTATTTAGCAGTTGAATTATAATCTTTATTATTATTACTTCTTGCCGATACCACTATTCTGAGTTTGTTCTTCTCTTGGCGTTTTGACAAATGTTATTTATATATATATATATATATATATATATATATATATATATATATATATATATATATATATATATTATATACAGAGGTTATTTTATTTGTTTGCGATTCTGGTTATAATACTATGGTCGCATGGTGGGACGGTTCACCTGTTCCCACCTCCTTTATCCATTATGTACTGCTTATTAGTCTGATTCAAGCATGTGAATCTATAAAAGATACAATACTGGAGAAAAAACAAGTTACTTACCTGTACACTGGGGTTCTCCAGTATTGATATCTTTTATAGATTCACGTGCGGCCCTCCGTCCTCCCCTTACAGGTGCACCTTCCATACCTCTATTATTTTACTAACTACACTTGTGCTCGAAATCTGAGGTATGGTGGCCCTGCAGGGGATGGATACACTGAGTCTGTGATGTGAATGGCTGGAGTTTGGATGTTCTTTAATGAGGTTAACTGGTTACTAAATGCTATTGATTTTCAAGGGAGATTATCCTTTAAGCTTTTATACTGCTATTTTACTGTTACCGTGGGACTCCCACCATGACGACAGGGAAGATTCAAGCATGTGAATCTATAAAAGATATCAATACTGGAGAACCACAGTGTACAGGTAAGTAACTTGTTTTTTACAAATTGTTGGAGCAATTTATTAGCAGAAGTAAATTCCTGGAGATGAAAGGTGAGAACGCCCAGTAAAGAAATAGTTGAAATGGTAGTTGAATCAAAAATCCAATCTTAATACTGGTGTGTTCAAATAGGGAATGTATCGGAGACCTTTTGAGCACCAACCAGTACAACAAGCTGCTACTTCCTTTGTACTCCAGCCTAACTCATGGGGAGGGGACTGTGGAGCAAGATCATTCTTCATATATGGAAGCACAGTTTTTGATATTGGGCTGATGATTAGCCAACCATATCAACACCTCAAAGGCTTTTGGAGAGCATTGGATCCTAGAGGATGACATCTTATGTACACCAGATAACATCTAATCATCTTTAGCTCAGCAAAAACTGAAACCACTGTTCGGTTTGCATAACAATGTCCTACGGAACTGCAACCCATCTTCATACATGCCATTCACATTACTCCCAAAACAAGAAGTTATAAACTTGCTTCATAAACCACAAACCCGATTTTTAAGTTTCAGCCAGTCACTCTCAGCACATTCTGAATGAGAAGACTGGTGGGTGGAAAAGACAGTCAGACACATCAGGTGATATCACACATGTCTAGGCTTCTGGGACAGATCAGACATGTTTAGCCCCAAACATTAAGCATGTTAAAGGACCTAATGAGGGATTAAATTGCAGTTCTCTAAGAAAGGAAGGATGACAGCCATTAAGCATAATAACAATGGTGTGAACAGAAAAACTATCATTACATTAGTGATGTTGTGCAGAAGAGACTTGCAGGTGAATTTTTAGAGGCTTCTGAAATGAGAGAACAATGGGAGTGAGCTCAATGCCATTTAGTAAAAATGTCAGAAGCTTAGAGCAGAACGGGAGAGCATTTAATTCATAGTTTTCTTTATTCTGAAGGGTAAATGTAACTTCGCCTTGAGTTATATCCTCCACCCACTGACCGTTTGAGCCACTGTGTATGACCTTTTTTAATGTGACCAGGAATGCATTCTCTCCATCTGTGTTTTTAGCCAGATTCTTCTTCACTACCACGGTTCAGTTTTCAAAGAAAAAAAAAGAAAAGTCTTCAAACCAGATTCATAGATTTTGCTGCTGAGAAAACTGGTGGGCCTGAACTAGCAGAGCGTTACACTTGGAATGGGGGCTGAAAGTGTGTAGGCTCACACACCATGATCTTTTCAAGCATGCACACACTCGCCCATGTGTGAGTCTCTCATTCACTAGCCGTACGAATGATGACCCCAGAAATGGATGTATATAGGCTTTAAATCGGATTGGCACAAGTGGTGCTCCCCGCAGAATCGTTTAGCTAAGGAAGGTGATGTTAGCGGTGTAAGAACTCAGTTTGATCTGTTGCTTTCTGCCTTGAAAATAACCCTGCAAACAGTCCTTGGCATTTCCAAAAAGCTTGTTCTCTGCCTCCTCTCTCTACAAAGGGAACGGGCATGTCCGAATCATTCGATAGATGCAACAAAAAAAACCTAGTGTAGCCAACTATTCTGATTTCTTGCCAACAGCAAGGTGTTTCGAAAATCCACCTATGTATTTTCTGCCCATAATTCACCCAGAATCCTTTGTAAATTATGTTTTTGTTTAATAGTTTTATTAAGTGCCAGCATGTCAATGTCCAGCTATTTCTCAACGCTTCATAGTTTATTCCTGGGACTCAACTGTGGTTTAAAGCTTTTTAGGTCGAGCATCAGTGCGCATGCGCTGTGTCTGCAAGACCTGCTGTAATCGATACTACTCCTCTATTACCACCTGCTACTTACCCATAGGCTCAGTGCAGCGTCAGTCTTCTTTCCTGCCTCCTAATTCGTTCCTGCAGCCGATACCTCACTTCCGTTTAAGGGTGAGGAGCACCGGCCAATTACAGTTTCCATATGCCATCATTCTTCATGTGCTATTTGCAAGAACTCTTTTTATAAACGTTGCTTTCTGCCGCTCACTGCTTGTATAGCTTGACTTCTCCCTTCCGCATGGTGTTATAAGCCCTCCCCCCATCGGCCGCATACTCCAGAAGCGAGTGTACAAACAAATCCCTGCCCTTTTGCTGCTTCAGCAGTCATTCCATTTTCCTTTTTTTTTTTTTTTTTACTTTAAAGCTGAGCGCGACACACGCTCTTCAATAGACTCCGCCCTCTTTTGCCTGTGCTTTCTCCTGCGCCCCTTCCGCTACCAGATGGTGCTAAGTAGAGGGAACAGCTACATAGGGAACCCCGCAACTTAGGATGGAGCCCAAAAGCCACCGGACAGCAGGTACTGCAGCATCGCTGCCTGAGGCATGCTTATAACAGCAGCACCATACTCCGTCTTGATGACTTCAGCCATCTCTGCCCTGCACCAAACTCCCTTCGGCTCACCTGACGCCTGCTTTCACTCCGCATTGTGTTATAGCCCTCCCCCCTTCGGCCACAGACTCCAGAAGGGAGTGTAAAAACAAAGGACACCCGCCAGGGACTATGCACCACCCAGCTGACTTTGCTGCTATCTTGAGGATGCGGTGCAGGCTGGGTGCTGGGGCTGGTCCTGTCACACGCCATGGCTGCTTTTTCCATTCTCTGTCGTTATTCTTTCTACTTCTCCCATCCGCTATCAGTCTCCTGCACTTCATCCTGTACTCACCTCCCTTCATCCCACCCTCATTCGCTCCCCTCTTTTGGTCGCCACCATTTCTTCTCCTTCCACTTAACCTCATTAATTTCTCAGTGTTTCTTTCTATATCGTCTTGAGCGCTTGTTACTTGCTTGTAAAGGCTTATTAATGACTTGCAGTAGCAAAGGACTTGCATCGCACAACACAGAACAGTCTGCTGGAAACGAAAATAAGCCTTTGCAAAGTTAACAAGGTGGTTCAAACTATAGCAGCCATCGTTCACACTTGGATGTTGAGTGCTGTTAGTTGCATTGCTTTGGTGTGTGTTTTATATAAATTGTCTTGGTTAGTGCACTGCGGGTACGTTGAGAAGTAGCAGATCAGGTCACCGGTTATTCATGTAGGTAGAAATGTGATATGTTGTGAGGCAGCACACATGCATGTACGTATTTGCGATCAGATCCTTGATTATTCAGGCACATAGAAGTGTATCAGTTGGTAGGATGCACGCATGCGTGTTTGGCAGGCTGCATGCACATTCTGAGAATATTTAAAAAAATAATAAATAAAACACAGGGGCTATTGACCTCTGAAAATCTATGTCTGGTCTTCTTGGCGCAACAGGACGGGGGCAAAGACAAAACCTCTGAACTTCCATAGCGTGAAGTGGCTCTGTCTTATGTACAACTCTTATAGACAGTCCGGCCTATAGCTTGCCCTGGTTCATATTTTAGTAGACAAACTAAAAGGAGGAATGATGGATTTGCTGCATGGGAGCTTGTTCCTTAAAACACCCAAGATCGTGTCCAGTTCAGATGATACAAATTCCAGAACTGTGGTAATTACTGGAGGAGTCTGCCAGCAAAAAAGGGAAAGTCGTCTCAATTTAGTCCAAAGCAATGTCATAATGTCTTCAAGAACGTCATTCCTCAGGTTGTGAAGTACAGCCCAAACTAAATCATCCTTATGGTTTCCAATCCAGCGGATGTGTTCACGTTCATGACCTGGAAACTAAGTGGTCTCCCTAAACATTGTGTGATTGGAAGTGGATGCAATCTAGATTTTTCTCGTTTCAGTTACCTTATAGCAGAGAAGCTTGGCGTCCACCTTTCCAACTGCCATGGCTATGTTTTGGGAGAGCCTGGAGATTCCAGTGTGCATATTTGGAGTGGAGTTAATGTTGTTGGTGTTTATATGGAAGGCTGTCTGACATTGTCACACTTTGAATTTTGCCCATTGGGGAATCAGATGGAAAATGGCTGAAAAGCTATAACCTACTCATGTTGATTTTTATCTCTCTGCGCTTTGGTGAAAAGGTGGGCTTGAACGCCTCTCTATCCACGATCAGTTTCGGGGGGGGGAAAACTCTCTCTTTCTCACTCTCTCTGCTTCGCTCTCTCTTTTTCTCTCACACTTCCCGGCACCCATATTATAATAAACTGTCCACACTGACACAAGCAGACACGCAGAAGTCTGATTATTTTCTGCCCTCAAATTCCTGGCGACTGTTCACCAGTTAGTTTATGTTCTGACGCTATCTCTTCTGTTTGCTGACATCACAGAATAATCGTAATGTTTCATCAAATCCCGTCAGTGATACAAATAGCCTGTATACAGTCAGTCAGGCATGCTGACCCTTAGCTCTTCCACTGTGTTTATCTGGGCCTTACCACCATCACGGTCTTGCACTTTTTCTGCTTCTGTGGTCCCAGTGGTAATTCCTCATTCTCAGTCCTCTAGACAGTGCTGCTACCTGCTTCTCTGGTCTCATCGTTAATTCCTCATTCTAAGTCCTTTACACAGTGCTGCAGCTACTTCTTTAGACCTGTCATTAATTCCTCCTTTCTAAGTCCTCTAGGCAGTGCTGCTAGCTGCTACTCTGGTCGCGTCGATAATTCTTCATTCTAAGTCCTCTAGGCAGTGCTGCAAGCTGCTCTAATAAGTAATTCCTCATTCTAACTCCTCTAGGCAGTGTTGCAGCTGCATATTTGGTCCTGTCAATATTCCTCTTTCTAAGTCCTCTAGACAGTGCTGCTAGTTGATTCTGTGGTCCTGTCGGTAATTCCTCATTCCAAGTCCTCTGCATAGTGCTGCTAGATACTTGATTGATTATCCTTGCTTAAATTACATGGAGCACACCGGTGGAGGGGTTAGGGGGAGGGAGGGGCAGAAGTATGCGGGGGGCACCAAGTTTGGAAATCACTATGTTGTGGGGTGGTATTGTATGCCTATACTGATGCCGATATTGACAGGAGGAGAGGAGGATTGGTAGCTTAATGTAGTACTGTTCAAGATAAGAATACTAGCCCGAAGGCGGACAGTGACTATTCATGCAATGTAACAAGAAATGTGCCCCCTTTGAAAATGTGTCATATAAGAGGGGGATTGCGTGTGTTAAAAATCAATAAAAATACTTTACAAAAAAAATAGTGCTGCTAGATACTTCTCTGATCTCATCAGTAATTACTTATTACTCCAGTATTGGAACTTTCATAGATTCACATGCTTGAATCATTCCCCGTCGTCGACATGGGAGTCTCCGGTATTATCAAAAGTAATGTCCTATCATACATAGAACATAAGGCCCTAGGCCTTAACATTTTGTTACATATCCTTGTCCTTATATAAACAAGCATTGGCATAGCCAATAGGTTTCGCCTTTGGGACCCCACAAGTATCCAGTTATGCAGCACAATATCCTTGGTGCAACAACATCAACTGTTGCATGGCTAAACACCCATAAGGTCCCAAAGGCGAGACCCATTGGCTATGCCAATGCTTGTTTTCAGCATGGCATGGTCCAAGAACTGATTGCTTCAGTTTGATTGCTGTCCTTCTGCTGATTGCGCTGTGATTGTGGTACTAGTCTTACTTTTTCTTCTTCCCTGTCATCCTTGTTGAACATTTTGCCTTCTGTAGCATAGATATGTTTTACTATGCCACACACACATAAAAGAAGCCCTTTTCTTCTTTGAAATGGAGGTTTATTCTGACAACAGATGTTATCTGCTTTTATTATCACAACAGATGTTATCTGCTTCCAAATGTATTTACACTAAGACATGGGTGTAATTGCTTTATTTATGTGAAAGGATTTTTGGCAAATGCCATTTTTTATTTTTTTCATATTCACGCCTAGGTAGATTAACTGATTTACTCAGAATCACACGGATCTTGTGCCAAAACCTAAAAGCATTGGCAAAGACGATAGGTTTCGCCTTTGAAACTATTGCCCATGCCATTGACTTTTATCTATTCTGTACAGCATGGGCATTGCTGACTTTGTCAATGATTTGTAGCCATACTGCAGTGCAGTTAGTAGTAGTGCTGCTGCTATGTAGAATGGCACAAAATGATAGTAAAAAAGGTCTATAATCATCCACTGTTAATGCACTTTTAAATTTAAAAAAACACAGCCCTGGTTGCATCATAGCACTTCATAAAATTAGTCTAAGCCGCACTACAAAGCATCCGCGCTGCTATACAGCATAGCTACAAAACATTGCCAAAACCAACGGTCTCAAAGGTGAGACCTATTGGCTTTGTCAATGCTTGTTTATCAGTGTAATTGCATAAACTAGCTGTCGCCTATACGTCTGTCTAACTTTTTTGTGAAATACCCGAAACGACACCAGAACAAAATCCATTGCAAGGGAAAATATCAATTTGGAAAGGAAGGGGTGTGCAATTTTATTTTAAACTATATTACAATATGCTACCGATCTGCAATTGACAGATAGTAACCGCACAAAACATTTCTTGCTATCAGATTTCAAAACTGCTCAATCCATCCCTGGCCAGTAAGATTCTCCCATCAACCACCGCAAAATCTTCGCTTCACAGCAACAAATCAGGCAAACAATAAGGAGCAGAGAGGGGTCTCAATGGCATCAACGAACACTGATGCACCAAGCGTCCCAAAAAGGACCGCCCTCCCCAGAGCGTCCGCTGCCCACAAGCTGCGAAAACTGCACGAACAAAGCCAAGGCGTCAAGTACAAGGAGAGATTAATTCCAAGTAGGCCACGGCAGACAGGTCAGCAGCTCCAATCAACGAAAGCACCCTAATAAGGTGTCTCTGCCTTTGTGTCTTCTAGTCTTTAAACCCCAGCACGCTAAATTACAATCAGTGGTTTAGCACCAAACGTCTTCATCAAAAACAAACCGGGTGCACAAGAAACGGCGAGGTGGTAATCCAAGAGGCGTGAGTCTTGTACCAAAAGAGGGCACAATCACTCAAAGAAGCATTTATGCAACACAAGCTAGCGTAATCAAATACCACCACAAAAACCACACCGGGAGAGAGCACGTGGGAATTCATTCATAGTTTTCTCTGTTGTGGAGGACTTCAAAAGATAGATAAAATTTGGTGCGAGGGTCTCCGGTAATAAAGAATAACCAGAGATGAGTTAGTACGAACATGAGCAAAAGAACTGTTTCTATGAAATAATATGCGAGATTGGGGGCGGGCGGGGAGAGAATGCCACCAGCGCCAAGATAAACGACAAGGTATATGCGGCGGAGATAGAAATAGAAAGTTCGGCTAAAATGTAAACTATGCCACAGTAAAGGTGCTAAAAAATGCGGATGTGGACTATGGGCGGGCACTAGTGGGAACAAGTGGAGGGCTGCATACACATGAGAGTTGGATTGGTGGCATCCACTCGCGTGCAGTGAGGGTGGAACGACTGCAGCAACTTAAGCTACAGCTAGTTAAAGGACATTCACAAAAGAAGCAGACACTGAAAGGAGGGGGACACCCAGAAACCCTCGAAAGACATACTCCAGGAAATGCATACAATCAAGAAAACATACAACCACATACACTCTGGAGACACACGGAAGTAAAAGGGGCCCAGGGAGAGGAGTCACTGTTTTTCGCAGTTTTGTTTATATAGCGCGAACCCGGCCCGGAGGTATTGGAGTGGGGAAATCAGGAGCCAGGCTGATGGCTCTCATGGTATGGTAGACTGGGGTGAAGGCACAAAGGAATTGACTCTGCTCCAGCCCCACCGGCCTGTCAAAGTCAGCGGAAAGTATTGGAAAAATCCTTATTTGCTTACAGACCGCTTCGCTTTGGTGCGACTGCCAAAACAAACACCGAACATAAAACTGAACAAGAAAACAAGTGCAAACTGTGCAGCATTACAGTACGGTAATCGATGAAAGGGTATATAATCAATGTACAATTAAAAACTCAATCAGACTTTCCAATGACTAACTTTCAAAGAAAAGGAAATCTTAACAGGGCTGCTTTGTACAGAACGAGTTTCGATCGTGAGTCGAATTAGAGTCCTGAAATACCTACAATAACCACACGGTGGCAGCAGTGAATTAATGATAAAACATATAAACACCCATGGCCCGAGCTTGAACGATTTTGCGCGCCTAGGTTCAAGCAAAGGACACCCACAAAAACAAGAGAGGAAAGCCAGATGGCGCCTGTGCGCGTAATTGTGCGCGTAACCGCACGCTCTAGGCCTCACAAAAAGCTGTGGTCGGCTTTTTGAAGCCCACTCACTAAATGTCTCGCCAGAGCAGCGCATGCGCTGGCTTAGGCGAGACCTAAAAAGGACTAAAACTTGGAACCAGCTGACACCACCCTGTAGAACCTTTCTGAGAGAAGCTCCAGTCGCGCAGATTTTCTACCGCACGTCGTGCTAGGGAGTCTCCACTGAGCTCTGCTCAGTTTTTCTTTTTCCTAATCTTGATAGAAGATTTTCTTCAGTCAGATATATTACCAATCCTGTATATACCTGTTGAGGTGAAGTAAACTGATGTCCATCATGTCAGATACACCTAGAAAAGGTCTCTTCAGACCCTGTGGCACTTGCAGGAAGAAAAGACTGCATATTGATGACCCACACAAGGACTGCCTTTATTGCCTTTATCCTGAACATAAACGTAAGGATTGTAAGGTATGTCGGACTTTCTCAACAAAAACTTTTAAGGATCGGGAAGGAACGCTTCTCTTGTGGCTTCAGAGGCTCAAAAACAGGCACAGTGTGGTCTCTGATGAGGCGAGTGATGCTTCTTCCAAATCCTCCTCCAAAACGCCTCTTAAAAGACCCTTGGATGACCCTGCAGGTACATCTTCACAGTCACCCAAGAAATAATCTAAAAAATCGTCTGAAACCCCTCGGAAGCTTGCTGTTTCTGTTAAGAAAACTTCCCACCAGGAAAAAAGGTCTCGGTCTTCCAAAAAGCCCACTTTAGAGCCTTCTACTCCTCCTCTGTAGCTAAAACATACTTTTAAGAAGCCTACCTCAGCTCCGCCAATGGACAGCTCGTCGACGGCATCTCTGACTACGAGAAACCCCTCTCCCGATGTGGTTTCGGTGACGTCGACTGCATCTACAGTTACTACCGTCACCGTTTCGTCAACGACTATGTCCTCGTTGACGATGTCATTGTGAACCGGTCAGGCTCAATTATCGTCGACGACACCGATTACTTCTTCTAAATCGTCGGCGTCATCGAAAAGCCATTTCTCGACGACGGTCCATCTGTCGACGGCGCACCTCTCGTCGTCAACCTCGCCAACAGTGACTGTCTTCTGCCTCGTCGACGATCACGTCGACGGGACAACTCTTGTCGACGGCAGAGGTAAATTCTACAATTGTGACGACGACGGTAGCCACTTTGTCCGGGTCGGCGAAGATTCTTATCACCGACGGTACGTCGGCGACGACTGTAACTCCATCGACGAATCAAGGTATGGCTGTGAAACAGCCCTCGTCGATGACGACGAGGAAAGAAAAACCTATGTAACATCATAGGATGAAGCAAAAGCCATTGACACCAGCATTAACTTCGCCCAGTGAAGTGCAATCTCTCTTACCCTCACATCTTTTGAAGGAGGATGACTAGGAAGAGGCCCTGAGGACGATAGCCTCTTTGGGGAAGCTCTAAGCCCATCAGAACTTAGTGTTAAGTAGTAGGAATATTCTGATGAAGAGGACTATTATGACCAACAATACTACTATTCAGGGGGCGTGGCTTTGAGCCTCCGGCAATGGCCGCAGAGTAAAGGAGCTCCGGGCTTAGAGGCGCAATAGCCCGATATCCGTCCAATGATCCGGATCAGCACAGAGGTGAAAAGCGAGGTTGGGATCACCAACCACCTGAAGTACAATTGAGGAAGCTGGCAGCCCGCGGAGGTGAGCGATAAACAAAGAAATCGCTGCCCAGCGCGTGTGGCCTAGACGTAACGACAGCCGCGCTCGAACACCAGCAGGCTGCAACGAAGGTCTGTGGCAGACGGGTGCCGGCGCTGCATCGGCAACAGGGAGGAGCTCCTCCCCCAGCACCATAAAGCAGGTAAAACTGGCGATTAGCAGGAAATCGCGGCGCATCCAGAGAGAGGCTACGGGGGAGTGATGGGCCAGGGAGAGTTGCGCTTGTACTGCAGCAAGATACGGCCGCATCACAACATGGTTGCGGCCATAAGACTCCCTGAGAGCAAAGAGGTTCCTACCTCCCCCCAAATTGCCAGCCATCGAGTGGTGAGCGAGCAACACGCAATTGCGAAATCCTGGAGAAAGCCCACCAGGGAGCTAGCAGTGAGGCCTGCCGGTGGGAAGCTACATTGAGGCCAAGAGACAAGGAACGGAGGCAACTGGTGGGGGCTACCTCTGGGCAGATACAACTGCAGAAGTCGCGCAGTCTGCAATTGCTGTGTCTCGTGTGCCTTGTAGTTGAAAGCGGGGGCGAAGCAGTGCGAGAGCCAAAACCGGGATAGAGGCCCGGCCTACCATTGAACCCGGCGAGAGGTCTCCACAGCAAGTAGTGGTGAGTCGACACAAGGCCATACAGAGTAAGACGAGCTACGTGGTGAATCCGATTCCACAGGAAAGACGCATGAGGTGCAGGCCCGAAGCTGGAGGAGGAGCGCCATAAGTTGCAGTGGTGTGGTAAAGCCGAAGGGAGAAGACGCACATTGCCACAAGCGCAGTGCACAGACTAACCCATGAGGAGGTGGAAAGTCATAGGTAGTGGGGTGACACCGGACACCCCGTATTGCAGCCAGAACCCGGTGAGTCAAAACAACGCAAGAACTGAGACCAGGAAATCAACAACTTAACATGAAGCGGGGCGATATTCAGTCGCACGGGAGATAAAGTGACCCTCGGAGAGCGGGAAACCAGGGGAGAGGGCCCTAAGAGCGTGATCTATTGGGGCCCCGGGGTGTATTGCCTGTCAGCAGTGGTAGAGGTGACCCAACGAGCCTCCCAGTAGGACGGTACAGAGCAGCAGAATCCGGGCTAACTTGGGCACAACAAATGAGAAAGGCACAGAGCTGAAGATAGCGGCGAACTGAATGGAAGTAACGGAATCCTATAGGATACGACCACATAAAACAGGAGATGGTGAAACCAAAGGCCCCAGCAGTAACACAAACAAACAAAATGGACAAATACGCTGTCGCAAAATCCCCGACAGCAGATCCAGAAGCCCAGACGGAAGTAGCAGGGGCGGCTGAACCCTCGTTGGCGACCATCATGGCGGCCATTACTGACCTAAAGGAAGTACTAGAGCCTAAAATAGACACGGTCACAGTAGAGGTCAATCTCTTGAGGGCGGATTTCCGCAAAATATCTGAAAAAGTATTGAACGCAGAAGGTTACATAGCACAGCTGTAAAACGCCATGGAGCAGTTAGAAGAGCAAGTAAAACATCTCAAGCAATAGCAAGGGGACCTGGCAGCAAAACCTGAAGACCAAGAAGGGCGGGCACGCCATAATAATGTACGAGTGGGGGCGTCCCGGAGGGCTTGGATGGCCCCAGTGTAGACCTCTTTCTGGAAGACCTTATCCTAAATCACCTGCGCCCCTAAAGATTATCAAGCTTTTTTACCATTGAAGGGGCATATAGAGCCCCCATCCCAAAACCGAAGCCGGGAGCACCACTGCGAACAATCATAGCCAGGATTCTCAACTATAGAAATGAAGATGCGATATTGCAAGCAGCAAGAGCGCATGGGGACATCTCATACGAACATGCAGCAATACGTTTTTTCCCAGACTTTACCCCCCAGGTTCAAAAAATGCGGCGCACCTTTGACGCTGTATAGAAAGAGCTCTGAAAGAAAGAAATCAATATATGATGCTCTATCCAGCGAAGCTGCAAATAATGGGCGAAGGGAAATCATGGCACTTATCTACTCCGGATGAAGCGTGGGAATGGCTGGAAGGATGGAGAGTGGTAAAGCAAAAGACACCAAAAACTAAAGACCAGCAAGGCCCCTCGGGCCTGAGGGGGTGCAACAGAGAAGGTACAGCTGGAGTGGAGGCCTGAGAAGAGGCGGGATGACAAGAAGAACCGGACTTCACTAAGGGAGAGACTAACTGTCATGAACCCAAGCTGTGGACAGAGGCAGGCGAACCCGGCAACGTGAACACTAACATTGTAGATGCGGTGAGAAGGACCCGAGGGGGTGGGGGGAGCCAACGATCCTAGGGGTGGGGAATATCCTGCAACTGGGACACTGTGCAAAGGAATGATACTAAAGGGCTGAGAAGGGATGGAGCGCCATTGAAACCGGGACTAGCGGCAGACTTCAGCCTACCCTAGCAAGAAGCAACCTTATATGGGGCGAGAGGCTCTCTGCAAGTTGGGTTGGCGGGTGGTTTTAGACTCACCAAGCAGGGTAGCAGGGTTGGGGGTATATGTTCAGGGGCTAGGAACCAACCACGTTGGGCGGGGTTGTTGTGTAGTTAGAGGTTATAATTTCAGACATGTACGCCATAGCTTTGAGTGTGCACTACGGCATTAATCGAGGGGTATTAGACTGGTCCCCCAGGTTGGAACGCAGTCAGATGGAGTTGAACCGCATGGATAGCAGAAAAATAGAGTTGATGAATCCTGACCAACATAACCGGTTTAAAACACAGAATGGCATTAAAAATTTTAACATGGAATGTCAATGGACTAGGGAGTAAGAGAAAACGCACATTAGTATTGCAGTACCACCGGCAACATGCTCCAGACGTGGTCCTGCTTCAAGAGACCCACCTAAAAGGTAACCACTGCAACACTCTAGACAGGTATGGGTACAAACTACAGGCCCACGCGGGGTATACATCTGGATCCAGGGGAGCCGGGTTCCTTGTCAAGTCGTCCGTTCCATTTATTGTGAATGGGTGTTGGCACGACAGGTGGGGGAAGTATGTAGCACCGACTGGTACATGGGAAGGTAAAACAACCTTTGTTCATTATACATTCCCCCAAAGCTACATGGTGACACACTTCCAGCATTGGGAAACACAATTCTAGAAATGCCCCTAGGCATACTCATTCTGGGGGTCGACATGAAGGCAGTCATGGACCCACAGTTGGGCAGACTAACAGGGGCCGTGGGGACAGCTAGAAAAGATCCACTGGAGGGCTTCATAGAAGCGATGGGCATGATAGACTTGTGGCGCGCCCGTAACCCAACGCACCGACAATACACCTACACCTCTGCCGCGCATAAGAGTCCCTCCCGACTCGATTATATTTTAACACACCGGGGACAGGCGAGGCATTTTCGAGAGGCCATACATAAAGCACGTGGCATCTCGGATCACTCCCCGGTTGAAGCGCAATTGCAGGGTCCATCTCTCAGCGGTGAACTACCTCCGAGATTGGACCCATGGCACTTTAAAAATAAGGAATTTGTGGGGAAAGTACAGGAACACACCACACAATACTTCCAGGAGAATGAAGAATCGGTGGAATCAGCTTCCACCTTGTGGGAGGCATACTAGACCGTGATTACAGGGTACGTCCAAGCACAAATAGGCATCCATAAAAAAGAACAGATTAGAGAACTGGAAGACCTCGAGAATGAAATAAGCCGGCTAGAGAAAGAAACCTGGGATAATAGTGACTCGGACGGGCTAGGTCGCTATAACTTCGACTCAAGAGGCAGGAATTTAAAGATCTGGGGGGAAAAAAGGCGAAGGCACACGCACTAGCAACCCAGAGAAAACTATATGATGTAGGTAATAAAGCCAATAAAATGATCGCCTGGATAGAACGTAGGGACAGAGGCTGGGTTCTGGAAATACGTACCCCGAGGGGAGAAGTGCACAGATCAGGTAAGGAAATAACAGAGGCCTTCGCCCAGTACTATGAAACCGTATACGCCTTCTCCCTGTAGCGTTCCGTGGAGGACTGCATAGAACTACTGCAAGAGATTAACCTCCCCTCATTATCGGCAGAGGATAGACAGACACTAGAGCAAGACTTCACGCTGGAAGAAATAGTGAGCGCACTTACAGACCTGCAGTCAGGCAAAGCATCCGGCCCAAACGGGCTTCCAGTGGAACTGTACAAAAGTGTAGCAAGCAAAATAGCCCCTCATTTATTAAATATGTATCAAGAATTTAGGGAAAGTGTCGATTATAACATAGCTCAATCTGGAACGTTGCCCTGTACACCTCTGGGGTCATGCACAAGATATCAATGTGCTATTGTATGCTGTAATGTTGGTTGTTTAAATAATCAAAAATAAAGTTTATAAAAAAAAGAATTTAGGGAAAGAGGAGAACTTCCGTTAGACCAGCGTACGGCCACAATAGTGGTAATTCCCAAAAAAGGTAAATCCCTGGTCGAATGTGGATCATATATGCCGATATCATTGTTAAACACCAAAGCAAAAGTGCTAGCAAGGGCTCTGGCAACTAGACTGAAGACTGTGATCTCCGCACTGGTCCATCCAGACCAATCTGGGTTTATGCCCCAACGGGGCACGTGACTTAACCTTCGGAGGCTATATGGGGTGCTAGACTGGACGAGAACAAAACTGATTGAAGGCGCGGTGCTACTTTCCCTAGATGCGTAAATGGCATTTGATAGCATAGAATGGCAGTTTATGTTCGCAACGCTGAATAGACTGGGATTCTACCCAGCTTTTGTGCATGGGTTAAACTTCTATATCAAGATCCACAGGCTCGCGTGAGAATAAATGGAGAGGTGTCCCGCTCCTTCCCACTTAAAAAGGGCACGAGACAGGGCTGCACACACTCTTGATGATTTTCGCCCTGGCACAGAACCCTTGGCAGCTTGGGTCCCCAACGATCCAATAATATCGGGCATACAGGGAGGGGATAACTGTGAGGATAGAATATCCCTCTATGCGGATGACATATTATATCTGGTTAATCCGTATAGGTCAGTGCATAGGGTACTACATATATTCCAACTGTTCGGTAGTTATTCGGGTTACAAAATAAACTGGGATAAATCCCTCATCTTCCCTCTAAAGGGAGTAGTCCAGCAGAAACTGATGGACAAGACACCACTGGTAGTCAAGACCAAGTTTACCTACCTGGGTATTCAGATATCCACGAGAGAGGAGGACTTTCTACCGGATAATCTATATCCCAAAATACAGCAACTAAAGAATGACGTGGAGTACTTGAGGAAACTGCCGGTGTCCGTGATGGGCAGAGCGGTGCTCTTTAAAATGATGTCCCTACCCAGATTACTATATGTTTTACAAAATACGCCAGATAGTGTTCCTGGGAATAAATAGCGAACTGAGAAAACTACTATGGGACGGTGGCAGCTCCAGGATAGCATTGTGTAAGCTACAGCGGGGAGTATATGAAAGAGGGCTCGCAGTCCCAGACATCCAAAAATATAATTGGGCCACACAGCTGACAGTGGTAAATGACTGGGCATTTACAGACCGCAACGATCCAGCCTTTAGGGCAAATCACTGGGCTATGGGAGACAAGGGATATCTGGCAGCATAATATCGCAGAGGCAAAGAACAGCAACTCCCGCAGCAGGCGGATGGGAGGGAAGGCTGACGGGGAAAACTCCATTGTGGAACAGCGACCAATTAAGAGAAGTGGGGCCCCTGAAAGGATTTAAAAAATGGGAAGTGTTAGGAATTGACATCTAGGAGATATATGGAGGGGGCAGGCACATATCACTTTCGAAAGCTTAAAAATGGAGTATGACCTGGCAGACACAGAAAGATTCAGATATATTCAACTAGGCCATGCCCTACGCCAACATATTAGAGAAGGGGAGACTCTTCCGGTCTACTCGCCTTATGGAAGATAGATTGTTAATGGATCCAATGATGGCAAAGGCCACCTCACTAACCTACAGTAAAATAAGGTACAATTTGCCCAACCCAATAGACTCTTTAAGGGAAATGTGGGAAATGGATTTAAGGCTCCTAGAGGATGAGGACTGAGAGGAGGCAGTACAAAGTCCAAGGGAAGTAGCGATCAGAGCTCGATTCCGTCTCATCCAGCTACGTATACTACACAGGTCGTACGCCTCACGTTCACTACTGCATCGACTGGGCCATGGTATAGCTAAATATTGTGCGAGGGGGTGTGGAGAAATTGGATCCTTTTTTCACATTATTTGGGAATGTAGTTTCATTCACAACTTCTGGAGGGAAGGGACACAAGTTAAGTCTGAAGTCACAGACTCAGAGATTCTGGTGGAACCACGATGGCTCCTATTATGTGTGACTGGCGAAGTAAAGTGGCCCAAGTACACAATAATCTGGCTCAGAATAGCGGCAATAGTGGCGAAAATGAACATAGCAACAAAATGGGGAGCGACCAGACCACCAGACGTAAGGGAATGGCAAGAGGATCTAGACTGGTACTCCGGGGCCGAGAAAGTAACATATAAAGCCAGAGGATGCCCCAAGAAATCGGACAAGATTTGGGGACCGTGGAAAACGTATAGGGGATACTGAGAGGGCATTGAATAACCAGGGTGAAGTTAAAACAAGCATGCAACCCCAAGACCTAGTAACATTTAAAGTGGGGGGATAGGGGAGGTTGGCCAACCTGTGAATTAGGCCTAGTAGATAAAAGTATGTGTACTACTCTGTATTATGCTTATGAAACGATGTTCTGAATGACTGTTAAATCAATAAAAAGATTTTTTTTTAAACTACTACTATTCACATCAACAACGTCGGCAACAGGATGTGATGTGCCTTCCTTCTAATCTAGTGACGGATCTACAATTCATGTTAGCAGACTATAAAAGGAGATTTCCTCCAGAGTCTCCTCTCCAACAGGCTCCTCCTGAGGTACAGATTAGCTCCCCTATTTCACAACAGGGGCCTCCCAAGTGTTCGTCCTTCTCCTCAGGTAGTTCCTGTGCAACAGCTATCGTCCTCTGAAGAGGAAGAAGAGAGAGAAGGTGAAATCAAGAGGATGAGTGGGATGCTTACATTATTCCACCACCAGCATCACCATCCCTTACGGATTCACCTCCAGAAGATATAGGAGGATTCCATAATCTCCTTGAAAGAGCGGCCAGGCGCTTCGAACTACCAATGCCTGTGCATCAAAAAGACTGCTTCCTTTAAAACTTTAAAGAACCCTATAGGAAATCGGTACGGTCTATGCCCATAATGGACTACATTTGGTACCAGGGCCTAAAATCATACAGAATCCAGCAACTGTTCCACCTGTGTTGCCAATGCTTGACAAAAAGTACAAATCACCTGATAACGCTCCTGCTTGCCTGACAGGTCATCCAAAACCAGATTCAGTGATCTTGCAGGCAGCACAGCGACGATCTAAGAATCCATCGACACCCCCCCCCTGACAGCTCCACCTGACAAGGAGGGGGCAGAAGGCTCATCAACATTGGGAAACGCTTTTCAACAATGTCCACCTTAACAGTCCGAGCTTCGAATTCCCTAGCTTTATTGGGCTGTTATAATGGGCAAATGTGGTCGGACGTGGCAGCCTTTTTGGATAGTCTTCCACCAGAGGCTAAGGAGGAAGCAAAGAAAATTCTTCTAGAAGGCGAGCCGTCCGCCTCAGAAATAATAGACTGCGCTATGGAAATTGCTTCCACTGGTTTTCGCCAGCTTGCTGGAGCGGCTGTCCTGAGACGTCAAGGATGGCTGAAAGCCACCTCATTTAGGCCGGAGGTACAAACAAAGATTTTAGACTTGCCTTATAACGGAGAAGAGTTATTTAGAAGTCACAATGATGAGGCTTTGCAAGTTATTAAGAAAGACACAGATACAGCGAAGACTTTAGGTATTCTACAGTACAAGAAAATGCCTTTTCGTGTCGCCAGAGGAAAGGGTCGCCAATCCTACAGAGGAGGCTATCAGCAGTTTCACTACCCAGCCTATTCTTCCTCCGCTCAGCAATAGACCTCAATATTCTCAGCGCCAACCACCCGTGGCAGCTTACAACAAGTCCTTCTTCAGAGGAAAATCAGGACGTCAAGGCAAGGACACCATTCGTCGCCAATGACTTCTCCTATCTGTTGGCTTCTGCCCCGCCCATTCCACCCATGGTGGGCGGCAGAATATCCTTCTATTTTCAACAGTGGAAGGAAATAACATCGGATCAATGGGTTCTACACCTAATACAATTCGGCCACTCTCTAGAATTTAAAACGATTCCTCCACCAACCCCCCCGTCTCGTTTTCAAAAACACCTACATCTTTTGAAGATGGAGATTACCACCATGTTGCAGAAAGGAGCAATAGTACGAGTTCCCCTGAATCAAAGAGGAAGAGGTTTCTACCCCCGTTTCTTCTTGATTCGCAAGAAGTTAAGAAAGTGGAGACCGATTTTGGATTTAAGACACCTGAACAAATTCCTCAAGAAACAATCGTTCCGCATGATCTCTATCCAGGATGTTTTACACCTCTTCAACAGAAACGATTACATGTCGGTCTCCAGGATGCATACTTTCATATACCCATACGCCGAAAACACAAACACTTTCTCAGATTCACGGTGGCCGGCAGGCACTATCAGTTCCGCGTACTACCTTTCGTGCTCAAATCGGCCCCTTGCATTTTCACAAAGTGTCTAACGCCAGTTGCAGCATATCTCAGGCAACAGCATCATCAAAGTTTCCCTTACCTCGACGACTGGCTTATCAAGGCCCCCGCTTACGAAGCAGCAAGGACATCTACCAAAGCCTGTCTGCAGCTTTTCAAGAGATTAGGCCTCACTTTGAATGCGGAAAAGTCGATTCTGCAACCCTCCCGACGGCTAATTTTTCTAGGTGCCATCCTGGACACAGTCCAAAACAAGGCGTATCCCACATTGGAAAGGCGACAGAGACTAATATCTTTGGCGAAACATGTGCAAAAAAGGTTTCTTTCCGTACGCCTTTACAAATCTCTCCTAGGCATGATGTCCTCCTGTATTCGCGTCATTCCTCCCTGTCGCCGACACATGCGTCCTCTTCAGGAAGCTTTAAACGAACAGTGGGTGTAGATAGAGGGTACATTCGACGACATAATCCGAATTACTCCTCCCATGATTGCATCACTAGACTGGTGGACACAACCTCACCAGTTATCGCAAGGTTTGCCTTTCCTGTCTCAGGCCGCTCCTCTCGTGATAACAACAGATGCCTCCCTAGACAGATGCAAAGCTTTCCTACAAGACCTACAAGTCAGCGGAAAATGGCCGCCCTCTCATTGAGATCTCCACATCAATCTTCTCTAGCTGAGAGCAGTTTTCCTGGCACTCCAAGCATTCCTGCAGAGAATACAAAATGCTTCGGTGCTTGTCAGAACAGACAATACTACGACAATGCACTACCTGAGCAAACAGAGAGGAAGGAGATCTCTCCTGCTCTGTCAGGAAGCTCAATTTATCTGACGCTGGGCGATTCAGCACAAGGTGTCATTAACAGCAGAGTATGTTCCAGGAAGGCAGAACATCATAGCGGACACGTATAGCAGACTGAAAACGATCTGCCACGAGTGGGAGCTAAATCAGCCCACTCTCTGCAACATTTTCCTCCAGTGGGGCAAGCCAAACATAGACCTCTTCACAACACCAGACAATGCGAAATGCCTGTACTTCGCAAGTTGGAATCCCGTTCAGGGTTCATGGGGGAATGCCTTTTCAATAGGTTGGTCCGGCATATTTGCTTACGCTTTTCCTCCCATCCCTCTCCTTCCAGTAGTGCTAAAAAGTTAAAGACCGAACCCTGCAAAGATCATACTAATAGCCCCAGCTTGGCCTCGCCAGCATTAGTACACAGAACTTCACCTACTCTCAGTGCAGCCTCCGATCCATCTCAAACCGTTTCCATCCCTATTGACGATGAACCAGTGACAAGTGTGTCATCCAAATCCCAGTCTCTGGAATTTTTAGCCTGGCTCCTGATTCCCAAGAATTTCAACATTTAAAGATCCCACAAGAATGTAGACAAGTGCTTGCTAGGGCACAAGCAGATAGCACGAACATGACTTGTTCGCTCAAATGGAAGAGATTCTGCATTTGGTGTGCATCATCTAAGGTCCATCCTCTCCAATCATCTCCAGTGGAAATTTTACCATATCTACTACATTTGGCTCGTTCCGGCTTGGATCACGCATCAATTAAGGTTCATTTAGCTGCCATTTCCCGTTTCCGGCGATCGAGAAACGTTCCTTCTTTATGGTCCAGCAGACTGGTCAAACAGTTCCTCAAATGTCTTTTCAGAATGTTTCCTCCAGTTCAGGTTCCTCCTCCTACGTGGCAGGTAAATACAGTGCAGGCTCAGTTAATGAAACACCCTTTGAACCTATTCATAGAGCGGATATAAAGTTCCTATCCTGGAAGGTTGCTCTCCTACTGACTCCTACTTCAGAGAGAAGAGTTAGTGAACTCCAGGCGTTTACTATCCAGGAACCTTACCTACAATTCAAACATGACAGAGTTATCCTACGAACTAACACTAGGTTCATCCCCAAGGTTCCCTCGGACTTTCATCTTAATGAGCCAATTGTTTTGAAATCGTTTTTTCCAACGCCACAAACTTCAGCTGAGCGTGCTCTGCACTCTCTAGATGTCAAACGGTGCCTAAAATTTTACCTGAACAGAACAAAACCCTTTTCTAAATCAAATCAGCTATTTATAGCCTACAGTGCACCTAGAAAAGGTTTTCCTCTCACTAAACAGAGCATTTCAAGATGGATATCTAGTGCCATTGTTTTCTGTCATCAACAAGCTGGCCAACCTTTGACGTCGAA